>JAIUPT010000050.1:1200000-1712813 GCA_022315425.1 Pseudevernia furfuracea
ACATGCATGAGCAAAGAAAATCAATAATAATTGAAGCTACCTTTATTCTACTCACCTGTAGTGTCTAGAGAATGCTCGAACGTAAGGCGGTTTCTGAAGGCTATGCCAGAGTACCAGGCAATAAAAAAGCCTTGACGAATACAGACTTAGATCTAGGTCTTCAAATTGCGGTCGAAAGGCACAACGGTGAGATGCGTTGTGCCCACAACCGGTTCCAGTGTCCATGACAGAGCAACCAGACTTGTTTCGAGGTGTTGTTACCCTGATCTTGGTGCGCATGTTGAAGGGGGGGTTTACTGACATGGTAGAGCAAACCTTGTACACTAACGAAAGCGCTCTATGTATCGTCTCACGATTTGTGGAGGCAAGACATTGGTGCGGTCAGCGAGTAACGGGGCAAGTAATGGAGACTGGAGATTCCACGTGGAGGTAACGAAGGCTTGATTTCTTGTCGAGAGCGCGAGTCTACGCTCAACGTATTTACATGCTGCTTCGTACCGTCCAATACTCAGAGCATAGATTTGAAGCCTTCTGTCTCTATTTGCTGAATTCGAAGAGACACGTCTCAAGTTTTCAATTGGCTCTAATGAAGTATTTGACGAAAACGTCGGGTGGATCGGACCCGAAGTCCCTAAGAATGCATGATGACGGCAGTAGTAAGCAATCCTAGGGGCAGATTCGTACTCCTTGACCGCAATCGTGAAAGCACTTCAACCCCTGATCTCTTCCAAGATTGTCTGAGCGGCTTTCAACCAATGTCTTCAAGTTGACCTTCCCATCCATCGCAGCATCGAAGCTTGACATCACGGGGTCTACCTCAAGGATCACCTCCGCTCGTTGTGGCACCTCCTTCGAAAGTTGGGAGTGCAAAAGCTTGTTGCAGCAGTCCCTTGAATCTTGCGATCACACCGCGGCGCCGGAGTCATGTTCCTAGGTAATCAAGGGCAGCACAGAGTTCTTGGTCGTATGTACTCAGACGACCAGCTATTTCGGATCATTGTCCCGAAAAGATTCACGCTGCATGCATACCCTCCTGCAAGCGAAATAAAGGCAGGGTTTTCCGAGAAGGTAGTCGCTACGTCTGGTGATATCAGACCTGACTTCAGCGATGAAGACATCGCTCTTGTGCTCCAATATCGTTGGCCGGAGGACTTCGGAGACCTCAAAGCCCGCGACATAGAGGCTGTCAATAACAGTGTCAGGGGAGTGGGCAACAATCTCGAATCCGAGGCGGATATCCTGAACTACGATGATTTAACTCTTTCCGATTACTGTCATGGAAAGCTTTACAACAACAAAGCCCGAAGGGAGCAAATTCTCAACGACTTCAAGGCAGAGTTACACGAGGCTCGAAGATTCCGAGCAGCAGCGGTTGAGGAGCGTTTCAAGCGCACAGATCCTAGAGTGCTCCAATTCATCATTATTGCCAATATGCATCATGCCTTGTCCTGGGATAGCATTGCCATTTCTCTGAACCGCCGCTATGGAAGACCCGCAGGACTCACGAGCCACGTCAACCGATTTGATGCTGGTCTTGTGGAGGAGATATTCCAGCTCCATGCTGAGGCTAGGACAAAACTCTTTGAAAGGTGTGAGAGTAGGGACTGGACGAAGCTCTGGCCGACTGCCTTGCCTACGGCGAAGTTCAGGAGAGAGGCGGAAAATCAGAGTTTTTCACCGGTTACGCCGGCTGCAATGACTCTAGCTGAGAGTGAGGAGGAGGAGCTAGGATCTCGGCCGTGGTGATGGGGGCCAAGGCAGTTGGCGATAGCTATATACTAGCCATGTGGGACGAGAGGTGTAGCATATTTGGAAATCTCCGTTGTCCGTAGGGAATTTCCTGCAGTAAATTGACGTTTCAGTTTCTACTCTAATGTTGCCCCCCAAAAAAGCCGGTCATAATACATGGTTCCACCATGGCAGTGTCAAGCATTTAAATGGCTCCAAAAAAGGGGTGATGGAGAAGAAGATGAGGAGATGAGGTTTGTGCTACCTGATGCAGATTAGGCGTTTTGCCTCGGTTCGGATCGTGTATCGTGGTCTAGATGAATCTAGCGTACTCCGTACAGCCGAAAGTATTACTCTAGGTACCTAGTCCCGGGTAGTCTCTAGGTACACTGTGCCGCCTGGAAGAGGCAAGCTTGAAGCCGGGCAGGCCCTGCTGACTGAGACTCCTAGTCCTCAGGAACTAAAGTATAAGCTGTCGACGTTGAGCCGAGTAGAATTCAAGGTCCACAGACAGTAGACTATTACCCAACTCTTCTGGCTGCTTGCACCTCATCCTTTTGCCCATCCTTCCTTTCTCGACTCGTGCATGATCAATCAGGCGGGGTGTATCCTTGCCGAGCGGACCTCGACGGAGCAAGACAAGGTCGGATTACGAATGCGCCTGTCGCAGAATTGATCCCGCACTATGGCATGACAG
The DNA here is from genome assembly GCA_022315425.1 of Pseudevernia furfuracea. Classification (NCBI taxonomy): domain Eukaryota; kingdom Fungi; phylum Ascomycota; class Lecanoromycetes; order Lecanorales; family Parmeliaceae; genus Pseudevernia; species Pseudevernia furfuracea. Next base: position 1,202,426 of record JAIUPT010000050.1, read on the forward strand.
AAGACCTCGACAGGGACTACATTGCTTTATGGTGTCCGCTAAGCTTCTCAACCTTGCCTTCCAGTCAAGTTGCCGCGGTGGGAACAAGATTACAGTGCGAGAACTGAAGGGATGCGGAGACGGTGAAATAAGGGCTTCGGTTGTGCCTGTTCAGCAAAGGCAAAAGGATCCATCGGCAAACCTCCGTTGAAGATGCGCATCGGGATCCGGGAGCAGTTGGGTCTCCTCGTGCTACTCACCACTCTGATCGCTCTCGCGGTCGTAGCTGTTGCAACAGTATTTCTCTTCTCTCTGCGCTATTCTTGGAGTCTGTGTACTGACCATATTCGCCATAGTGGGTCAACAATTACGACTTTGTGATTGGCATCAGGTATGAATGACCCCACAGCTGTTGCTCCTTCTCACTCAACCTGACTGTCTCTGTCAGGACCTCGAGCCTCTCACTTACAGCCTCCCTTTATGCCAACCAACTCGACTCAAATCTCTTGCTTTTCCAGTCAAGCGTCCAAGCTATATCCACGCGCATTGCTCTCCAATCTGCTCTACAACGTTACAATTCAGGGAACAACACCGATGAAAATTGGTCCCGCGCCGCATCTGATATGCAAAGTGCATTGTCAGGTGGAGGACCATCTGATATGCTACTTGAGGCGCAGGTGTTCTCTAAGAACGGTACCGGCGTTGGTGGGCCTTATGGTCTGCTGAACGTCAGTTCGCCCTCCATCGCAGACGCAATTCCATTACCGTTTCTTGATCCCAATGGGACTTCTGTATATCTCGGCGATAATGGCACTGGTTATCCTGTCCAGCTATATCCGAATCTAACGTATACGTCTATTGTCGTTAACAGCACCTTCAACCAGTCGGATGCTTTCTGGAATGGACAGCAGCTGTCTGAAAATTCGACCATATTCTTAGGGCCTTGGCTGCTTAATGGGAGCTTCGCTCTGTTTTCGCTTACTGTACCAGTGGTCAATGACACATCAAGCGCGGATATCCTAGGCTGGATCAGCATCATCGTCAATGCGGCATCCATATTCACTGTCGAGCAATCAGTTGAAGGCTTAGGAAACACCGGTCAGATCCTGATTGTGGCACCGAGCACGTCAAATCAGAAGCTGCCAACCAATGTGCAAGCTGTCGGCAGTAACAGAGCAAACGTAACAGCGGCAAAGACACAAGACGTGCAATTCGTTCTGCCACCTACCCAGAACTCGTCGCGAAGCACTCGTCACTCAACGCGCAATTATGGCATGCCCAACTTGCCTTTCCAGATGCAAAGTTATCCTGGGGTATTGGATGCTTATACGTCTAACACTGGATCCCGTAATAACGCAGGCAGTCTTATTTCCACAAGAAATGAGGAAAATGACCATGTTTCAGTTGGCTACGCTTTGCCAATGTCTCCTATGGTTGATTGGGCGCTCATCGTTGAACAAGCCTATGGCGAAGTGATTGCACCAATCCATCGTCTCCGAAATGTTCTAGTGGCGTGTGTTTTTGGAACCGTCGGTGCCATACTCCTACTCCTGTTGCCCTTGGCCCACCTTTCAGTGAGACCCATCAGGCGGTTACGAGCAGCAACGAAAAAGACTGTAGAACCCTACAGATACCAATCTGATGACGGCAGCGTCCGCTCTTCGATCTCAGGAAACCATGAAGGTCTGGAATCAGGTGAAGAGGGGTCAGTGACGATGATAGCTAGAAAGGAAGGTTTCTTGGGTCGGATGTCGCGGTGGCGAGGTGGACGGCAGCGGAATGATGTGGAACGCAGAGACAGGCAACGGCGGCAGACCTTTCGTATACCTGGCAAGGTTCAAGATCGAAAGCACATTGTTCAAGACGAGCTTACTGACCTTACCCGCACATTTAATGAGATGTCAGAAGAGCTGATGATGCAGTATGAGCGACTTGAAGAAAGAGTTAAGGAGCGGACACAGGAGCTCGAAATTAGCAAGAAGGCCGCAGAAGCTGCCAATGAAAGCAAAACGGCTTTCATCGCCAACATCTCTCACGAGCTCAAAACGCCTTTGAACGGGATTCTTGGAATGTGTGCTGTCTGTATGCAAGAGGAGGACCACACTAAAATAAAACGCTCCCTAGGTATCATATACAAGTCGGGCGATCTGCTACTACACCTATTGACGGATCTCTTGACATTCACCAAGAACCAGATAGGCCAGCATCTCACCTTGGATGAACGAGAGTTTCGCCTGTCGGACGTGTGTTCACAGGTGGTCTCGATATTCGAGAAACAGGCGAAGGATGGGTCCATAAAGCTGGGGGTGAGCTATGAAGGCCCTCAAGATGGCTTGGAAACAGCCGGTGGAGCTCCTCTGCAGAGCGGTTATGGACCGTACGGCACGGGTCGTGTGAGAGATATGTTCCTGTGGGGTGATCAGCACAGGATCCTCCAAGTCATCATCAACCTTGTGAGCAACAGTCTGAAATTTACGCCTCCAAATGGATCAGTAAATGTAAAGATCAGATGCGTGGGGGACGCACCGGAAAGACCAGAGAGTACTCGCAAAGGGTCATTGCAGTCCAAGCAGTCCAAGCACTCTAAACGGCAGTCGTCAAGGGGATCGAGGGGCCGATTCCCAGGCGTGCGATCTGATTCTGGCTCTTCTATCACACCCAGTCAACAAGATCGCGAGAGAATAAAGTACTCTGATACGGCGCTTCACATCAATGGGCACGAACCTAAAGCAATACCGACTGTTGCAATTACGGAACGGTCATCAACCCCTCCGCCAATTAATGCTAGAATTCTCCAATTTGAGTTTGAGGTAGAGGACACCGGGCCTGGCATTCCAGAGAATCAACAACAGCGCGTCTTCGAACCTTTCGTACAAGGGGACATTGGGCTTAATAAGAAGTACGGAGGCACTGGGCTCGGATTGAGCATATGCTCGCAGTTGGCTAGTCTGATGAAGGGATCTATGGAACTTGAAAGCCAGGTTGGCGTGGGGAGCAAATTCACCATGCGAATACCGTTGATCTTCACAAAGGAGAGGGCTGATAGCACGACCAGCTCTAACATGGGTTCTCGACGCAACAGCACTAATCTAGGCCCAAACGTAGATGATGACCACTCGCCACAGCGGAAGAGATCATCTTCTGACATTTCTGTCAAATCGGAGACGACCGTACCGCCTGGGCTTAATGCTTTTGATACACCTGCAAAGCCACGGCTTGTTGGGCTGAGCCAACCATTTTTCGCTGCAACATCTCCACTAGAATCTCCTGATAAACAGCTGGCAGCGATGGAGCGAGTTGCTGCACAGGCAGCTCAGAGCGGCGACAGAGTTCGCGTGCTGGTCGCAGAGGATAACAAGGTCAACCAAGAGGTGGTGCTTCGCATGTTGAAGCTTGAAGATATATACGGTATATTTCGAATTATCCCCTTGACCATAGGCTGTCGAATGCTGACCTTTTTCCAGACGTCACTGTTGCAAAGGACGGCCAAGAAGCTTTCGAGTTTGTAAAAGAGAGCATGGAGCAGCGGAAGTACTTCAACTTAATATTTATGGATGTCCAGGTAGTGCTTTACAATGCCACATTCGCTGGTCAAGAGCTTACATTGCTTTTTAGATGCCTAATCTCGACGGTATACAAAGTACCCGACTCATAAGAGAGATGGGCTACTCTGCACCAATCGTTGCCCTCACTGCTTTTGCCGAGGAAAGTAATGTGAAAGAATGTATGGACTCGGGCATGGATTACTTCCTGCCCAAGCCAATCCGCCGACCAGCTCTGAAACAAGTCCTCAAACGCTACTGCCCCACGATTCCAGAAGCTGCGGAAGAATCCGAGAAGGACGGCCGACCGGCAAAAGAAGAACCGGTATCCCCAATGTCATAAAGACCGAGACATTCATTACGACATATCTGGCGTTGCCGCGAACATTGCTACGAGGATTCCCATCTACCAGGCCGATTGTCTCCATCAGTCAGCGATACTGTCCTCTTCATGAGGACTCTAGAATCAACTACTTCCCACGCCTTCTCATCCTTTGGTACTGTGAAGCTCTTCTGGGTCCAAGGAACTCATCGAACCTTTTATACTTCTGGCCTTTACTCTTCCCAAACCGATATAACCATGTACAAAATACAAAATACTCTCGTCCACCAAGACCGATCGTCAGGGCACGCCATAGACATACTACTGGAGACTAATGTGCTACTTTGAAGTACCAAGACTCATATTTTTGGCTCTAAAGTTTCGGCGTCCTAGGCGATATGTATTGCTACCCCTGCCTGGCATGGAGGGTGATAAGCAGGGAGAAGCGAGGCGCTTAGGGTGGATTGATTGAAAGAAAAAAAGCATCGGAAGGTATCTAAGCTTGTAATTGCCAGCGTGCAATTGGTAGATATTGGAGAGAATTCATTCTGCGAACGGAAGAGCAGTTTTCCAAGTATAGGGTTTGATATGATAAATGTTGCATAGAGATGGGGAGATACTGTGCTCGGTGTAACTCAGGAGCTTAGGTAATTGGGTTGGACATGCGGTGCCAAGACTTAGGTTATATAGGTTTGAAGCTAGGCCACGTTTAGCCACGTTGCAGTCAAATTGGGAGCAAATGATCTTCCTACCTTACTTATCTCCTCTACATGAATTGAAAGGGTGATATCCGTCGGCTTCAGAGCCAACCGCATCAGGTATTGAAGCAGGAGAGCTTCTTCACATTTGTTCCTGCCTGCCATTTCTTTCTTCCCCCCCCAAATTGCGACAAACGGCCACCAAATCACTGGCGCATGAAAGGGATAAGTCGCCGTTAATTGAGCAAACGATAGCTTCGTTACCGTCATCACAAATCTGGATCAATCAATACTTTCATACTTTACGGCATAGTGAACCGTCTAGTCCTGCCAAATTCATTATGTCTGATCCTATGATGGACACGCCGTCACCACATCCCGACCTCAATCGAAACCGACTACCTACCCTCTTCGAGGTCCTCAGTCGGCGGACCTTAGCTCCCGTCGACCTCTTTTCCTTCTACATCTACATGCGAGATCAACAAAGATCTGTTGACTACCTCGATTTCTGGTATGCTTGGTTCCATAGCCTGAGAGCACATGGCCGAGGTTGGGCCAAATGCTAACTTCACTGCCATAGGCTTGATGTCTCCCAACACATGTCCCTTTGTCGACACTATGTTCGCGAACTGCGTCGCTCAGTCCTCGTCGAAACACCAGAATTGGAGAAGCATGGTTCAAAACGCTCATCATACATACTGGACCACATTGGAGACATGAACGATCCGTCAGGTCCATCCACGAATCTCAATCCCGATGAGAAGATTAAGGACCAGCATCTCTCCGCCTACTTACGCTCAGACAATGGAAATGCAGCTGGCAATGGCAATGGCAACGGAAATAATCACTCACCACAGAGCAGTCTGGGGTCCCAGTCAAATTTCCAAGGATCAGGGGATCGACCTTCGAATGGGACAGACAGAGAGCGTCCCCCTAGGCCTAGCTTCATGACCAACGGCTCGCCTGGTCGGACGGACTCAAATTCTCCAGCACATACCGTTGCAAGGGCAGACATTAGGGCTAGTGCAGAGAAAATCCTCTACACCTTCCTGTTACCAGGCTCGGAGCGAGAGATTATCCTACCCCAAGGTATCCTGACCGACATCACTACATCTATTGAGGAAGAAGGTCGCGACGATCCCGAAGTCTTCGACGCAGCGAAAGACTACACTTTCCAGGCCATGGAACGTGACGCGTTTCCAGGCTTTCTTCGGGCAAAGGCGCTTGGCAATTTAGTACCACCAAGCTCTTTCCTCCGATTGTGTCTGGGTCTGTTGGGTTTGTTCGGTGCGTTCTGGGCCGGGTTCGCATGCATTCTACTGGACAAGCCAAAACATATCCGTTGCTGGGTTAGTTGAGCTCTCAATCCTCGACCATCTACCAAAGCTAATTACTGCTTGTAGCTTATTCTTCCCTTCACCATTGGTGTTTACGCCCTTTCATCCCAACAATACTCGATTGACCCTGTTCTCGCCCTGGCTGGGCTTAGCGAATACACCTTCATGAACTGGTCTCGCATCAGGGAACCCTACATCCGAAGGCTCATGAACAAACGTGCAATGATGGTCTTGTTCTTTACGGTGCTGATCGGCGTGTGCCTCATCGTACTTTTTATCTTCGTACCTGGGCACCGACTTTAATTAGGGCTGTGCGGGTCCTTTGCTAGGGTCACTATATGAGCAAAACTAACGGAAAGGCGTCCATGGGTGGATGAGCAAGGAGTCTGGGATATACAGGAGCTAGTTTCACATGTTCGCTTCACCACAAGTTCAAGGCAGGACTACCCTACCGCGCTATTTGGGTAGCAAATCCGCCCGGTTCTTCGGCTTCGTTGCTTTCTCGAGACGGCCAACATTTTCATCCCGCCATCAAGGCGTGATCAGAACCGTGCTCGAGGCACGACTATGCGTGGTAATGCTGGTGGAAGCAGGACAGTCTCTTCCTGAAAAGGTTGCACGTCAATTTAGGCGTCTTGGATACGTCCATACTCGCTAATGTAGCTAGACATTCTGTTCGAATGTTTCGGGATCTCGGCCGATTTCAGTTGTGAATAATAAAGATAATAAAAGTCTTCGAAGCTTACATATTTCATGGTGTCACCAATGCAGAATGTTCATTAGAAGATCCTTTTCTAAAACAAAGGCTCCAGTCCCCCATAATGACGGCACTGATTCATCGTCATATGTATTCTACCACAGAGAAAAGTGCCCAAGTAGTCGTGGAGCTACCATCCCACGCCACTCCACATACACATTTGGAAGGATCTGTTATGATCGATTATACGAGCTGCAAATTGAGTAGACCTTCCTGTAGGTTGACATGCTATATACACATCGACGACTTCCCCCACGCCCTGATGGTGCTCCCTCCCCCTAATAAACACCACCACTTCCCGCTCTATCTAGTAGTCATCTCTGCCCCTAATGCACACCCCGCCAAACCCAAAACCGCAGACCCCATTCTCTCCCCCACAGAACTGCTCTACCAGCTTCCCATCGGTAACCTTCATCAGCGCTTGCACCAATAAATTAGTAGTATACCCGATCCAACCTCAACCAACCCAACCCTAAGTGAGGGGGGAAAACAAGAAGCCCACATACCTGCAAAAAAATAACAGATGGAAGCACCCTCCCCACCAGAGTAATCGGAATCGAATTGTGCCAGCCAGCTCTCTCCCTCCCTCCCTCTCTCACTCTCTCCTTTCGAAGAAAAGAAAGAAAAAAAGAAAAGAAAAAAACCGACAAGACACGCTGCGTATTGCACTCAAGTGTCACCGTTTCCCCCCCCCCCCCCCCCCCCCCTCCCGAAAGAAGGACAAGAAGAAGAAAAAAAAGGCACACAATCTTCGCAACGGCTCTCCCATAGGAATCTCCGCTTCCCCCCCCCCCCCCCCCCCTCCCCCACACTTCCCCCCGAAGAGAGAGAGAGACAGAGAGGGGGAGAGGGGTACGGGTCCTGAGTTTTCTGATGCCGGATTGCGACCGCTTTCGCGGCGGGCCCTCGCGGGCGGTACATTGACTTTCCCCCAAAACTACCGGGTCAAAGGTAGCGAGGTGAGTGTGTGTGTGTGGTGGTGGTGAAGATTACTCCGAATTTCTCATTTGCGTGGAACCCGCCCCCCCCCCCCAGTGGGGGGGGGGTTGGGGGATATCCCTGGACGGGGATATCTTTTTGGGAGCAAAGAAACGCAGCGGTGGTGGTGAGGGTGCTTGGAGGAGGAAGAAGAGAAGAGAAGAGAAAAAGGTGAGTCAGGGAAAGCTTTATGTGTGCGGGACATTCAAATTTTTCCCTTAGCGTGGGGCGGGTGCTGCCGAGGTTCCGCCGGCGCTTTTTTTGTTGGCGCGGCTTTGGCAGAGTTCAGGGCTGCTACATAAAAAAAAAAAGGCATGGTAGAAACTTCTTTAATACGAGCACGATGTCTAAGTATGGTTCATAATGCCCATTTTTGGATTGTTTCTGCACATTCATTGCAAAATGTTTCTGGCTTTGTCGATAACGAGTGCACAAAATCTGAAAGACGGCAGTACGCAGCAGCTTGCCTGGTATCAGACTCTTCCAGTTGGCAATCCTAATCTCTTAACATTTCATCCCCAACGAGTTCTTACTCTAGGTATTGAGTAGCAAAACCCGCTTCTTCATGGTCTTCAGTGTTTGTATGCTTTCTCAACCTCGGCGTCTGATTTGGTACCTGAGAGACTCTCACAGTCCCAATGTAAGCAAGCAGTTTATATACAAGGAGCATCCAAATCCATGTTATGCTGAGCCATGAACCTCCTATTGAATCCTTTAGTCACAAGACTCCTAAGCGCCGCGCTAGGGACGAGCAGATGCAGAAGCCAAATGGCATACCAACTCGCGGTTATGAGCAACCCAGTCATGATTCAATGTACCAGATGTGTACATCTCGTTCGATTTTATTGTTTCACCGAAGACCATCATGGTCAGGCATGATGCACATTGGTAACCCCTTTGGTTTCGCGCCACGGGTAGAGAGGATGCCAAACCGTAGGAACACCTCGGAGCATGTTACGAAGATCGAGAGGACAATGAGGACGATGATAATCCATGTAAGGCCTGCGAGGATATTTGTCAGCTCAAGTCTTATTTTTACGATACTAGGGGTAACAGTCTGGGAGAGACTTACGGGACATTTTGTTGTCCGCAATGGAATCTGACAGGATCTCAGCAAGGTCTAGGAAGACCCTGCAGCGTTCGTTAAGGACCTGTATCCGAGGCTTGATCTCAAGGTATTCGCGGACGGCATAGTAGAGAGGGTGGAGGGTTGGTTCGCTGTCCCAGAAGAAGTTGGGGACGTCAAGCATATTCGAGGACAGATTGACATCCACACGACTCTTGAACAGCGCTCCAAGTATCTTAACGACTTCCTCCCTTTTCATACCCAGCTTTCCAGTCAAAGCTAACCGCTTTGGTACATGCTGAGCTTCGACCATCTGGTTTGCCATCCTCTGCTCGAAGAAACTTAACTTTGTACTTTGAGCAATAGCATGAGACATTGCAAGCTTGATCATATGGTCTCCACTCCTCAAGGTAATCATGTCATTGAAGACCCTCGGCCTGGGTGTTTCTGGCGAGTACTCGAAGTGGAACTCCTCTGTTTCAAAATCTTCTTCTCTTTGGGCGCCATTGACCAGTGATATTCCTGTCTCCGACTCTGAGAACGTGAGATCCGCCAGGATATCTTTCTCCTGCCGTTCGGTGAAGTTCCAGAACACTACCACTCCGTAAGAAAAGACGAACATCTCGGCGAACTTTAGAGCGTTGGTTGCCACTCTTGATGGACTCGTCGAGCGTGCTTGAGCTTCGTGTTCTTCGTTCCCATTGGGCCTGTAGCCATTCGTGAGGTGGTCATCTTGCAATCTTTGGTTGTGACTCTCTTCGCCTTCAGTACCTCGTACTCCGAAGCTTTCACCTCCGTCTTCCTCAAAGTAGCCTTCTCCGTAATCCCGTAACTCACTCCTCTCAATCTCCTCATCTAGAACTGCTTTCCCACCTGGACTCTTCAGCACCGGACTGCTCCTGACCCTATAGCCTCCGCTGCCTGGCAGTAACGGAAGGTGATATACAACGTAAAGACAGTCATCATAAAGCTTTGTTCTTGCTGAGTGTTTCCCCTTCAGAAAGCCTGCGGTCCCTTTTAGCTTGTAGGCCTGTGCGGTACAATAAGCCGTGACCCTTGCTAATTTCTCCGCTCTCCTGGCCTTTGGTAATCTTTCGGCGTAGCTCTTCCCCTTTTTGCCTCCCGTTTTCCTCAAAGCCTCTTCATCATCTTTCGTAGGTAAGGCCTCATTGTCCTCATCGTAATCTGCCTTCTCCTCTATCTCTGCTTCCTCTGTCGCAGTTTCTGGTAGGAGCACCAACTTCTCGCTGACTTTAGTACTTCGTGCAGGCATTAATTGAGGTACTAGCCGACCTGCGAGCTTGGGATCTGCGGGTCTGCCAGAGCCGGTGCGGGGGGGGCGGGGTCGAATGCTTGGTTGTCGTTGTTGCATGGAGGGGATGTCGGACGCATATTGGAGAACACTGTCAACGGTTATGAAGCGGGAATTCTGGCGCATGAGCATTTGGGCGGGGCGATTTTGAGGATTGCGCTGTTCTCGGGAGTCGGTGACCTTTGGAGGAGGCGTGAGCAAATGGACCTCCAATAATACAGGTGCTTGGTCACTCGTAGTTGGGCAGATACTCACTAGAACTGATGGACCTCGCTTTGTTGCTGCTTGAGACATTGGAGGCATGCTGAAGCGGTCAATGAACAATGCCAAGATTGAGACGGTCGAAATAAGTCGAATACGTGACGTCTCTTCCACGAGAAGCTTAGTTTGCACCGATTCACTACAAGTATAATGGCGGAGGAGCTTTTTTAAACATGCCCACACAGGTTTCACAGTATTAGGTCAACTCCCCTTGCGATCCTATCCAAGGTGTTGATGCTATTGGCATATACAGAGATACTTGAATCAGGGAGCGGGCTTCCTACGATCTGTCATGGACGCGGCACAACATTTCAGCTTCATTCGAGGCCGCCTATGGAGAAACACCATGTTCTAACAGTAAACCATGGGTGCTTGCACTCAAGAATCATGCCTTCGAAGGGGTCATTGTCCCGACTTTCTGTCTGTTTATGATCATATCGACATAAACATGATACATCGACTAAATGATTTTTAGCACTCTCAGAAAGAAGTACAATATCCGGCTCAAGTCCAAGGACACGGATACTCTGATTGTCCCAATGTGGCAAGCAACAGTCGATCCACCCAATATCAAATCTGCGAATTCTCTTCGCCAGCCTTTTCTTCTTTCGACTCAAATATCCTGTCACATTAGCAGCCGCCAATAGCTTGCCTAAGTTAGAAGGTTTTGATGTTCTTCCGCATTCTGATGAGGCACAAATGTTTTCTTTCAATGATTAGCTGCTATCTAGCGGGGAAAAAACGAACGTGTTGCTGCTCGACCTGACTCCATCTGAATCCCGAACTTCTCCACCAGTGGCCTCCTTGCCCTCTCCATCAGTGGAGGTCTCGACGACATTAAGGTAAAGTAGTTATGGTTCGTAGAATGAGCTCGCTGAACGTCCCTTACTCGAAACCCTCCATTTCACCAACCTCGCTCTCATCTTCACCTTCGCCCTCTTCAGGTATAAATGGCACAAAGCGAAAGTCCACAAAGCTGAAGCCTCCACCTTCTACCTCAATCATGAACTGCAGGCTCAGCACTCCCTGTTCATCACTTCTGATACTGACCTTAGATGCGATGGCCATGGCTCTACTCGCACCTTTGATGAGTGAGTATTTGTATGTGTTCAATGTCCGTCTCGGTACTTGGAACGTCTCAAGCAGCTCCGGATCTTTGCTAAACTCAACAGTCGCCGAGCCCAGTGGACCGCTAGACGAAAGTGTAAAGAATGGCGCCGTAGGAGAAGAGACGATGGTTAGCCTCGTAGGTGATGTAGAAGAGAGTTCGTTGATTGCATCGTGCAGCCAGCTTGCCCGCATTATGATTTTCTGTGCTATCGCGTCTTTCTGTAACGGGATCTCCTCCTGGAAGTCGGGCTCGTATGTGACTAATTTACACGTTGTCGTCACGCCAGTTTCTTCCAATATGATGCAGAAAGTCTCGCCTGCGGCAGTATAGCTTAGGCGACATATACCATTCATACCTAAGATGCGGTTATCCAAAGCTCCGGATGCTCCACCACGTGAAGAGAAGCCGTTGATGCCATTGTAATTTGAGTCACGATTGGACCAGCGATCTTTGTTTTCGTTGATGCCGAGTATTTGAAGGGTTTCGAGAAGCGACGATAGGGATATCTGAAAGGGAGGTGGCTCGAAATCTTCAGTGTCTTCATTGGGGGGGGGAGAGTACATGTATGCCGTGAATAGTGCTTTGTCGAGGAAGACGATACCTGGGGTGTACTTTAGCATCCCTACCAGAGATGAAATACCACATTGACTGACCTTGCATCACTTGGGACTCTTCCACTGTGAAGCGTAGGCCTTCCTTTGTGATCTGAACATGAGTTTTGGAGACGAAGTTGATACAACGGAGAAGTTGAAAGAGCTGCCGGGCAGAACCTGAGACTGCACTGAAGAGTGGTGCTGCATTGTCTGCATTGTCATTTGTAGAGGCCATACTGCCCTTTGTTCCGAAGCAAACACGCGGGAACTTGTAGAGATTGGCAGTAAAGGAGGACCGTCAAGGAATTGATAACGAAGTAGTGCGGGTATCAAATCATAGTATTGTACAAAGCCGATATAGCTTCCTCCAATGTATATTCTGAAAGCTCCTTTTCAGACGTAAACGCCGACCGCACAGATCATGAACACTGATCCAAAACTGCCAGACGGTCAGATGCATCCTTTGTTGTATGTCCGAGCAAACTTACCCAAAAGCCAGCGATGCAGGTACACCGAGAAGTGGAATGTTGTTGAATGAACGATCTTCTACGGTATTAATTCTTTTCTCAATCCTCTGCACGACTTCACTCACTCAATCCGAATAGGCCAGTCAGGAAAAAGGCTTCACCAATCAGTGATTTCTTTGAACAAGTGAGGAAGTCACCCACCTATGAGCAGCAGAGTAAAGCCCACCAGGAACTGCCTTTCTTTGGGAACGAGAGGAGAAAACGGGCTGCTAGCTGCTCCCTCCCACACCTCACTCAACGACATTGATAATCGCGAATTAAGAGGGTGTCCGGCACGATGGTGCGCAAGTGAGTGCTTCTGGGGTTCGGAGGATACTTAAGGATAGCTTTGCTGATGTTCTTCTTCTCAGAACAACTTTCACTTTCCCTTCAAGCGGCTCTCAGGCAAGCATGCCAAGGCGCACTAGTCCCAGAACGAGTCCGTGCCCTAATCTCCGACTTAACGTCTTCTCTGCTGACTGAAATAGGAACACCATGCAAGATGGCGCCAATAATACTAGAGCGTGCGTATCTCGTCTAGAGAGGAAATGACAGGCTGACGTGTGTTCAGACACCAAGCGCAAAGCCAGCGATCAGTTGGGCAGTGAAAGCCCAAGCAAGCGTGTCAAGAACTCCCATTCCGAGACAATCACACCAGAAGCCGAAGGGAAACCAAGAGTCGTCCCTTTCCCAGAGAAGGTATGTCTGATTGGGTTTGCTTCATGGCAATCGAGAGGAACTGACTAACAGCGATAGCCCGCCGTCGCGGAGGAGCGCAATGGCGAAATCGAGTTCCGGGTTGTCAACAACGACAATAGCAGGGAAAGTCTCATCATTTTGACGGGTCTGAAATGCATCTTCCAAAAGCAGCTACCCAAGATGCCGAAAGACTACATAGCTCGACTGGTCTACGACCGTACCCATCTTTCCATAGCTATTGTTAAGAAACCGCTTGAAGTTGTTGGGTATGCTTGGACATTTTCGGTTTCAAGGGCGTCGCTGACATTGTCCAGAGGCATCACATATCGACCTTTCAACACCCGCGAGTTCGCCGAGATAGTCTTCTGCGCTATATCTTCGGATCAGCAGGTCAAGGGTTACGGCGCGCATCTCATGTCCCACCTGAAAGACTACGTCAAAGCCACCTCACCCATCAAGCATTTTCTTACATACGCGGACAACTATGCAATAGGATACTTCAAGAAGCAGGGCTTTACCAAAGAAATTACCCTCGAGAAACCGATCTGGATGGGATACATTAAAGACTACGAAGGCGGGACCATAATGCAATGCACCATGGTCCCACGCATTCGCTACCTCGAAGTTGGTCGAATGCTACTGAAGCAGAAAGAAGCAGTCGCTGCCAAAATCCGTGCGTTCTCAAAAAGCCATATAGTTCACTGCCCGCCAAAGGAATGGAAAAATGGCCCTTGCAAGATTGATCCTATGTCTATTCCGGCTATCAAAGCTTCTGGCTGGTCGCCCGACATGGATGAGCTCGCTCGCCAGCCACGGCACGGCCCGAATTACAATCAGTTGTTGCATTTGCTCAATGATATGCAGAATCACGGCTCGTCTTGGCCTTTCTCGCAGCCCGTCAACAGAGATGAGGTCGCGGATTACTACGACGTGATCAAGGAGCCTATGGATTTGAGCACGATGGAACAGAAGCACGAGAAGGACTTATACCCAACGCCGGAAGATTTCATCAAAGACGCGAAGCTCATCTTCGACAATTGTCGGAAGTACAATAATGAGACGACACCATATGCGAAAAGCGCGAATAAGCTGGAGAAGTTCATGTGGAGCCAGATCAAGCTAGTCCCGGAATGGTCGGTCAGTATCCACCTCAATTGGGTGTTGCGGAGAACAAGCTGACGATCCTGAAGCATTTGGCCGAATAACTGGATTCTTTATGCACTTTTGGACAGGCGTTTGGGGAGTGGAGCTGATGACTACAAGATACCCAGGGATTGGAAACAGCAGGACGCTCACAACAAGGCATTGTAACGGCCAATGCAAGGCTTTACCTCGAGCCTCTGGAGACATTTTGAATATCATCGCCTCGGGAGTTCTCCGTCTTTGATCTTTCATGCGCAATCATAGTTTCGGCTTTTAGCACTAGGTCAGCGGAAAATATAGTAACAAAGAAAAATTTCACAGGATTCTGACTGCGAAGTGATTCTGCTTATTTTCTCAACCAAGCTTTCGCTAAGATGGATCCGTGAGGGTAGATTAGTCTAAGAGCCAAAGTATCTTACCAGGCAAACCTGGTAAATGTTCTTTCAGTCAACGACATAGGTGAGTTCTCTTGCTGGGTATGATGGCTAAGGCGGTCTCAATTACCACCGCCTAATTTCCTACCAAGCCCGCCTAAGAAGTTCCCCCCACCCCTCTTTGCACCCCTCAATCTTCGTCCGCCTTCATCAATATCCATCTCGTCCGCTTCCTCCCCACCTCCTCTCTTCCCAAGCTTGCCTTTCCCATCTTCGTTCTCCCCCATCCTTTTTGCCACCGCCTTCTCATGCTCCGTTTCCCTCTTTCTCTGTTCTTGAGCCTTCCTCCTGATCTCCCGGACCTGTCCCTCGATCTCGCCCAAGACGCTCACGCAACGACTGTCCCAGTCCTCCAGCACAGAAACCATATGGGGGACGGAGCCAGGTTTCAAATCTCGTAGAGGGGCGACGGACGAGACATCAACACGTTGGGCCAGGGTGTCGAGTTTTGCTGTGAGTAATCCGGCGTAGATGGAGCTTATGACGAGGTCTTCCAGGGCGCGAGTGGTGGGAAGGGAGAGCTCGGAGAGCAAGTGCGCGTATGTGAGAGTGGAGGGGGATGTGGAGAGGGTGAGTAAAGTGAGTTGACGGAGCTTCTGTTCTTGTATATTTGAGAGCTTTGGGAGGTCTGGTGTTTCTGGATAAGGAGACTTAGCATGTGAGCACTGCGCGAGAGTAATTTTGGACTAACCTGTGTACTCCGACCACGTCCCCCAGGCAAAAATCTGCAAGAGGGTGAGGTAAGGTACATAGTCCTTTGATGCTGTTTGCAGAGCTTGGATATTTGGTGTTTGAAGGAGCTCGGCGAAGACAAAGGTGTTGGGTGCGGATGTAGCTTGGGTAACAAGGTCGGCAGCTGCTCGTGGTGAGTTTGCGGATTTGGAGAGGAGGATGTAGGGTTCAAGAGCGTTTAAAGCCTTCTGCTGTGTTTGGTCCATGGTTGGAGAGTATTGGAAGAGTAAAGTTGAATATCACAATTGACTATGCAGTAATACAATCATACAACTTCATGGAATGCTCCTCTGCCCGTACCTTTGAGACTTTGAGTCGTAGAGTAGGGCTGGGCGTTATCGATTAGGATTGCGGGAGATCGCCAGCAACTAACTGCCGAGCTGCCTAAGGTACTTACTTTAGGTACCTTACCTTAGCGGAGGTCTATGAGTTCAAATAACGGTGCTGGAACGGTATCGGTTAGTGAAACCGCCTTTTGGCGGTTTCTAGGTATCGGTACCATGTTACCGTTTATTTTTTAATACGTTAGAAATTTGATTCGGTATTATTTTTAGTACGGTAGAAGAACAGTTCTAATCAAGTTACGTTTCTATAGAAGATACGGTTATTTTAAAAGAACCAAGATACCAACCATCTACTTAAAAGAATTGCGACACCATGTTAAATTATTAGAAAATGCCAAGCCAAGTACTCGGAAGTACTATATATCGAGAAAAATCAACGCTCTTCTAAATTTGAGTGCAAAAATGAGCGATTTAGACGATTTTCTCGCGGGGGTGACTTCCCCCTGCTTAGTGGAGGTCCGGTGTGGGGGCTGGTGGGGCTGTTGGTTACCTGGTAGACCTTGGACCCTAGACCCTGGACCCTGTCGGAAGCTGGTATCGGATCAAGGAAGGTTGACAAGATACGGTTCTTGAATAGTTACGGTGTCAGAACGGTTTCTTTTTAACTACGGTTTCTTTAGAATTACGTATTAAACTTTAACACGGTTTTTTTTTAGAAACGTGTTAAAAACTTCATCGCCTAAAGGCGGAGGTGGGCACCTAAAACGTGTCAAGAAAAAAACCGTATATACACCGTTCCAGAACCGTTTTTTGAACTCATAGACTTCCGCTAAGGTACCTTAATGTAGACTCGGTGCACTACTGACATGCTAGAAGAGAACTACTTATAATCTACAGAATTAACGAGTAAAGCCTTGATAGTAATGATGAGCACTTGGATCTTTAAGTATTCGTGACTAAAGTTTCATTCCTCGTATTACGGAGTATCATTGTGTGGTACGGAGACTCGTATGCGCGTTGTTTGCTGAAGCCTCTCATGGGACATTGTTCTGGACCAATAGCCTCAGCTAACGGGCCCGTTGCGCATTTATTGATCGTCTAAAAATGGAGAAAAGAAGCCATCCGCTAAAATTGTATCTGCGAAACGGCTCAGCACGTAGTACCAAGCTACCCTACCATAAGGTAACTCTGACAGCTGGTCGCCGCCTAGCGTCGACTTCTGATGTGGCCGGAAGCATCTGAAAGGTATCGTGCTGCCTTTCTAGTACTAGTGATCAAGGCAATGAATGATACCTTCTTTGGCTATTCTTGTTCAGCTAGCACAAAACCAATAGTACCTTATGATAGTGAAAAAGGATGAGCTGAATGGCGTTGTCTTCGGTCAAAGTCATTGATCGGACAGGGACTACACTACTCTAGTACTAGCGGCAAAAAGGAAAAAGGCGCCGGCTCGGTCATAGAACAAATGAACAATTAATAACCGTAGTCCGTGATCTGACAAAGACCGCATCCTTCTCCATTGGTGTCCTCCTTTTCCTTTGTAAATATCATTACCCCTACCTCCAACTATTGTATTGTTCTTTCTCCTGTTTTTTTACCCTTTCATTATGCGCTCTACAGTAACAACTCCAGACCGAAGACCTCCCCTAGAAAGCCCTTGAACCCTGGAGTCTGACAGATAACCGCCGACCGTTGAATCCATCTATCATTGCGATTCTGTAGCTACTGTGGCCTTCACCATGGCTTCAGCTACACATATGGCAACTACGACGATACGCGTCGAAGGAATGACGTGCGGCGCATGTACGTCCGCGGTGGAGAGCGCTTTCAAAAATATCGATGGCGCCGGCAACGTCTCTGTAAGCTTGGTTATGGAAAGAGCAGTGGTTCAGCACAACCCGAAAATACTATCCCCAGAAAAGGTCCGAAAGATGATCGAGGATCGAGGCTTTGACGCCGAGGTTCTCGCCACCGACGTCCCCAATGTTTCGGCAAAAGAGGACGCACCTAGTGACGGCAAGGGTGCTACGGGGGACGATGCGGCTAGCCTATCCACTACGACGCTGGCAGTCGAGGGTATGACTTGTGGTGCCTGTACCTCCGCTGTTGAGGGTGGTTTCAAGAATGTCCCAGGCATCAAGTCAATGAGCATATCGCTTCTTTCGGAACGCGCCGTCGTCGAACACGATTCTTCCATTATTACACCCGAGGCGATCGCGGGAATCATCGAAGATAGAGGTTTTGGCGCCGAGGTTCTGGAGACCCAGATATCACCAGCTTTATCAATTCGAGGGACCAAAGACCATTTATCGAACCAGTCGCAAGTCGATTTGACCATAACCACGGTAGCGATCGAGGGTATGACGTGCGGTGCCTGCACTTCAGCCGTCGAAGGGGGCTTCAAGGACGTGGAAGGGCTGGTGCAGTTCAACATCAGTCTCTTAGCTGAACGTGCCATCATAATCCACGATCCAGCGAAGCTTTCACCCAAACAGATTACGGAGATTATCGAAGATCGAGGTTTCGATGCTAAACTTCTATCCTCGCAACGTGCCTCGGTAGAAACTTCGGGAATGACGCGGAACGTGCACTTAAAAGTTTTTGGTCTTCCCACTTCGTCCGCTGCCACTGCCCTTGAAGATGCCTTACGTGTACTTCCTGGTGTCTCTTCCGCTGTGGTCCATCTTGCGACATCCCGAGTCAATGTCACTCACAATGCTTCCTTGACTGGCCTTCGAGTACTGGTGGAAGCTATAGAGAATTTGGGATATAATGCCCTTCTGGCAGACTCTGATGACAACAATGCACAGCTGGAGTCGTTGGCAAAGACGCGCGAAATACAAGAATGGCGGCGGGCTTTCTGGTACTCCCTTTCTTTCGCCTTTCCGGTTTTCCTGATAAGTATGGTCATACCTATGGTCGTCCCACGATTGGACTTTGGTTCATTTCTGCTTTGGATACCCGGACTCTACCTTGGCGACGTAATCTGCCTAACCCTCACTATACCTGTGCAATTTGGGATTGGAAAACGCTTCTACATTTCTTCCTACAAATCTTTGAAACACGGTTCGCCTACCATGGATGTACTCGTTACCCTGGGCACTTCCGCCGCTTTTTTCTTCAGCATCGCAGCAATGATCGTGTCCATCTTCATTCCTCCACACACCCGTCCCAGCACAGTGTTTGAGACAAGTAGCATGCTCATAACGTTCATCACTCTGGGCCGTTATCTAGAGAATCGAGCAAAGGGCCAAACTTCGAAAGCGCTTTCAAGGTTGATGTCTTTAGCACCTTCGATGGCTACAATTTACGCGGATCCTATCGCTGCGGAGAAGGCGGCCGAGGATTGGGATGCTGCTGAACTCAGCGGTCTTGCAGAGAAGAAGGGTCCGATTTCCCAGGATCAATCTAGCAATGCAGCTGAGGAAAGGATCATTCCCACCGAGTTGATCGAAGTTGGGGACATCGTGGTCTTGCGTCCTGGTGGCCAAGTCCCAGCTGATGGCACAGTCACTCGAGGTCAGAGCTATTTCGATGAAAGCATGGTTACTGGTGAAGCAGTCGAGATTCTGAAAAGGCCAGGGAGCGACCTCATGGCAGGAACGGTCAACGGAGCGGGTCGGGTTGACTTTCGGGTAACTCGAGCAGGCCGTGACACGCAGTTGAGTCAGATTGTCAAGCTAGTCCAGGAGGCTCAAACCAGTCGTGCGCCAATCCAACGTATGGCTGATATCGTTGCGGGCTACTTTGTACCCACGATCATCACTCTTGGTTTATTGACCTTTATCTCCTGGATGGTCCTGAGTCATGTGCTACCGCCATCTGAATGTCCCGAGATTTTCCTCAAACCCGAGAGCGGTGGCAAGTTCATGGTCTGTCTCAAGCTTTGTATCTCTGTGATCGTCTTTGCATGTCCATGTGCGCTTGGTCTTAGCACTCCGACGGCTGTCATGGTTGGTACAGGAATTGGGGCGGAACAAGGAATTTTGGTCAAAGGAGGTGCTGCACTCGAGATAGCTACCAAAATCACCCATGTCGTCTTCGATAAAACAGGGACTCTGACTATGGGGAAGATGAGCGTTCCAGAGGTCCAAATGGAGCAGATCTGGGAAGCGAACGACTGGCGGCGAAAGCTGTGGTGGTCATTAGTTGGCTTGGCGGAAATGGGAAGCGAACATCCCATTGGCAGGGCCATCCTCGACAACGCGAAAATGGAATTGAATGTAGGAAGCGAGGGCATGATTGATGGAAGTGTCGGAGACTTTGAAGCAACTGTTGGCAAAGGTATTTGTGCCAGCGTCGAACCGGCCACCTCCGCTATTCCGAAACGCTACAAAATACACGTGGGCAACTCTTCCTACCTCGGTTCTCAAGGCATAAACTTGCCTGCTACTGTCGTCGCTAACTCCCCGACACACTCCGATACTGGTACCCCCAAGGTACCACCGTCTGGTACAACCCAAATTTACGTTGCCATCGACAATGCATACGCAGGTGTGCTTTCCCTTTCCGATACGATTAAGCCGAGCGCAGCCGCCACGATAATCGCTCTGAATCGCATGAACATAACGAGTTCCCTTGTTACTGGAGATCAATACTCTACTGCTGCCGCTGTCGCTGCTCGGGTTGGCATTCCGAAGGCCAACATCCATGCTGGCGTCTCTCCCGATCAGAAGCAGAAGATCATCAAACAGATCCAAGAGCAAGGCACAATTGTCGCCATGGTGGGCGACGGGATCAATGACTCGCCCGCTCTTGCGACAGCCAACATTGGTATTGCTCTAAGCTCAGGCACGGACGTCGCTATGGAAGCGGCCGACATCGTGCTCATGCGCCCAGAAGACATGCTCAGTGTTGCAGCTTCCTTGAGTCTCTCTCGCACGATATTCAACCGTATCAAGCTGAATCTGATGTGGGCGTGTCTGTACAACTTGATTGGATTACCCTTTGCAATGGGTTTCGGGCTGGTGCTGCCTGGTCATATCATGATGCCCCCTATGGCTGCGGGTGCCGCAATGGCCGCTAGCAGCGTGAGTGTAGTAGGCAGCAGTCTACTCCTGAAATTCTGGAAGAGGCCTGGATGGATGACGGTGGAGAAGCTCGAGGCGGAAGGCCAAAAGAGCGAGTCATTGAAGGGAATGAGCATGACAAATGACAGAGGATTGACAGATCGATTGGGCATGAAGTGGGTTGGAGGCTTAACAAATCGCATTTTGGGAGTTCAGGGTAAGAAAGATGATGGGTACCTACCCTTGCAAGATGTTGAGGCTGTATAACTTTTTGATGCGGGACTGTGCTCAACGACGTCATGAATATATGAAGCGATAGTGTTTGGGCACTTTGGATAGGATGCTTGCTTTTCGATGCAAATACCACCGCCTGTTTCTATTAGAATTGTATTATATCGTAATAATTGGAACAATGAGCCTTTAAAATCCAGCAGTTTGGGGTCTCTACCCCCTAAAATCCGCCCCATTAGAAGACCATGCACCATGCACTGATTTCATTTCATGAATATCGATTCTGAGTATTGTTGCTAAACTTCCCTAAACAAACCTGAATGATCTCGATCTCGATCTCGGTCCACACAGATAAGAAATGAAGAGATTGGCTGGTTGTAAGTACGGACTACGGAGTAATAAAGCGGAAATTAAGGCCGAAATGCCAATTTCTGCCCTAATGACACAGGAATCGAAGCAGATCCTCCTTATCAGCCATGCGAGCCATGGGCATGATAAGCTAGTTGCTCATCAAACAGCAACGAGAACAACCTCGACCAATCTCTTCAATGCTTCGTGACTCTATGCATGGGAGGTGCATCTCGTGCATCTCGTCTTCGTGCAGTTTCAGCATGCTGTTGCCTTTAAGAGCAAGGTCCAGCGTCTTTCTTATGATCTTATCTTCATGTCTAATGTAGGTGAAAGGAAGAAGCAAACTCACAGAATTTAGCGGTACTTGTCTAGCCTATTCATCTCGGTATATTGCCTATGCTCTCGTGCTCTTTTTCCTCTATTGCTTTATTTTAATTCGTCCCTCCTGCTGTCTACTTCACTCGAAGGACTCTTTCTATCTCGACCGGCTCTCGATATCGGTTTTGATATTCACCGATTGAGTTTTCCAATTGATTCCATATTCTGTTCTGCTATATCCCTCTCCACCTCGAACACCAGACAGCTTTGTCCCGTTGAGCATGCCAATTACCCCTCCTCTCAGTACAGGCTTCGGCTATGGCATCGTCCTCGGCCTGGGCTTTGCTTTTGCCCTCGGGATGATAACCACTACTTATGTCCTCAAGAGGTACAACTCGGAGGTCCAGACTTCTGAGATGTTCAGCACGGCTGGAAGAACCGTCAAATCAGGCCTTGTTGCTAGTGCTGTTGTCTCTTCTTGGACCTGGGCTGCCACATTGCTTCAATCCTCTGGAGTGGCCTACCGTTATGGAGTTTCTGGACCCTTTTGGTATGCATCGGGTGCTACTGTGCAGATCTTGTTGTTCGCAACTCTGGCAATCGAGTTGAAAAGGAAGGCACCAAATGCTCATACCTTCCTTGAGATTATTCGAGCTCGGTATGGAGTGTATGCTCACTTGGTTTTCACCGTTTTTGGATTGATGACCAATGTTCTGGTACGTCGAGACAGCTATGCCAAGCTGAGTCCCAAGGCTAATGAGCGACTGAAGGTAACCGCTATACTGCTAACAGGAGGCTCTGCTGTCGTAACCGCCCTTACGGGCATGCCGACTGCAGCAGCTTGTTTTCTTTTACCGATTGGAGTCGTTTTGTACACGATTGCGGGAGGAATCAAGGCGACGTTTCTTACAGACTACGTTCATACAGTCATGATTTTGATCATTATTTTTATCTTCGTGAGTTTTTGCCCCAAATAAATTCTGACCGAATACAACTTTTACTGACCTTGATGTTTAGGCATTCACAGGTGATTTTGGTTCCGGAAATACCTTTGTGAAGATCTGTTGACCTTCACATAGCCTACACGACCGATGCCAACCTCGGAAGTCCCTCTAAAGTTTACGACCTCTTGACGACGGCTGCGAAGCATAACCCAGTTGCCGGCAACGCCCAGGGTAGCTATCTGACGATGCGGTCAAAAGAAGGGGCCATTTTCTTCGTGATAAACATCGTGGGAAATTTTGGCACGGTATTCATGGACAACGGTACGTGCTTGGAATATTCTCATAAATACAGGTCATCCCAGGGTACTTTTCTGACAAACCCTGGAAGGCTACTATAACAAAGCCATCGCGGCGAGTCCTGTTCATGCACTTCCTGGTTATGTAATGGGTGGCCTCAGTTGGTTCGCTATTCCATGGCTTGCGGCTACCACGATGGGCCTCTCGGCGCTTGCTCTGGAATCTAATCCAGTCTTTCCAACCTTTCCTTCTCGAATGTCGAATGACGATGTCACCGCGGGCTTGGTTCTTCCCTAGTAAGTGTATTGTCAAAGTGTTTTTTTCCTCGAACCCGATGCATACTGCCTCGCAGATCGTAAGACATACTAGCGAGTATCAATACTCCTCCATCATGCTCATGCTTCAAATGTCAACTTAAGGAAGGACTGCTGACTCCGAACGTTTGAAGTGCTGCTGTTGCTCTTTTGGGAAAGGGTGGCGCAGCTGCAACGCTGCTCTTAATTTTTATGGGCAAGTACATCTTCTGGAGCGCTTTCTTTCTATGACGGGCTACTCTACAATTTGCAAGAAAAGTTCCGGGAGCATGAAAACTTTAAATACTTTTTTCAAGTGTCTCATCGCTCAGCATTCTACCCGAAAGAAAAATACTGACTCCGAAATCTTCATAGCTGTCACATCAGCCTCCTCTTCTGAATACATTGCTGTCAGCAGCATATTTACTTATGATATCTACCAGACTTATTTTAATCCTAGGGCCTCTGGCAAGATGTTGATTAACATGGCTCATTCGTTTGTAATCATATATGCCATTCTACTAGCAGCATTTTCAACAGGACTTTATTGTTGGTATCCGTAGCAAGTTACCGGCAATTACTCACTGACTACTGTGCAGATATCGGCATTTCTATGGGCTATCTATACCTGATGATGGTAACCGAGGCGTTCCCTATGGTTGCGTCAAAGTTTCTAATAGCAAGACAGGGCGTTATTATATCGTCTGCAGTACTTCCAGCAGTGCTGACGTTGCTGTGGGATAAGCAAAACATTTACGCCGTGTGTCTCTCTCCCATACTGGGCCTTGCTTGCTCTCTGATAGGTGCGTCTAATTGTCAAGTTTCAAATACAGAAGATCAGTCAACTAACGTAGTACTGAAGCTTGGCTCGTGACTGCCAAAAAGGAATTTGGTAACCTTTCTGTTACGAGCACCGGTAGCAACAACCCCATGCTGGCCGGCAACGTCGTCGCCCTATTGTCGCCCCTCGTCTTTGTCCCAGTCTTCACCTATGCTTTCGGTCCTCAGAACTACGATTACAAATCGATGGCTGCGATTCGTCTGGGCAATGACGAGGACATTGCAGCTGCGGCCAACACAGACCTGGAACAAATTCCAGGTGGCACTGGCATGTCAGCGGCTGAGTTTGAGGCAGAACAAAAGCAGCTCAAACGGGCATCCCTCATTGCCAAGAGCCTGACCGGGTTCATGACCATTGCGATACTCATTTTGTGGCCCATGCCATTGTACGGAACTGGATACATTTTCAGCAGGAAGTTCTTCACAGGCTGGGTCTCCGTGGGTATATTGTGGCTATTCTGCAGCTCGTTCTGCGTAGGACTATATCCACTTTGGGAGGGAAGGCACAGCATGGCCAACACATTCAAGGGTATTGTACGAGACTTGAGCGGCAAGGGTGGGGCAATGATCAGAGGAAGAGCTGTGGATGGGAGCGACGGGTCGCCATCACCGGAGGAAAAGAAGGAGAAGGTGCCTGAATTGGCGATGGAGAAAGCAGAATGATCTTTTGAATGGGGAAAAGCTTGATGTTTGATGAATGTGACGGTCTTGTCAATTTTCTCATTCTTTTTTACGCCATGTACTCGCGTCTTTCAATGTGCCGATAGTAAACTCCATTCAGTCACACGCAAATTACCAAACGCCACACATGTTTTCTTATTCAGATCAGATCGCGGCTTTTTCGTAATCGCATATTGCTGCTTGCCCGGCAGCCTCCAAGATCATTGAGTCTTAAAAAGCAAAATTGCGCAATGTCCCAGATAAAAGTAGATGAAGTGCTTCGTTTCTGCATTGCAGTCAGCGTGGGTAGCATCGGCGTGTATCCTGCTGGGGCATACCGTGTGTGACGAAGCTTCCGAAATTTCTTCCAACGATGCAATGCCATGTAGCCCCTGCGCGAGAGTCGAACTGATACACTTGCTGTCAGACTTGGGGCTCAAATACAGTCCCAGTATCTTCCAATGTATGAAAAGGTCTGTACGTCGACGTACCTCCTTTTTGATGTATTGTGCAATGTCCTTTTCTACTTGAAATTTAGACATGGCCTCCTCGGCTACCTCCACTGCTTGTCGCTGCATTTCCTCGCTCTGGCAAGTCGTGAGTTTCGCTGCCGCTTTCGAGGACTGGGGCTGTAATTACCATATCGGCGGATTTGATCTGGGCTGAAAGGATGTCAGTTGGTGTTACATAGATTTGGCAGCCATAAGAGAAGGAAGAGGCAAGGGTAGGTACAGTCAAGCTTCTCCTTCTTCTCAGTTGCCATCACGACTGTTTTTGAACACTTAAGCAGTTCAAGCTTCGGGGCAGGTCTACAAGAGTGACTTCTATTCCCTCAAGAAGTGCAAATTTCGAGTTTTGGACGGGGTAAATATTGTGCTTCGTGGAGAGATGCTTTGTCGCCAAAAGTGCCAGTTGCGTCTCTTGTTAAGTTGTTTCGTGGAATAGAGTAGGACTAAGATAGAGTAACTTTCGGGTAGTCCCGCCTCTTAGCTCCGCTTAAAATTACCGAACAAAAAGAGCGCGCGAACAAAAAAATAAGTATGTTGGCCATATAACTGGGTGACAAGACACACAGGACATTTGCAACATCTGCAAGCGATGGATTCTTCGAGAATATTCGTCAAAGGGCTCCCCCCAAATTTGAGTGTTGACGACTTCAAGCGGCACTTCTCGAAGCAGTCTCCAATCACAGATGCAAAGTTCATACCTCATAGGCGCATTGGATATGTGGGTTACAAGACGCCTGAAGATGCTGCAAAAGCAGTCAAATATCACAACAAGTCCTTCATCCGCATGTCAAAGATTGGTGTCGAGCTTGCCCGGTCAGTCGAAGATCAGTATGCTCTTGGATCAGGGATCAACTCCACCGACAGTAACAAGAGAGAGCACGCAGATATCCAAGAGCACGGTCCAACGGATACTAACAGTGATGGGAAAAGGAAGCTAAAGCGTGAAAATCCAGCAGAAGATGGAGGAAAACCTAAGCTCCAGGAGTTCTTGGAAGTCATGCAACCGCCCTCCAAGTCAAAAATTTGGGAGAACCAAGATGCTGCAATTACACAAGTCTCTGCAAAGTCTGTTTCAAAGGCTAGAAACACAGCGACACGAGAAGCTCGAAGCGATGAAGTCTATGAGCACGTGCCAAAAAGGAGAAAGAAAGGGCAGAAAAGTGAGGATGAGAATGTGGTGCCTGCTGAGCTTCCAGTACCAGTGGATGTGCCTAGCGTGGATGCAAGGACAGTCCCAATTGATCGTGGACTTTCCCCTGGGGAAGCTGCACAGGAGCCGCCGACCAAATCATTAGCAGCCTCAGACGCTGACTGGCTTCGATCACGGACTAGCAGATTGCTCGGGTTGATGGACGACGATGATGTCCATTTTACAGCTCTGCCAGAAGACCATCCAACAGAGAAGAGAGGCCTACCTGAGGTTCCAGAGCTGGTCAAAGAGGGGAGTTTATCCGATGCAAGTGCTCAGACGGACGAGGAACCAGAGGTCAAAGGAGCCACACTTGAGAATCAAGCCGTTCGTAATGGAAGGCTGTTTGTGCGGAACCTTACATACACAACTACCGAGGAAGACTTACGGAAGCATTTCGAGGACCGAGGTCACGGGACTATTGAAGAGGTAAGCCCAGGGCTATGTGACTATTGTTTGTGTTTGATCGGACTCTTGTGATGAACATCCAGATAGGGACAGCTTATGCTATGCATGTGATGTTACCAGGAAGAGTATTTTAGTAGATACTTCTTGATTCTGAAGAACGAACCGCATCTTCTCTCATAATTCAGGCAATGCTTGTTTGTTTTCGAGTGCTGACAATGTCTAGATGCACCTTCCTATCGATTCACGGTCTGGTAAAAACAAGGGTTTTGCCCACGTTCAGTACACAGAACCCGAAGCAGCGACGAATGCGCTTCATACCCTGGACCGAAAACCTTTCGAAGGCCGTTTACTACATTTAATGCCAGCCAACGCAAAGAGAGAGACTACTTTAGATGAGTTTGCTATTTCAAAGTTGCCACTAAAAAAACAACAACAAATCAAGCGCAAAACTAATGCGGCGTTGTCGACCTTCAACTGGAACTCGATGTATATGAGTGTGAGTCCACGGTGGTAAAAGGGCTCGAAAACAGAGCTTATGAGTGTTTTCTTAGTCTGATGCTGTCATGTCATCGATCTCTGATCGACTTGGCGTAGCAAAATCCGAATTGTTGGATCCAACCTCCTCAGGCGCTGCAGTCAAGCAAGCACAAGCTGAAACACATATTATACAAGAGACCAAGGCTTACTTCAAGAATCACGGTATAGATCTAGAAGCCTTCAAGGAAAAAGAACGTGGGGATACCGCAATCCTGGTCAAAAACTTTTCCTACGGTACAAAGTCAGAAGAGCTGAAGAAGCTTTTCGAAGCTCACGGCCACATCAAGAAACTACTAATGCCGCCATCTGGCACCATTGCTATAGTGGAATATGATCAAATTGATCATGCACGATCAGCGTTCGGCAGTCTCGCTTATAGGAAGTTCAAGGATTCGATATTGTTTCTTGAAAGAGCGCCCAAAAATTTATTCCATGGTTTGCAGAGCCTACCAGACAGCGGGATAGATGAATCTGCCAAGTCTCGGAGTGTAAAGCCTTCCGCGACGGAGTTGCTGGAAAGCAAGGATGCTCTTGAATCGGCCAACATGTCGACACTATTCGTCCGAAATCTGAACTTCTCGACTACTACAGACCGCTTGCGCGAAGTCTTTCAACCTCTCGAGGGCTTTATGTCGGCTAAGGTGAAGACCAAGCCCGATCCGAAAAAGCCAGGGCAGCTTTTGAGCATGGGGTTTGGGTTTCTCGAATTCCGTTGTAAAAGCAACGCCCAAGCAGCTCTCGCGGCTATGGACGGTCATAAGCTTGATGGTCATGAGCTTCTCATTAGAGCGTCGCATAAGGCTATAGATGCGGCTGAAGAGCGTAGGAAGGAAGACTGGGCAAAGAAGATTGCGAGCAGGAAGACCAAAATCATCATCAAAAATTTGCCATTCGAAGCTTCGAAAAAGGATGTTCGATCACTATTTGGATCTTACGGCCAGCTGCGATCTGTTCGAGTGCCCAAGAAGTTTGATAGCTCTACACGTGGATTCGCTTTTGCGGATTTCGTCACGGCCAGAGAAGCTGAAAATGCCATGGACGCATTGAGAGATACGCATTTACTGGGTAGGAGATTGGTTTTGGACTTTGCTGCTGAAGATGCTATCGATCCTGAGCAAGAGATTGAGAAGATGCAGCAAAGAGTCGGCAAACAAGCCGATAAGGTTGCATTGCAGAGATTGACAGGTTCGGGCCGAAAGAAGTTCCAAGTCGAAGGGGGCGACGAACTCGAGCAAGACTGATTTCAAGGAGCAGACCATCTGTACCTTGATGCGCTTACGAACTACAGGTCCTCGCCCCTTGCATGGCTATGCTAGACTTCAACGACATCAAATTCTATCAGGTTCATCTTCATTGTTTTATCCTATTTGATCTCCTCCTGCCTAGCATTGGATCACAAACCCTGTGGAGATTAGGGTTAATCTCTGTCCAGTCACATCATCCCTCCGAAAGCGACCATTCCTCGCCATGGACCCTTTGCTATGATCAAGAATGGTCGTCATGGTAGCGCTCTCATTCTCGTGCCTCTTCTGTCCCTTTGGCGAGTCCAACGCTATCCCTTGCTTGGACTCGGTTGCAATTGGAGATTGCAAGTAGGCTTCCAATACAAGATCTGCCGACTGAGGGCAAGCCCAGTGCGCTGATCGAGGAAATCTCAGACTCAGTTGTGTTTAATTGCCTCCCTGCGCCTTTGGCACTAATCTCGACTGTATATTGTAAAGCCAAGTTCTACTCAACAACAACAACAACATCATATCCTGTGCATACTTAAAAAGCATCATTCCTTATAGTCTTCGTCTATTGCATACCTCCATTCCCTCCATTCCTTATCCTCATTGCATTCATGGAGCTACATTCGAATGCACGCGTCCTGCCGTCCAATGCTCTGCCAGAAGATGCCAGTGGCTTCCTTTCCACGCCGACGGACCCTGCGGATACGCTATGTTCTGAGATATGCCAAAGCTACAATCGTGGTACCGACTGTTTTGCTTGCAACCTGCTGCACGTATGCTTGCGATGCAAGCAGCATGGTCACCCCGCAACTGATTGTAAATGTGGCATACTTCGTGTGAGTTCGGGGAACGTGGGATCGAGTGTATTTCAATCACGCAACACCGATTTAAAGACTGGGAATACTCAGAAGTATGGGTTCAGAACCGTGTCTTCTCTCGTCAACCCTCCCCATCACTCAGCACAAGCTGCTATCAAAGCAGAACATCCAACACGACTGCAAAACACATCCTGGTCATCACCAAAGGTACTTCCGCTGTACTGGCATGTCGAATTTCAGACCCCAAGGTACCGAGCATATCGGGATAAATGCAGGGAGAAGGGATCAAAGGACGCAATGTGGCCAGATAGGGTAGAAGAGGCTTTTCAAATAGGTCTGTGCTAACGATGAAGAGACGATTTCGAAATTCACTGACCGGCTTCTCATAGCTATACGCATGTATCGAAGACGAGGCCGCAAGAAGAAGGAACTCAATGGCAAGCAGAGCGGAGGCAATGAATTCATTTCAGACTATATCAGAAGGAGGACCGGTGTAAAGCGTGATCGGAAGCAGGTGTCTAGTCACATCCAAGTCTTAAAGGGTTTCTTGGGCGAAAACATAGCTTGTGGGTCCGATGGTTCAAACTCTCAACCTAAAGATGCTGACTACTCTGCCTCAGGGATGAGCCTCGTCGCTGACATAAAACCGGAGAAATCGAACAAGAAAGCACACGGTAGTACTGTCCATGAAGAAGCCGCAGACAGTTATGACAACTCGGAGTGTGATAATGCATCCGAATATCAACCTTCGCAAGCATCGTATCGTCCTTTTTCCAATCGCCACCCAGCACCGATCGAGACCCTGGCATCCAATGAGTACCCGGGTCCTACGATACGACGCGTCTCAGATTTTGCCATGTTTCTAGAAGAAAAGGATAGCAAAGCTACTATTCGTCATACTTACACGGAAATACAGAGCGACACGGCTTCCGCGCCGAAGGCGTTGGCGGATATCAATAACTGGCGTGAAATGTACCGTCCCTTGGCTACTTACTATGACCGAGGGGAAATTGATTGTCCAATTTTTCTTTTTGATACTCATTTGAGCTTGACGGACGACGGTTACCCCTCAAACCTTGCAATTAGGTTCTCCATGGATTTCAGTCAGGGTAAGCATTTCACTGGATGGCGCTCATATCCAAAGTTCTACGAAGAAAACGGTTGTCCGGTAGATCTCACAGAGTTTTACCCAGAGTCAGAACCGTTCGACAACTTGCAAAGCTCACTAGTCAGAGGGACGGACGACTCCAGGCTCGATCCTATACCTTTTAGAAGCCAATGGTGGGCCCGGGTCTTTACCGGCATGATCATCAAGAAAAGGGTGATGGAGCACAATAGAGACTCTAAATTGATCAGAGAAGAAGAGGAGCGCGCCATTCAATACGTCCAAGGAATATCCGTTATTCAAGAGATCTGGGCTACGCACCGAGTCTACAATCATCCGCCGCAAAGGATGGCCATCCTGCTGTGGAAGTTTAGTACAGCAAGAAGAGAAGAGGTAGCAACAACGAGCTGGCGAAGACTAATCCCGCCTTTGACTGCATACGAGATCCAGTCACCACATCCTCCATCTGAAGAACCTCCTATGACTCTTGACACGACTCTTCAGGCGGCATCTCCATACGCTCAGCCCAGCATCTTCTCTGGAAATGCAACAGGGGATTTACTCGCTGCTCCTTTGTCGGAAGACAACTCGCCATCGACGACGCCAACGCCCGAAAGCTGCTCGTTTCCATCTTCGACCTCCACCTCGTTCCCCTCGTCGGTCTCGAACTCGACCTATCCTTTGTACCCTTCCCAAGAGTCTGCTTACCCTATTTTGGGTTCTTTCGATTCACAAGATTCGGGATACTCTCTCTACGAGCATCAGGAAATTGTTGAGGCTTCCTACGAGTCTTACGGATCTCACGAAATTGCAGAGGGCTCGCGGGAATCCTACGGATCTCAGGAAGCCATCTATCACTCGCAAGAGTCCTTGTACCAACATGCCCCCGAACAGCTCTACGAATATCCATATCAAACAGTCGACGCTCCAATGACAGCTTCGACATCCCAAGACTTTACCGGGGGCCAGATCCATTTGTCTTATGCCCCAACTGAGGACTCCCAGTCATCCTACGAGGCACCCCTGATTGCACCCCAAGCTAACATGATGCCTCAGCACCAGCTTATCCAGCATCCGGAGCACTTCGATCAGCACGATTACCTCGACCAAAATCTGGACGGTCTCAGCGGCGGGCATCATGAATTCGATGTGGAAGCACATGCACAAGCGCTACCTCAACCCTACGAGCTGAATGGGCTCGCAATCGACTACAATGCGTGGGAGGAAACAATACGATTGAACCCAGACCTGGAGCGCCATCTCAACGCTGTGGACGAGGGACAGCACATTGGACAGCAGTACATGAGCGAAATGGGCCAAGAAGCGGTGGAATCGAGAGCGGGAGAGGTGCTTGGGGAGGTGCGAGATGGGGAGGGTAGCCCTAACACGCTGTTGGAGTATCATGGAAGGAGCGGCCATTTTACGAAAGGATGAGGGCAATTCTTACGCCTTTTTGGATGAGCTTATGATATTTCAATTATAATACATGTCGGTGATGATTGACTACGTGAATGCCTTAATTCCAAGCGTTTCCCTTGCTGGTGTCGGCATTCCCGCCAGAGATTGCGAACAACAGTGCTCCACATTCTTCCGCGACGCTTTTTGAGATTCAGGTTAGGTTAAGCCTGACAGCCGAGGAAGGCGTCCTGGGCAGCCTTTTTGCAATCAGGCGACCGGTTACATACGATTGCTTTGAGAAGCCCACTGGCAAACCGGGTAGGTAGTAATCAAGGGTGTCAGAGCATGAAACTTTCCCGTTTGAGCTTTCGGAGTTTTGAACGGGGAGGCAGTGCTATGAAGCTGGAGCAGGCGGGATGTTTCGGTTGGAAGTTTTGAGGGCTGATGCCAACAGGGTGGATGATGGGTGGGTGGGATGACGCAGGTACCCTGAGGATGTGGCAAAGTAGGCGACTTCAACTCGTTAGGCTGCTGACGTTACTCATCCTCCATGTTGGAAGAGGGGAAAAGATGTGTGGTGGTTGGATGAGTACTCATTCGTACATGTGTGTACTCGGTATGGAAAGAGGGTGTGGATGGGATCAGTGTAGGTGGTTGATTGGGTGAGTTGGGCGGAGAATTTGGGAAGAGCAGGCAGTTGGAGCGGAAGGATATACTCCACGGTAATTTACCCTCCAACCATCTTTTCGGGCTCCCGAAAGAGGCAAATCTCTCCGCGTGCGCACAGTCAGTCGATACCCGATACTCCCTTGATGAAGATGATACAAATACTTTATCTTGATTTACATTTATTGGCGAGCCCATCGCATCATCAACATTATTACATTGATCGATTGGATTGATTTGATTTGATTCCTGCTTCCGAAAAGACTGTTTTTAGCTTGACGCTTGACACGACGGCAGTCAGAGTAGTATCCGAGGCGAGGCAAACATAAGGTAAGAAGATCAAGGGACACGTTCTTATTACATGGGTAGCTCAAGTACTTGGGAAGTACTTGGGAAGTACTTGGGAAATACTTGGCTTATCATTATTGTTGCCTTTGCTGACAAAGTTACGAGTCTCGAGTACCTTTTCGATATTCATTTATTCATTTATTCATTTAATACGGATACATGATACATCACCACATGAATGCCTGCTTTTCTTTCCTGTTCTTTCCCGCTTTCCCTGATTGAGTAAGCTGATGCGGCCCTTTATTAGTTTCCTTATTAGCCAGTCGTACCTTAGTCACCTTAGTCACACACACATCCCGCTCAACCCTCTTCTTGTGACAAAAGGCCAAAAAAAAAAAAAAGGCAAAAACACAAAGAGAAATAAATGTCAGCTGAAAAAACCACATGCAAAAATTATTCATTATTGGCATCATGACATGATCATGCCCCCCGACAAGTATATTGAATTGAAATGTGCATCAGTCGGATTAAATAATTAATTAAATTTAAATGAATGAATTCAAGTAGTGTAGTCTGCATAACATGTCACTCGGTTTTGGTTTGAACTTTCTCGTTTGAAGGCTTGAAGCAGCTAAGGTTCCGTCGGAACCTATCGGTTACCAGCATGTTAGTTCGTTCGCCTTGCAGAACATAAAGTAAAGTAAGCTACATTTGCATTCGCGGACTGCGGAGGTATGGCGGCAGTTGATCCTTGCATCGGCCCTTCGCTCTGGTCCAAAGACCTTTACTTTAGCCTCTCCCCTCTAAGGTAGGTAGCCTCTAGCCTCTAGCCTCTAGCCTCTAGCCTCTAGCCTCTAGCCTCTAGCCTCTAGCTTCTAGCTTCTAGGTCCTCTTCCTCTTCCCTCCTCCACCTCCACCTTCACCACCATCATCTCGCCCTAGCACCATTTGATTCTGACAATAATCCCAATTCATTCTCTCCCAATCTCCTACCCTCAACTCTCATTTGTTCTCATCCCATCGCACATCTCCAATCTCGTCAATAACTATTCCCATTGATTGCAATCCGTTTGCTACAGTAATCACTTCTCGTCTTCCCATATTCGTATCCCTGCTACTACCATTCTTAATCCCTTGAGCTCTTACCTTGGGAGCAAATGGACCAGCTTATCCTCTACATCATGCCTTAACTCGCACTCCAAACTCTTGCTGCCAGCCCACTCGAATCGCTCGGGGAAATCGCCCTCGTACCCAAGGTGCCGCGACGAAACACGCCATGGCGCAGCTACTGGTTCCGGACAGCGGCCTTACCCTCATCGAAAGACCCCAGTCAAAGTCCGGAGATGCTGACTCCAAGAACAATACTGCGCTTGCCCAAGTCATGCAGCTGGACTTACCCCCCAAGCTCCTGGGGGACATATTGAAGAGCGCCCGTTCTGGTGGGAAGGGTGTGAATGTACAGTTCGGAAAGACAATAGTAAGCGGTTTGCTCAATAGCTATTGACAACTGTCACACGCGCTAATAAGTTCGAATAGACTCTTCATTATGCCAATCAGTCCCAACTTCTTGACGCATCACGCTGCACTTCTTCCTCTACACAAATCTACGAGTCCTCTACAGAACACAAGAACGAATTTGTATTGACTGGACGATTAAGTCATCAGCTCGCCATGCAGAAAGCTCAAGAAGACATTGCAGGAGCCGATGAAGCCCTCATGAAGCTACAAAGTCAACTGGCTTCTCATCAGAAAGACAAGCAGTCGAAGCAGTCAGTGCTCCTACCTCCCTCCGAGTGATTTCGCTTCATACTAACAGTGCCGCCTATCTAGAATCATATACGTTCCTGACAACTCCAAACTCCCACCTCCTATCAAACAGACTGCAGCTGCTCTCAAACATCAGTCTGTCAAGACTAACTCGATTTCATTCCTTAAAAAACAACATAACCCCGTACATCTCAACAACACCACTCGCTCGATGCCCGTCAGTCCTTCGCTCGGCGCTGCTCGTACTCCCCTCATTCCAAAAGCACCGCCGACCTCGGTGCCGTCGCTGCCCAATGAGCGGGCCGTGAAAATCAAGGCGTTACGAA
Organism: Pseudevernia furfuracea; assembly: GCA_022315425.1. Classification (NCBI taxonomy): domain Eukaryota; kingdom Fungi; phylum Ascomycota; class Lecanoromycetes; order Lecanorales; family Parmeliaceae; genus Pseudevernia; species Pseudevernia furfuracea. Next base: position 1,237,366 of record JAIUPT010000050.1, read on the forward strand.
CACCTCTAATTCACTTCCTAGCCGCACGACCTGCATCAATCACATTACTTGTCAAACACCTTGGCTGCAAACAAGATGAGCTGCTCGAGGTCTTGGGCAAGGTCGGAAAGGAATTTCGCCTGATTCCAGACAAGTGGACCTTGAATGATAAAGCTTTTAAAGAGCTGGACGTGTGGAATTTCGATTATCCCAACCAGGATGATCGTCAACTTGCAATCAATTGCGCCATCTCAGCGTTCGACCGGATGAGGATCTCTACCAAAGAAAAGGTTTGGGATATGTTGCTCCCCAAAAATGAGCGCGGTAAAGACAAGATCCTCTCAAATTTGGACTTGCACAAAGGCCCAATCAAGCAGAACAACACCCCAAGGATCCAAGTGCAGCACCCTTCACTTGAGAGCAACGCAAACGATAATTTGACTGGTCACGAGAGTGATCAAAAGGACAGACTTGCCCCCAGCGACGCTGAACCCATGGCTCGCTCGCAGTCGCAGGACCAGATCAAGAAGAAGAAGGTCAGCGAGAAAGAAGCCCAGTCAAAGCGCCTTCTCACAAACGGACCAAAGAAAGTCACTCCAGCCCCGAAGGTTAAAGAGGATCATCCAGCGGTGAAGAAGGGGAACAAGAAAGCCAGCGTTCCGAAATCGAGTGAATTTGTTAATGATTCTGACGAGGAGGATGGGTTGGAAGATGCAGCAACGCTTCAGGCTCGATCTATGACACCAAAGGGACATGTCGATCAAACCCTGCCTGTCAAGGCCACCGTGTCTCCCCAGTCGATTGCGTCATCGTCAAAAGCTGGCAGTAGTACTAACGCCAAGGCCTCGAAGCCAGCTTCATCTCGACATATTGAGTCCACTACCGATGGCAAGGGAAGTAAGTCAAAGCCCGTCACACCATCTCGGGCAGATGCGACCTCGAAGCCTAAGCCTGCTGCCACCAATCACGTACCAGGCAAGGTTGCCAAAAGCAAGGATGTCAAGACCAACAAGACAGATACTAAGAGTGAGAAGGCAGCTTCTACGCCACCTGTGAAAGTCCAGAAGAAGAACTCTCTGCCGTCTGCTTCGTCCAGCCCGGCATCAAGACATCGAATTTCAGATACCAGTCAAGGCTCAACTGCGATGAAGAAAACAATATCCCGCCAGCGGACTACCAGTTCGCCTCATAAACCGTCACCTCTCGGATCTTCCCCGCCGACAAATGCTTCCGATCTCGAGAATGGTGCCTCTTCAGCTTCTTCAACTTCTCTTGTATCACAGGCCCAAAAGACGAACGTGAAGTCTAACGGCATTGGTATCCCCATCAATGGACATGCCCACAACACATCAGAGCATTCTCTAAAACGCAAGGCTGACGATCTGGACTCCGACATTCATGCCCACGGTAATCCTCAGACCAATGGAAATGTGAACGGTATAAAGCGTTACAAAGCGTCTGCGACATCTCCTTCCACTTCTGAAAGGAGCAACTCACCACTCATTACCACCCATGCCTTGAAGAGAGCCCAGGACTTCAAGGTCTATCATGCCAAATATCAGATTATGTACCGCGAGGTTTCCGAGTCTACGAATCCTTCACAGGAGAAGATTGATAACGTCAAACGGATGCACCAACGTTTGGTTGAGCTTAAAGATGAGATCACAATGGGCTTGGTCGGCGTTTAGGGATGACAAGGGAGGTCGGAAGGATCGATCACGACCCATGAGGCTTGGTTCCTCGATTTTCAAACCGTGTCTCAGCATGTGATTTATGTGGCAAGGCGCTGGAGGTTTGAAATCTAAGGGTGTTCTAAGAGGCTGCAATCAATTTCTATGGACTCGAAGAGGCGATTTCACAGACGTGCTTGGTGCCCGATGGCATGAATCACGACTTGTTGCATTTAAGGCAACTTGTGCGGTGATGAGGTATGATCTAGATGCTGATATTGAAAGAAGGATTGGACAGGCATCTGTTGGGGCCAGAGGGTGGTCTCATTTGCAGCGCTGCCATTTCTTCCAGGATGTTTAGCATGCAGCAACTCAAGATTCCAATCACTGGCAGTAAAGCTCTTGTGCATCATGTAAACACCATATTGAAGCCCTCAAAGTACAACATACCTTACTATCGAGCAGTTAGCATCTCAGTTCCTGATCGCTGCAAGGATGGTACCTCGGTAGATCCGGGGATCGGTATCTTTAATCGCCGACATTGAATGTTTAAAATGTACGTCATCATCGATTCCGTTTTTGGTGGTACATGACTTCAATACCCTCTCCCTCTCTTCCCCCAAATTCTCTCAGCTACAATCAATGCCACTGCAGCGCGATTCTTTGACTACCTTTGTCATCTTCTTACTACCACTCCTCATACTAGCTCTCATAGCAGCCTTCAACATGGCCACCAAACCAAGCAACAACAACCTAAACGGTGAGCACTCCCTGCTTTCAAAAGAGAGAAAAATGCTAATCCACACAGTCCTCAAAAAGCCCCTCGCCCTCTTCTCCCAAAAACCCATGACGGGCTTCTACCGCGATGGCTACTGTCGCGTGGGGCCCGAAGATGGCGGAAACCACGCCGTGGCCGGCACGTTTGGTCCCCGTTTCGTTGCCCCCTTCCCATCTTCTCCTTCAGCCCGCTTGGCATTACGACGGGCTAACGATGTGATGCTTTTTTGGGGGGGGATTGCAGGCGTCCTCACCAAGGAATTCCTCGACTTCAGCGCCTCGCGCGGCAACAACCTGAGGTCGATCGGGCTCGAAGCGGGGTGTAAGTGGTGTTTGTGTACGGCGAGGTGGTATGTATCTCTTCGGAGCAAGATTCTCTCTCGTTGTGATGCACCTTATGAGTCGCGAGACATGCTCCGGGGAGCGAAGGGCTTTCCGGAACCTCTTCATGCTGTCTCATTGCTCGTGTTTTTGCCTCGAAGGAGGATTACTGACTCCGACGCCTTTTATAGGAAGGAGGCGATGGAAGCGTCCAAGGGGCCGAATGATCCTGTTGTGCCAAAGTGGGTTCTTCTTCTTGCTTGTTTTTGATCCGTTCCCCTTCATTGGTAGGGTGCCGCTTGAGCGTGGGCTGACGGTTTCGTTGTCTTGCAGGGTCTTCCTCCACGCCACGGACGAGTCCGCCCTTCACAACGGTATCACGATGGAAGCGTTGAAGAAGTTTGCGGCGGAACCCGAGGCAGCGGGTGGAGGGGGCAGTTTGGAGAAGAAGGCTCCGATTCAGCCGGGGACGACGGGTGGTATTGCGAGGGAGACACATTAGGCGTTGGGTTGGCGGTCTTGCCTTGATGCTGAATGGAATCGCCTCCGTAGTCCTGTTGCTTGCTTCGAGATTGATGGAGGCTCCCAAAATGGCGTCTTGGGGTGTTGCTGATGTTGCAACATTCAATACGAGCGTAGGAAGCGTGGAGTGTGCTCTCGAATCCTAGATATAACAGGCTCAATGGTCATAAGCACGCAAGAAATTCTCCTGCCGCTTCGATCGATCGTTATCTCGCGTAGTAGTTGAATCCAGTGGACTTTGAGTAAGTAGCCTTTGTCAGATTTGGCAAGAGAAAAGCAGTGTGAACTTGTGGACTCCAATTAACTATTCATAAAGTCAATCCCCGAGGACCCGTCGACGCAATGGTAACGAACGAAACAACAGCGGTCGACCCCGGTTGCAAAAGGATAGAATAGAACTTTGTGCATGGAAACCCGATCCTCAAACTCCTCACGCTCCCATGTTGCCTGCTCTTCTCAGCCATGCTTCCAGCATCAAATTCCCCCCCCCACCCTGCTCCTGCTCCTGCTCCTGCTCCTGCTCCCGTCTTCCCGTTTCCCCGTCATTTATACTGCAACCCTCCCTGCGCCTGAGGCGGCGGTGCTCCCTGCGGCGGCTGATAGCCCTGCGGCGCCTGGTACGCTTGCTGCGGAGGGTCCCCTGGTCCTTGCATCATGTTGCCCGCGCCTGGATGTTGCGATTGCACGTCTGGTCGATTACTGCAGCACGAAACAAAGATTTCCGTGAGCCATGGTCCCGAATTTTCCTCCTTACACCCTACATTGCTTTTGGAGGATGGGGGTGGGGGGGGGGGGGGGGGGGGGTAGTGGTGGGAAAGGGATAGGGAGAGAGGGAGGGGGCAAAATAGAGGGAAGAAGACCCACCCCAAGTCCTGCATGAAATTGCAGATGGGACACGCGACCTCTTGTCTTTTGTGGAACGAGAGCGGTATCACGGGCTGTTTCCGTATCGCACGTCGGCCTTGCATCAGCCTTTTTTTCTCTTTTCTCCTTTTACATTCTTCTCAATGCTTCTTTTCTCTCCGTCTCTTTCTCTCTCCGTCTCTCTCTCTCTCTCTCTCTCTCTCTCTCTCGAAATCATAAAAGGAATAGGCATGGTTTTTAGGCAAGCTCTCGAAGGCACGTACGATGAAACAAATCGTGACCCATGACCACGTCGAAATGCAATGCGCGGACCAGTTCCCGCCTGTTTCGCCCGTTAGCATTGCCTTCTCTCTCTCTCTCTCTCTCTCTCTCTCTCTCTCTCTTTTCCAGCAGCGTGGGTAAAGGGAGCGTACAGTTATGGCATTGCGCAGTGACGCCCTCGTACCCTTCGAGCTGAGACGTGAACTCTGTTTCCCTCCCCATCTAATTAGCTTTTGCTGCGTGCGGGAAAGGTTGGAGAGGGTGAGTGAGTGAGAGCGTACGATGCGTGCCGAAGGTGATGCAGAATGCCATGGTGAAGCTTTCCGTGCGTGTGATAATGATACAAAGCAAGGGTGGGTATCGATGCGTTTGCGCGACAGCTTGATTCTAGAGGAAAGTAGATAGTATAAGAGTTGGTGTTGCGCTTTCCAGATAGAAATCTTGGCAGCGGCGGCGGGATTTTAGTGACGCGGCCGATTCGAACGCTAAGGCTGGCATAAAATGTTGGGCAGAGGGAGGCGCTAAGGAGATCATGGAGATGTCTGTCCTCTGCGGCATACCAACATTATAGGTGGTGGGAACACTTCGGAAGACTTCTTATGTTAAAGATCGCTTTACTGCTCCTACTCTAGAGTACAGGCTGAGCCCGATACAGGGATTTGCCTCAAGGCTTGAGGAGAGGCCGTGAGTGGTACTACTCTACCTGCCAGCCAGAAGAAACCTCAAAACAGCTCCAGGAAGAAATGTCACAATCACTACGGTCGGCATCGAAGCACAGGAACTACAAGTTCGTTTTACAACTGTTTTTGGTATTTTGCAGTGTCTAAAGGCTCGCTAGGTCGGAGTATTCCGGACATTATCAAAAGCTTTCGACACATTTTTTCATAAAAGAACCTCGTATAAGAAAAAAGTGATTCGCACTGAACGGCATTGCAGATGCCAATGTATGCTACTCGTTTGACACGTTCCACCCTCTCACAGCTTCCCGTGTCAACTTTCGCGCTGCCCTTGGTGGAATGGAAAAAGGTGTCCCTCTCACGGACGGCCAGACCTCGCAGGGGCTGAAATTGGCACCGCAATGCCTTGTGTATGTGATGTGAAGTGGTCCCCGTCCACTGTGAAAAATATCCTGTCAAGAATGGCGTTCGACCGTGGGCGGAAGCTGCCGAAGAAACGAATTAAGAAATGTAGTGTATTGCTGCTTGCTGGGGATAAAATGAGTTTGGTCTTTTCGACACTGCGGTGGAGACTGGGTTGACGTGAGATCCCATCCGCTATGCTAATAAGTTTGGCGTCGACCTGTGGACAGAAGTCGCCGAAGAGAAATGATGTAATCGATGTAATGTAATGCTGCTGGGGATACCACTGATTCGGCCGTCAGGAAGTTGTGGTAGGGACTGGAATTCGATATGATGACTCAAGATGGATGGTGTGCATGGATCAATGATACGTAAGTCCGTCGCTAGACACTGGTTGAAAGGACTGTACAATGGAGTTTCGGCCGTTAGGAGATTGCGGTAAAGACTGTGGTAAACCTTGATGGCTCAAGATTGTTTCGAGGGCATGAATACAATGTGCAGGTCTGTCGGTAGAGATTGTCGAAGAGAACCTTGAGATGCAATCCGGACCTCGCTGAATATTGGAGCTTTGTGGGGCATTTGGCTATCCGGAGACGGAAATGGTGATCATGGCAATGATAATAACTAGGATGCAAATGGCGCTCAAGCCATAGCCCCAGCAAAGAGCTATGGTTTTCTTTGTGTTGCAAAAGCCATTGATTTCACCCGCTGTATGAAATCGCATTATGCCGTCCATGTAGCCATGTCCGTAAACAATGGCAATGGGAGGGAGCACCATGGATGATATGAGGTAAATGCGAGAAAGCAGTTCGTGGCGGTCAAGGAGCTCTGGGGTAGGCGGATGCGGGATACGGTGAAGGTGAGGTGATTCCGTTCGAGCAACTGGTCGCTGAAAGAGAGGACGCCCCAGCGGGTTCCGGTGCGGTCTTGGACGGGGGTGACCTGGTCTTCTGAGGTCCCAAGGACGGTCGCGACCATAGACAGGATGATTGAGTATTGGAGGAGCAGCATCAGTATGCACCACCCCGTCTCGGACAAAAGGTCGAGACTCAGTCGATGAGGGAGTGGTGGGATCATCAACAGAGGCGTCATCCGCTTTTGGCTGGCGACCTCTTCGCTCGATGATGTTGTGCTGGTTGGAGTCATACCGAGAATCGTTGTCGCCCGAGTGCGAAAACGGGTTTCTAAGGAGAAGTCCAGAGCTAGTGACCGGCTGAGCATGGCCATCTGAGGATAACGGGTTCAGGGCCGAAGCTTTTTGGGCAGAAGGTGAATCCATAAGCCTAGAGTGGCTTTCACTGGAAGACCTACGTCGACGCGGTGATAGTTTGCGATGCTCGAGTCGCGGCCCAGATACTGATCGCGATCTAGAACGATCCTCTATATTGGTGATCGAGGTTGCTGAGTCTTCGCGATTAAATGATCTTGCAAGTGATTCATGGAAATCGCCTAGTCGGTATTGACTGCCGTAGCCCAGACCGTGTCGGATAGCTTTCTTATAAGAACCTTGTCCCAATGATGGTGGTGTGTCTGGAAAATGAATGGGTGAACTAGGGAGCGGCGCTGGGCTACTTGAAAAGTTGACGCCGGGGCTGCTTGCATCTGCCAGACTGCTTCCCACTTCTTGATTGCCTCCTCGCTCTGGAGTGCCATTTACACGTCTATTTTCGTTCAAGACTATCATCTCTGCGGAAGTGCCTCCATTCCCTAGAAGTGAAGGCTTACTTGACGTGACTTCGCTGACTGTACTCAACCAAGCAGATGATTGATGTGACTGCTCTTTGAGGTCCATTGTATGTTGATTCTGATTCACCACAGGATTACAAACACGAGACGCGTCCTGGTTTGTCTTGTATAATGAATTCTGAGTCTGCTTTTCTTTTACTTCCAGAACATCTTGTGACAGCCCCGAACTTAACGACTCGAACCCATCTTCAATGTTTGTTGCCGATAGATCTTCAAAGCCAATGGTAGGTGGTGAGGAAGTAAAGGGATGATCATGCTTAACTCGTAACGGAGGTGGGTGCTGATAAGTACTGTCTGCACGTACTCTCGACATTAACTGTGCGCTAGAGTTACTGTTTGGCAAATGGCCTCCGGGAGCATACTCATATTGAGGCACTCGAACCAAGTCACCTGTCTGACTATTCTTGAGGAGCACGAAAGAATGGTTATGTCGTGGATGCGCTGGATGCTGCATTACCGGATAAGCTTTGACACCGCGGAAAGGATAAGGTGTCTCCTTTGACAAGGACAAAGTACCAGAGTCAGAATTATCCGCCAGACTGCTACCGGTCTTAGTGTTGAGGGCGATGTCATTAAAAGCATGTGTAGCAGCTTCGGTTTCAGCGGAAACAGTCTCCCAGTCTTGTTCACCTAAGCTGCACAAGGCCGTGGGCAAGCGGCCAGTCTCCTGTAGTCTGACGGCTTCTGCATTATGATCGAAGCGACTAAAGGTATTTCCAAGCGCTGGCATTGACGATGCATAGGATTTTTCGGGCTCCCTGATAGCGTGTTTCCCGAAAAGAAGTGGTGGTGTGGGGCACCGTGTCCTAGAGGATGGAAGACTATGCTTTCCTAAGTGCGCTTTGTGGCCGGACGGATCACCACCATAGCGGTCTGTGCTCAGCGATGACGAGGTCTGACTACTTCCAGGTCCAGCATCTGCAGATATGTTCCGAACTCGGTCAAGCGGAAACGCCTCAAGTCGAGCATTGGGCTCACGGTCTCCACGGATCTGTTCAGAACTGGTATGATGATCGGCTTCGCTACTCGAGTCCCTCGAACTCAGGATACTCAATCCAGTCTTCGCTCGATCCCCCAGCGAGTGTAGCAACTCTTCTTTGAGTTCGGTCTCAGACATAGGCCTCGAGGAGGCACCATCTGTGACTACGCCCGAGTAGCGCAACAGAATACTCGAAGATCCGCAACTTCCCATCGTTGATGCATGCTGAGAGGAGCTTAAGAGGTCCGAATGAGAATTGAGATCGATATTCCCGGCTGGAATGAGGACATCGATATGTGGCAATGGGCTGTCTATGGCGCATGGGTTGCCTGACGAACCGGATCGAGAATGAACGTGCTCGTTACCTTCAAAATCGGATGATCGTGAGAAGCCGCCGTGAGACTCCGATGTAAGTCCAGAGATAGGAGAGGCACGTAAAGCATCCAGTGGCGCATGGCGTGGAACCGGCGTGTGGGGTCCCGATGGAGCTTCCTGGCCATCATCGCTCGGGGCGGGACTCCAGAGGTATTCATCGATCTCGGGCATTTTTCCAGAGCTCTGATTCTTGGACCAAAGATCTGGCGAGGCATCTGCGGCGATAGATTCCCCAGAAAGTGAGTTCGAAGATAGTGCGTGATGAGGGTTGGCCGGAGCCTTGCACGGACTCAGTGCTTGCTCAGTGACTTGGTATGAGCTATCGACTTCCCAATTTGGCAAAGGAAAGACGAAGGATGGCAAAGCCTCTCTGAGAGTCTGCCCATCTTCACCTTTCGGAGGATCAGGCAGATTGACAACTTTGGGAGAGTCTCCTTGGCTGAGCACGTCTGGTTGATAAACAGAATCGGGAAGATATTGGATTAGCGGCGGTGAAAAATCCATCCCTGATCGCTGATCGACTGTTTCATATGGGCCTGCTGAAGTCTGATTTTTTGGCCGTTGAAGAAGTGAGCGGCCGAGTCCGGCAGCATGGTCTTCTTCAAAAATTTCCCGGCCAATCTCTGACCAGGAAATGGATATGCGATTGAGAGCATTACTTTCCTGTTGACCAGATGGGATGGTTTTTAGCGATCCGTGCGTCTCTAATCTCCGCAAAGCCTGGCCATGTTTGTCAGGGTCAAAGGGAGAGGTTGGAGACGGAGATCTATGAGAAGTTATGCTGGAGATTGAGGTCGAGCGACAGTGGAGTCCGATATTGCTAACGAGATCTCTACTGCTTATGTTTTGGGAAGGCTGAGACTGAGACGATGTGATAAGCCTCGTTGGGCCGACAAAAGGCGGGAAACCGCTGTATATTGTTCGTGGAAGGTATCCTACGACCTTTGAAGGTCCACTTGGCGTAAGTGGAACTTGTGCTGTGGATCCATATTGGCCATTGTATTGTACCTGAGAGAAGTACTGGCGGCTTGGTGTTGGTGTTTGAGGTACTGTTGATGCATGGATACTCTGTGTTTCTGGCAGATATGCCCTGCTTGGTGACGATAGGTATCCACTTGCCGTTGATGTTTGCGGGACCAATGATCTATGGCCACACTCAAGGTCTTCATTTCCAGCTGGCTTAGCCGGGAAATCTCCACTATTCTTTCGGAATAATTGACTGACTGCAGGAAACATTTTGACAGCCAATTCAGTGCCGGAGACAGTTTGCCTCAGCGGCCAATCCTTTAATATTTTCGGAGCTGAAGATTTAGTCAAATCATGCCCTATTGATGGAATGCCTTCACGGAAGCAGAAATGGGAGTTGAGTGATAATGACTAGGAGGATTTCACCCGAAAGGCAAAGACGCGAAACTCTGGACGCGACGTGTGTTAACAATGAGGTCAAGTTGCAGAGCAAAATCATACACGAGGACTTCAACAGAGAAGGGTGTGAACTTACTGTCTTTGAAGAGACCTTGGTGTTCTGTCCACAGCTGTGATAGGGACCCGATATGGTTGCTATCCTGATTTTGAAATTTGGTTGCAGTAATGGAGGCTTATACAGGAACTCCCTGAATTCTGCACCCAAGCAAGAGCTCCTACGCAGAACTTCGGAATCGATATCCTCTAGATAACGTACACTTTGGCAGGGCAGAGCTGATGGTACCGTCAGGTTTCCTGGAGTCCAAAGCGTGAGCAAGGGTGGTGCTGGTAGTGATGATGATGGAGGAGGCTGTCAGTTGGATTGCTTTGAATGATGAGAATCTGGAGCTCTGGGCCCTGGCTCCAACCTCTTTCTCGGAACTGCAACAGCAGGTCGTTCGAAGGCTGTCTTGCCCTTGCAATAGTCAAGCGATGGAAGACTGGTAGCGAGATAACGGTAAAGTGGGGGAGCCGAAAAGAGGAAAGGGTGTTGAGGAAGAAAGTTTTAGGCGAGGTGTTGATGATTGAGTAACAAGTTGGCCTAGTTTTTTATCATCCATTTCAACTTACTGTCTCCCTTCCTGCAGCCCAGACAACGACCATGAAGTGGATCTTCAGCCACCACAACCTCTCATTGCCCTGCTCACAAGCAGCATTCTTTACGATTCCCGCAGCGAGTATCCCATCCAATATAAACAGTCAACAGCGCCAAGCTTCATTCCTTCTTTCAAGTCTTTAAGTGCCTTGGAGATTTTGTTTTCCGCGAATTCGTGGAACGATCGTCTAGAAGATCAGGCAAGCTGTTATGGCATTATCTTTTTTTCTCAAAGACCAATCCGTCTACTACTGTAATACTTCATGTTTCCAGTCAACATTCATTTCTCCATCATGATGCAATAATATCTTGACCCCTAGCATAGCAAGCGCAGCTTGGTCACATAGCTCTTCAATGACGGGTGCAGGAGCACTCACCATTCAAAGTCTCCGTTGGTTATTGTAACAATCATTCAATCATTGTGCCCCAAGATATATTCGCTACCTACCTAATAGACGGTTAAGAATGGAATCAGAACTAGTCGCGTCGTCTACTTCAGTACCGACAACAACAACAAAGATAAGCTCGATCCAAGAAATACGAGAGTGTCCAAGGCCTTCAAAGCAGGCCAGAGAACATGTGAGAAATTTGACAGGCAAAATTATCAAAAGGTCACTTGGAGAAAAGAAGAAAGTGCAGAATCATAGTGGCACTAAACCATCTTCCGATCCCTTACCGAGCCTTTTCAAAGCGTCTGACCTAGCCTGCTCTACAGTCAAAAGTAACAATTAATTCCGATAAAGGGAAAGAGATGAAAGAGGTCTAGCAGGAGCGGAAGAGACAATTGTCCTTGAAGCCGTCCAAATGACTAATGCTGTCGCCGGGTCTTGGTGAATAGCATCTTTCCGGGACTGAGCAGCCATATAAGAGCATAGGCTATAGACAACAATGTCCAAGTCGTCCAATTTGAATGTCGTCCACTATGCGACCCCCCCAACAAAGAGACAAAGGCGGCAATCAGCGATACTTCAAAGCGGTCTAAGGGCTTTGCAATATCTGTGTGTCATAAAGGCCTAAAGTCTCTGTTGGTTGATGTTTGGATTGATTGTCTTTTCCCAGAAGATGTTGATATATTTCTTCCCTTGCGTGCTAGCCATAGCAATATTGGAGAACGCCAAAGACGGGCTATGTGAGCGTGCAGCCATTCCCATTGGGGTAGACGTCTGGTACTCGGTTTCCTTTTACTCAAACGCCCTTGATGTGTGTGTCCGAAAATCCTATGACAGGAGGTTGCCCTGAAATTTTTTACCTCTAGGCATTCTGTTTCAGCTTAAGTTATACATTGTCTCAAGGGATGGAATGGCTGCGGCTTCGCTTAATGCGTTTCAGGCATCACTATTTCAGATTTACAACAGAAGTCTCTTAACCATATCAACAGTTCCCCAGATCCTGGATCATCCTATGCAAGATCCTTGTGTAGCCACTTGAGCTGACTTGATCCAGGTTCACAGGCAGCGGTGAACCCCCGGCACAGGGGTAAACGAGACTACATTCTCTGGCCAAAAGGCGTGATTGCAGAGTCCTTTATCTCTTGTACAGGAACATGGTTATGGAGCGATTCTTTGGGGTTCTTTGGCTGGTAAAAAGAGGGCAGAGATTGATTGGGAGCCTCAGAGAAGATGGGAAAAAATCGGAATTTAAGTAGAGACGATCTCCGCTCTCAGAAACGCCACACTAAGTCGTATATTACAAATACATAATTTTCATTTGAACCAAGTTTATATTTCATTTGACACAACTTATGCCTCATGGTCCACTATATTGCTCATTGAACTCATCCAATCATGACTTCATGCAAAAAGATACGACCACAGAAGTAGAATCGCTATGCAATTAGCAGTCCACCCAAAGCCCGCAAAAGACGCGGCGCCAACGCCTTTTGCATACTGGCTTGCCACAAGCCCGGAGAGTCTCAATGCCTCTTGTATTTCTATCCATGAATCAGTATCTGCAAGCTAAAGGGAGGAGACGGACGTACATCCTCAATCCGCCTTCTGTTTCCAGGGTCCAGACTATTCGTCGCCCCCATTAATGTCTGCCCCACCGCATTGCTGACGCCCATTGCAGGCCTCAGAATTATTGTGGGAGCGCCTCTCAACATTGCCCTCGCGGCACCACCTGCCGTGCCACTTTCCAGAATCTCTCCAGGCATTGCTATGATTGCATCTTTGGCGGTGAGCAGATCGCGCTCGAGGCTGGCATAGCCACCTCGAAGGCCTTGTACCACACCTACTGGCTGATCGGCGTACGCACTGATCTGCGGTTTCTCCTCCTCCTCGAACTCTGTGTCTTCCCATCCAACATTCACGTCGGACCTCCTCACCGGCTGAGTTAAAAGATCCTCGGCACCTTGAAGCACGGTTTGAGTACCAATTGCGAGCTTAGCTCCCAATTTGACAAGCTCGCTCGTCGTTGTCTTCGCAAAAGCAACCGCGCCTTTCTGCAAACTTCGAACCACTCTACCATCCTTCCGATACTCTCGGATAGGAATAGCGACCAGGTTACGAAAACCACCTCCAACATTCACGAGCGAGCGAATAGGTGCAAGTCCCGCAAGAACGCCGGGCAGCTGGTTCCCTTTGACATCTGGCATCCAAATCTCATTGAGGGTTTTGCCGAGCTTATCGAAACCAGAGACGCCATAAATGATGACGTGTCGGAGAATCATGTCTGCTTGTTCAAGTATGAAAAAGTTCATGAACTCGTTGGTATGTCCTGAACGGATACCCACGTAGTCGACTCTTTTTGGCTTGAAGTCGAACTTAACTCGTATAGAGTTCACTTCCACGCGCTGAAGGAATGGCGCTTCAGACTTCGACGTCTGGATTGGCGCTGAGTTGTCCTTAAACTCGAAGAAACGGGTCATGAAGTCAAGTGCATCCTGATCGACATGAAGGCGTAGGGGAAGTATGGTGGCCTGATCATGTATTAGCATCCGCATCTCGTAAGATCTCCTTTCTCACCTTCAGAATGATCTCCGACGCTGCAAGATTTGGCACAGGCTTGACGTTCAATATCTCGAGGTGGATCATGTCTGTTCCACTTTCCCGTTCTCCAGCCTCATGCATGTACGTAGCAAACTTCTTCCATGTTGAAGTTGGTACATGATCGAATATCTCGAGGTCCTGTACTCGGATATCTAGCGAGCTTTGAGTGTCGCCTGAGTCTGGCGGGAAGACTATCAAATCTGCAGAGACGCCCTTCAGCTCGAAAGTCATCTTGTGATACTTACTGCGTTTCAATCGTGGCTTCCTGCAGCCTCTCGAGCGTGGTACTTGACTTCTCCGGCTCGGCGAGCCTGAAGATGTGGAAGTCGCATAGCTTTCTGTATCACTGACAAGATCGTCGACATTACGATTGACCTGATGGGCTAGCTCTCTGGGGTCACGATTCGCGGGAACACCAATGTAGATTGAATTGAAAAGAAAGTCACCAATCACGGACTCCTCCTCTTCATCTGGGTCCGTAGATTTGCGTTTGTCGTTACGAGCCAAACGTTCTGTGGCTTTGTTTTGAACGTCTTCGATGGCTTGGCTGATTATGTCTCTGGTATTTTGCCAATCGTAGCCATCATAGAGATTCCAGATAAAGTGTACGTCCCGCATACGGATTCTCAAAGGACTGCCACGGGCTCTGAATTCGTTACTCAAAGCGTAAGTCTTTTGCAGGGTATTCCGTCGATGAGCAGTGTCTCCCACCGCTGAGGTCGTTCCAAAGTGATCGTCTTGAAAATCAAGAGGGGCGTTATCGGGAGCAATCTGTGTCTGCTCTTCAAAACTTTCTAGGTAATTTTTACTTCCGATCTCTCGGACGATTGAGGAGCTTGCTAAAGATTCTATATCATCTTCAAGCATGCTGTCCGCGATGCCTTCGTATACCGATTCGAGGTCAGGACTGTAAAAACTGCTTACGAATTCGAGGTTCTGCGGGACTTCGTCGTCTACCATATCACCTTCGTCAAGTCCCAGTGGTAATTCCTCATCAGTGTTATGACTGATCTGAGTTGCTGAGAATGCATCGCCTGAGAAAGAAGCGAGCATGTCTTCCACGGGAATGACCTCTGTCCTGTACTTTAGTTCTGTAGAGGGTGGCGCTGGCGGGGTTAGTCCAGCTATGATATTCTGCAGTGTCTGAGTAGAGTCCGCGCATGACTCTAGGACGAAAAGATCGTCTCTGATCTCTACATCGATTGCTCTGCTGGAATCATTCTCGAGCTTGACAACGTTAATTGTAGCTTTCGCTGCAGAGATCAAGCTGACAATTACATAACCCATTTCGGACAGAGTTTCAACCTGACTTCGTCGGTCGATGGAGCTCTGAGCTGTGGGAGAGACATTGTCACGATTGTCGATCACCATGAGTGAAGCCTTTCTGATATCTAAGACTGCGTCGGCTTCTTCTCCTCCAGGCATGGCAAATACGAAGTGAGTATCTGTGAAAACGACAAGGCCTTTGGCCGGCGATTTTCGTGGATTGAGCCCCAGGGTTGAGTCTCGTATAGCAATGTCAAGTCTCAATTCTTTCGAACCTTGGGAACGATCACTGCTTGCGGGTCCTTCAGCTGAAGGCTTTGGTGTGGATTCTCTGGCGGTAGCTCGGGTAGTAAGGGTAGCCACAGAGGTCACCATATCAGCGACAATTGATTCGACGGAGGTGGCATCCTTCATTCCCATGACTGCCATTAGAGTGGGAATGTGATATTCAAAGCGTACATTGTGAAGCTTAATTTTTGCTGTGGGTTCCATTTCGTTGCCGATAAAGCGAGCCATGACCATGGGCGAATACGCTTCGTCGACAATCTGCGTGGGCAGAGCGTGTCCGACTAACTCTTCCGTACCTTTTCGATGAAGGTTCAATGTAGTAATGCCAAGAGCGACCAAGCTGGGGAAAGCGACATGTGCCACCTCTAAGTCTTTCGAACCCAAAATAGCTGCACCAAAGTTATCGTTGACTTGGATCCTAAGTCTGAGGTCGCGAACCAACATCAGCGTTAGTATGCCTGGACGATCATCCTCAGGCAGATATTTTGTCACCGTCGACAGCTTTTTGAAATCTTCCGACAACGCTGCAAAACATTGTAGATCATCTAGATCCGACAGACTGCCTTCAAGGCTTTCGACTGTAGCGCGGACTACACCTCCTTGCCGGCGTTGACGCAAGAGGGTATCCAGCAGTATATCATCATCCCTTTCATATTCGTCTTTGGAGGGAGACAGGAGAGCAAGTAGCCGATCTAAATCCTTCTCTTTTGGTGTTGACAGGTACTCTATTCTAAGATTCGAAAGCTTTGCTGCAGTAGAGGGCTCAGAAGAAGCATGCTGCAGATTTGGGCCACTGATATTCAGTCGGTCGACTTGTAGGCCGAGTCCTTCCATTCGGCTGACAAGCTTCATGGCCGTGCTCTCAAGGCGTAAGGATGAGTGTGTACCCTGAAGATCAAGGACAAGGCCCCCAATCCTTGCCGTGACTTTGTTGTGCGTCTGTACTGGAGGAGACAGTTTTGGATTGCTCTGCTCTTGGCCTTCGAAGTGCACAGCGCGAATTGGCTGGCTGTGATGGTGTGACTTCGCCGCCCCGTCCACAACAGTCATAGTGGACATCATCGAGCTTCCGAGACCAAGCATACTGCTAAATCCGCCGAACCAGGCAAAGGTCTCATCGAGTCGACGTGAATCCAGAGCGATATGCAACGGAAGTGTTGTCAATTCAACCTTCGTGGCGCTAATCGTCTTCGTCACCATGATCTTTATGTCATTATCAATAGGTGCAAATATGTCCCGCGTAGATTCTCTCATCTTTAAGCCGGAATCAAAGGAGAGGATATCATCCGAGACGTATCCGAATGACAATTTTCTTGCCAATAATTCCAGTATAGACGATGGTCCACTATTGCGGTACGTAGCACATAACTCTTTTATCTCTGCTTTAAGTAAGACTTCTGAGTCTCCACGTAGATCAATTTGTTCCACGGGGTTCTGAGAATGTGCACCTCTTACAGGCACTCCTTTCACCACATCGAGAAATTTCCAGCACATCCGCTTCACGTTCAGGCTTACCTGGTTCACCTCTCTTGGAGGCGGTTGCGGAACAGGTGTTCTGCTCTTCTCGGGGGAGGTTGAACGCATGGTATTCATTTTTTCAATAACCAGAATCATCAATTTGGCTAGACCCATATCACTCAAAATTTGAATATTATCTATGTCTATGGATGGTCGTCGGCTAGACTGCTGGGAGTCTGAGCTGTCATCCGAGAATGGGATTTCCTGATTAGTCTGCGAGGTTAACCCTGAGCTTCCAGAGAGCGTTTGGCTCAAAGCAGCAGACGATTGATTTTTTATCTCAATTGGGCCGCCAGTTGTATTGGGTTTACCCTGGGAAAGTTCCAGTGCAATGAAGTCAATGGATAGTATGCGCTTCATCGTGGTGAAGGGGCTTTTGAGGTTCGCCGAAGAGGCCTCAGAGCCTTGGGATGAACCATCTCGCGGGCCGGGAATTCTGGGGGGTGACACTGGCTCATGCCTTGCATCGGTGGGCAATCTCGAAGATGGGAAGATGCGTTCAGTCAATTCTGGATTTGGGATCCGAGGGATTTGACGACGATGGTCACCATGATGGCCTGCAAGTCCATCTTCGTTCATAGGTTGTTTGAGCTGGCGTGAGATGCTGGTCCCTTTGTCGTGCAGACTCGAAAGATCACGTGGAGCAAGTGAATCCCCATCCTCGTCGCTGCTGACCGAGCTCGACGCGCTCCATTGGCCGGGTATTGATGTGCTCTTATCTGTTTGCGGAGCAGGAATGTGACTGATGGCACTCATGTACATGCTTTCTGCTTCTTCGTGACTAAAGATTTTTGATTGTGCAAGATCTTCAGACACTGGGGAGATTGTATGGCTACCTGGACTTGAGGACTTCGAAGGCAGAGCTTCTGCACTGATACCCATTGACTGGCCAGGATTCTGGGGTTTGGCTGGTGATTCAGATGGGTGCATGGAACCTTGACTACGCATGTCGAACACAACCTCTGTTTTTGAGTTCCCGGCAGGGAGTGATGTTGGAGGAAATGCATCGAACGTTGCTGGAGGTGTCTGGCGGCCTTCAAGCGACGTTGGATCGACGGAATTTTGAGACATCATCGACAAAGGGGCAGATGATCCGTAGTTGGCTGCTCCCCCGTACAGAAACGATCTTGGAAGGATCATGGGGTCGTTTGCTTCCTCGTGCGAGCGCGGAATGTCTCCGGAGGTAGAGTAGAAGGGACCAGTGAGGACGCTATCATGGTATTGACTGTCGCCAGCATTAGACAGATCTAATGAAGCGGTAGATTGGTTCTCCGCATCAGAACTCTCGGTATCCGTAGCCGCCAGACAGAAGTCATTCATCATTGATGCGTCAGAACCCTGAGAATCTTGTCTGTCTAGACTAGCAGGGAAAGGACTGCTTGTCGTTTTGGGTTCGGTAATGGTACTTGAAACAGGAGACTCTGTAGGCTTGCTACCAGATCGCACTGTAATGTTCGCCTGGGTAGTCTCCGGAGACGACGGTCCGGTAGATCGAGCAACATTTGTGAATAACGAGGCATCAGAGATGAGCTTAGTCTGAAAGTTGGTCAATGTGATGCGACGGATCTCTTGCGAGACAGTTTTCAGAGCTTCTTGGGCACTATCTTGCTCCGTTACGCTTGGTGTTGCCAGGTGGGTGATAGCATTGACGGATATGTCCTCTACGTAAAATCGAATAGTCAAAACGTTCGACCTTTCCGATGTGTCGCTGTTGGCAGAGCTTTCAGAAGCAACATCTAGCTTAACTTCCAAATCCAACTCTACATCCTTGACTTTCACCTGGACCCGATCTCCAACACCTTTCAGAAAGTCTGCCAAAAATCCTGGAAGGGAAAGTGTGTTCGCAACACCAAGGTCAGACGTTTCGTCGCCATCATCGCTATTCACTAGTGACTGATCCAGGTACCGGGATTTTGCAATAGCATCTTGCAGTTCGGCCGCTTCTTCCTTTGGCTCGTCGTGTAGGAATGACTTGGCTAGGTCAAAGGTAGTTGGCAAGTACTCTGAGACCCCAGCACGACCATCACCACCTGTATGCGGTAAGGGTTTGGAAAAACTGCCCCCAGGGTCGTGAACGTGAGACTGTGTATTCCTCGGTCTGTCCGCTTTGACGCTCTTTGACGGTTTTTCTGAATGATTTCTTTTGGGTGGTGTCGATTCGGATTTCCCCCCTCCGCATTGATCTTCGAGGTTTGCATTCACGCGTACCTGCACTCCTTGCACTTCGGCTAATACTCCACTTCTGTAGAGATCCGCAGGGATCGTAAGCCGAAGATACAGAATTTGGGCTGAAACAATAACCAAGCTCCCTGGCAGTTGAAGTAAATCGGCAAGTTTCTGTACACATTTGCTCAGCCGTTGTATGAGGTGTGGAATGACGTGCGTAGTATGCTCACCTTCGTATGCACGCCAACATCCCTCAACTCAACTGTGCTCCTTTTACCCCATACAATATCCAGCTTCTCGAGATCCAGGGCATCGGTATCCAGTAGCTCTAGGCGCGAGAGAGCATATCGTAAGATTCGCTTCTGGAAAAAGGACGGAAGGAAGAAAGTCATGGTGACTGGTGCGAACCGCAAAAGAGTGCTATCGACTTATCATCGCCTCGATCTGTTGATGCTCGACATGGAGCCGCAAATGGTGACGAGTGTTCAAGGGCAGGGAGGGCTCTAGATATCTCTTCGATGGAGGCCTGTACTGATAACTCATGGTAAGCAAAACACCTGGCCTCGCCAAACAAGAAATCTCTTTTGCCACAGGTGTTTTAGTTTCAAGAGCGTTGGGTTATGAGCACACATAAATCATTGCCTGGTTCTTCCTCTTCTATTGATTGAATGTGACCATGCCCCCACATCATTAGTAGCTTAGTGGGGCTTGGAGAAAACCTGAAAGCTCTAAGGTATGATTACTGTATTAACAATTTTAATTACGTTAGTTCAAAAGGAGATTGTTACAGGTACATTATGCTAAGATTCTCTCTTTCCTCATCACGAATACCTTGCGTCTCCAAGACGTCCTGCTTATCACACTACAGCCTTTACAATAGATCGCGTACTGAAAAAAAAATTGGCTTCCCTCAAGAGAACAATCACACCATAAGTAGGTTGTGTTGTGCTCAATCCTTGCGCCCTGAAGACGTTATGTGCATCTGTCTAGTATTCATCGCCACCATAGTCAAGAGCAAATTCTAACAAAATCCACTCGCAAAATTTGTTGAATTCCGCATGCCATTCCCTTAGTCTCGAAGCCCGCACCCTTTCGCCATAAACTCCTTTCTTGATGTCTTCAGTCCATTCCTTCGTTGTTTGATCCTCATATGCTGCCCAACGTACACTGTTCTCCGCAAGAGAACCAAGCCCAGCCAGGCCAAGGTTCTCCCACCCCTGTAATGCCTGCCAAAAGTCGTCCGTCACACCGTTTCCCCTTTGCCCTAGGATAGCTGGGTCATCGTTTGAAAGAGCGCAGGGGACGCCTCGAGCCAGGAGAGCTGGTAAAGGATGTGATTTGATGGAGCTTGTGAGGCGCAATACTTCGTTTGAGATTGGGCATGATTCTACCAGTATTTTTTTTGTCTTGACCATCTCCATCAGCAGGGGATGCTTATATAGCGAAAACCCATGGCCAATCCTTCGGGTTCCGAGGAGTATGGCATCAAAGAGGTTTTGGTCCGTTTCATCCCCATCTCCCAGACATTCGCCTGCGTGAAAGAAATACGGACTATTATGTTGTTTTCATATCAGTGCTTCTTCTCAAATAACAGATTGAAGAGTATAGACGAAGTTCAAGAGCGACAAGGTCTCCTTGCTCCCAAAAACGTAGCGTCCTTTGACACCAATTGCGGTGTTTTCTAGGAAAGGGGACGCCCAAGAATACGTACATGTCAACCCCGTTCTCGAAGCAGCGCTTCTTGAACCAGAATAGTTCAGGAGTAAGATCTGCCAGTGATCTCCCCATATCTTCTTGCCCAACAACATCATAGCCAGCGATGAGCTCAGGGTAGGCTTTCTTCATGAGGATGCATTGCTTCATGTGATCCACAATTTTCTTTTTGCCCCAGGATCGTAAGCTTGTCCATATGAATCGATACCCCCAGAAATTCCTTCCTTCCTCGGTAGCCTTGAACTTCTTTAGCTCTTCGCTGAAGACGCGAACAAGATCATCGGAACCTTTAGAGACTTCTTCACAACCTTCTAATCTGAAGTCAACTGCGAATGTCGATCGAAAATCTACCCACCTCAAGCCATCATCCACCAGCTGTTGTAGGAGACGTTGCATAGATGCCCGCAATATGGGTTCATAATACTCCATTGAGTTTAGAGTTGGAAAGCAATTGTGGAATTTCCTCCAGACGGCATCAAGTCCATGATGATGCTTGATGGATTCTTCTGGGGTGATGGTACATCTGCTTTTCAGCCAGGTCTTGAATCCCTCTGTTGCACCGTCAGGAAAGCTTGCAGCAGCTTCTTTCATAGAAACAGGACGAGATGCTTGGTATCCTTCGCTCCAGATCGATGAAGCGGTTGCTAGTGATCCTTTTGAATAACGGAAGATCACCTCTCCATTCGCCCTCGCTGATGGGCTACACAACGACTCTTCTGCCTGCATAACTATCCCTTCTGTCCCAAGCACTTCATCAATGAGCCAGCCCACATCAATCATAGCATCCTGATGCGCATGTAGCAAGGCTCCTTTTGGCATTTTCTTCACTATTCGCCAGGATTTCGTTTTCTCCATTGTGTCGCGGGCAAGCGCAAACATCATACCTGGATGTAAGTTGACGCCTTCCTGCCGAGCAAGGTCATTTTGAAAGTCACTGGTCCAAATAGTCTGATGTTCCTCGACCAATATTCGTGATACTATTGCACACGCTTCGGTAGCTAGTGGTGTGAGAGACTGGCGAAAAGCTGCATCGCTCCGCTGAGATTTTTCTTGGTCTACAAGAGCTTCGCGGCCTTGAAAATACTTTTGTATGAATTGGTCTTCAAATTGGGGCAGACCTTCTTCGATCTCCCAGTCTGAAATGTCTGACCCGACCTCAGACAGATGATCAGGGGCGGACGCCATATCTAAGGCTTAGTAGCAGTGCTTCAAAGTGGAGTCTCGGGCAAAAGATGATAAGCAGGACCCTCCTACCCACATTCAGCCTTGTTGCAGACTTAGAAGATGTCCTGAGAGAGGAAACGCTCGTCGGAAAGTCGAGGCATGCGGCTATTTTTTATCGGTACAAGTTGTTGATTTCCATGTGGACCTATAGGGAGTATTTTTACTTGAGATTAACCCTACGGTACAAGTAGGCAAGTAGTACCGCTTGCTCCCTAGCGCAATTTTTTTCTCCGGAATAACTGCACTACTGCACGAGCTGCAGTTTGACCATGGATAAATTCACTTGCCTAAGGTAATGTATGCACTTGCACATCGGCGTTGCGATAAGACTAGAGGAAATCAGCTGCATCAATGCAACGATAGCCTCCAACCCAGATCCTCGGCCTTGGCCGTTACCATTAATAGTCACAAACGGTTCTCATACACATTGGTGCATGGATAGAAGTATATTAAGATTCTTATCCCGGCAAGCTCTAATAACTGTATCGTATCTATTCACAGACATATGCGCAAAGTGGAAAAAATGTCAACCACATCAGACTGCATCGATGTCAGAGATCATAGTCCTTCTCCTCAGCAGGATCTGAACCAGAATGAAGACCCAGCAAATGAAAAGTCCAAGGAACATCACCATGATCACGCGCACCATAATGCTCACCCAGAGAAAGGTCGGGAAGACGAGGCCATCTATTCCTATGGCACGACCTCCGTGGGGAGCGCTCTCCCGCACCAGAATCCGCAGGACCATGATCTTTACAAAAGGCGGCATGCAGATATGGCAAAAGAGCCAGCGACAGCCGTTGATCTTGAGGAGGGTATGAGCCCAAGTCGCTCTGAAGAGGACCCTCAATCTCGCACGTTCTCGAATCTTTACGAAAGATACCGCATATTCTTTCATTTATTTTGCTGGGTTGTCTTGACTGGGTGGTGGATCGCCGGATTGCTACTCCATGGGATTCATGACCCGTTAAGCTCGAACACTGGATGGCTCAAACCATTCCTCTTCTGGCTTGGAGTTACCTTACGAATTGTTTTCTTTCATGTTCCCATCACTGTTGTTACCGAGCTCATACACTGGATGTGGGCGAAAACCGGCATACGTTTTGCGGAGCTGTTGCCAGACCGGTTCAAAATCCCACTAGGCGCTCTCCTGACCGTATCAGTCTTCTTGATTGGTGGCTTTGCCAGTTCTGAAAGCGAAGACAATACTCGCGATAATCGAGCGGTCTCTTTGTTCGGGCTCGCTGTCTTTGTATCCGTCCTCTATGCAACATCACGCAATCGAAAGGCCGTGAATTGGCACACTGTGATAGTAGGAATGCTAGTATGTATTGTCTGGAGTACTTTCTTTCCTTTTTGGTATCATGGTCTAAGTTACGAACACTTCATCAGGAGCAAAGACCGCTCCAATGGCCCAGGTTCTTCCCACGAGGTATTTGTGCTGACTCAGGGTTCTGTGTAGGTCCAGTTCATCATAGCCCTATTTGTCCTGAGATCAGGGGTAGGATATGATATCTTCAGTTTTATTTCGGAACTGGCTCGAGACCTACTGGGTTTCGCGAATCAGGGAACGATATTTCTTACAGCGGAGAGTGTCCCATCAACCCACTGGTTTATCGTTTCCACATTGCCTGTACGTATATGTACACCGGTTTATGAGTTGGAAGACAGATCTTTTTGGGAGCAAAGGAGTCTTAACACTCCTTTAGACTATCTCACTGCTTGGGGTTTGACTCTAATGAGAATTGCTGACTTCCTTAACATTTAGGCGGTCATATTTTTCGTT
Source organism: Pseudevernia furfuracea (assembly GCA_022315425.1). NCBI lineage: Eukaryota > Fungi > Ascomycota > Lecanoromycetes > Lecanorales > Parmeliaceae > Pseudevernia > Pseudevernia furfuracea. The sequence goes on from JAIUPT010000050.1 coordinate 1,260,946, forward strand.
GCCCTCGTCCAGCTCTGCTTTTACAATGGAATATTTCAATGGTTCATAAAAAAATTCGCTGTATTTTTCTTCTGGTCTATGTAAGGCAATTTTCGGTGTTATCCCTTCTTGCTCCAGACTGGTTTTTGAGTCGCGAGACAGATTGCGGGAGCAGATGCCCAACTCACCACCCGTTTCACTCCTCGTGTCTTTTTACGAAAAATGCGATCCACAAGTGGGAATGCTGACTTCGAAAGGCGCGTATCCGGTGCAGAAGCGGTGGTTGCTGCGGCCTCGCCATTTATTGGGCAAGGCGAGTCTGCGATGCTCATCAAACCATTCGTCGAACATCTCACTCAAGCCGAGCTTCATCAGGTTATGTAGGTTTTTTGCGGTGTAGTCCTTCCTAATCCACCATTGATTCCTCATAGCGCCTTGCAACTCAGATTCCGACCTAAGAGAACTGATGCTGACTGCTAGTCAACTACTGCAGGTGCTCCGGTTTCGCTACCATTGCTGGCTGTGAGTTATCTTTCCCCTCCAAACATTCCCCTTTATCATCATTTTTTTGGGGGCCGGAGATCTTTCTCGCCTCCTGACACATGTCTTCTGACTCCAAAGCCGTTCTTAAGGAGAAATACTGACTACAAATTCATTCAGCCGTCCTCGTCGCATATATCTCATTGGGCGTCAACGCTCAAGCTCTCGTCAGCTCCTGTAAATACCTCCTTTGAGATGTTCCCTTTTCATTTGAATGAAATGTTGAGTCGCAAGACATTTCTCGAGGGTTTTCGACTCCCCAGACTTGAGTAATCTTCGAACAAACGCTGACTCCTAGATGTAATAGGTGTCATGTCAATTCCTGCCTCCCTTGCCATCTCCAAGTTACGCTACCCCGAGACGGAGGAGACGCTAACCACTGGTCGAATTGTGATACCCGACGAGGATGAGCATAAGGCTGCTAATTCTCTCCATGCCTTCGCCAATGGCGCCTGGCTTGGTCTCAAGATCGCAGGGATGATCCTTTCAACCCTTCTATGTATCATAGCCCTGCTTGGACTAGCAAATGGACTCCTCACTTGGTGGGGAAGATATCTCAATATCAACGATCCGCCCCTCACCGTCGAACTAATCGTGGGTTACATCTGGTACGCACATTTCGAAGTTATCCTTCCTTCCCTGGTTTGTACCAAATCTCGAGCCGCAAGACTTTGTCCTGGAGCAAACCCCTGCTCCTACCCCTGAGATCTGTCTTGAGACTTAACCTCTTCACTTGAAGAAGCAGTGCTGACTCCGAAATGTGCGAAGCTATCCTATTGCGTTCCTCCTCGGCGTTCCTCGGAACGGAGGTAGGTACCCTTTCAAGTCACGCGACATGCTACTAGATTAAGACATCCTTTTCGAATCGCATTTGCCCCATGAGGCGTTGCTGAATCTACATATACTTTCCAAAAAAAGCTGACTGAGATGATTTAGACCTTCTGAAAGTTGCCCAACTCATCGGCACAAAGCTCGTAGCTAACGAGTTTGTTGCTTACACGGCCCTGCAGACAGACCCTGCCTATGAGAACCTTAGCCCTCGCAGTCGATTAATAGCGACATACGCGTTGTGTGGGTTCGCAAACATTGGGAGCTTGGGAACACAGATAGGGGTCTTGAGCCAGATTGCGCCTGGAAGGGGCGGAGACGTGTCAAGACTGGCGCTTTCTGCGCTTATCTCGGGGGCTCTGAGCACATTTACGAGTGCGAGTATCGCCGGCCTGCTGGTCACCGACCAGGCAGCTTACTTCACGCCGAGCGCTGCAAGTTCATGATACTCATGAGACACGGGTAGGCGAATGCTGGGCTGTCAGATCCAGGACGACTTTGATCAGTGGATACTTGGAAACCAATTGAAATTCACCCTCAATGTGTATGATCTTTCTCGATGAGATATGCAGCTTATTTGGAAAGGAACAATGCAACTATTTTCTTTCCCACTGGGGCTTTTGGAGTAGGCTTTACCAGGCCTTGAGATGCCACAGGGTGACCCTCTTTGTAACATAGGGTGCTTATACATTCGGTTCAGAGTGCCGTGATACGACCACAGATTGCTTATCAAGGTCAATTGACTGACTGAGTCGAATGTTTGATTCTCCCGTGCTATCCGCTTTAATCATGCACATTGGTTTTTATTGAATCGCTTTCCTCTTCATAAACCTATCGTGCTCTAGCCACGCCATGCAAAAAGAGACGCTTCTTCTCGGTACTCGTCAAGCCTGCGTTTAAAACAATTCGCCGACAGACAACATGTCGTGCTGGACTAATCGATCACTACTCCTCGTCCAGGTCCTGGTGACGCACTAAAACTAGTCGCTTGAACTCAGTGGGGTCTGAGTCCCACAGCTCCGCCGCTTGACCATTGAGAGGACTTGCGCTGCAAAGGAACAGAAATTAGCGTCGCGTCCCATTAATGTTCGAAGAGGCAGAGGAGCATACTTGTTTGGCTCCCCTAGCAAACTCTGCAAGCTCAAGAGCACGCTCTGGACATTGTAGACGGCACTCCACTTGTCCTTGAGGATATCCAAGCATATCCTCCCACTGAAATCGACATTTGGGTGGAAGATGGGTGTCTTAAACAGGACTGTCGGTGGGGCGTATGGATAGGAGGATGGAAATTGGAAGGAGAGCTTGAAGGTAAGGGAAGCGTAGGGCGTGTCAGAAGGGCCGGCGATGGTAGCAGTCCAGTTGAGGAGATTTTCTGGAGACGAGGGAAACGCTGAGATACCAGGAGTACTGGAAAGCATCAACTGCATCAACTCTGTTTGGAGACTAGAAGCATGTCAGTGCTGTGCTGCAAGATATGATCAAGGCTTTGTTGGAATGATCATGTAATTCGAAGACCATACCGCTTTGTCACGCTCTGTGTGTCCTGACGACGAGAAGTGGAGGAGAGCTTCGAGGCTTCATGTACAGATGGCTGACCCGGAGCGGAGTTCTGTGTGTCCTCCATGGTAAAATCTGCCATACTTGTTAAAGGCTCCAATAGAAGATTATCTTGGGTCGAATAGTGTATGGAGAGTGAGGTATTGAAGACTTGTGGTGTGGGGTAAGCAGTGATGGAAGAGATGTAATGTGTATCAATGCTTTGGAAAATTGCGAGACTGGTGTGGAGTGTGAAAGTGTGGAAGAGGTGTGACGGTATAGATAGTAGGTTTTATAAAGAAATGGCATTGTTTACCGTTCTCGCCGTTGTCATGCAACTAAAAAGGCGCGCTAAAAGATCTGCCGGAACAGGGATTCTTTTGGTGGGGTCTTCCGCTGAAGATGCCAAGGATTGCCTAAACGCCATGCAGTTGGAGCCAAGTAAAGCGCATGGATGAAACCACCATCGCGTTGAGCACGCGACTTGAAGGATAACATCTAGGTATACTGTACCCTTATAGTTGAGGATTGGTGCAAAGTCGTCTAAGTTAACGCTCACCAACTCCCATCAAAATTCTAATAGACACGCGTAGCATGTGCGGAAACTTCCATTGCCAATCATGATACCCCATTCGCAGCTCGCCCCGTTGCCCAGCGAGCTGCCCTTTCGAATCGTTTCAAAGACAATTGGGCAAGGTGCATATGCATGGTTGGTTGGGCTACTCATCCCCCTGTATGCACGCAATAGCTGATATTTGGGTGTTTAAGCATCAAGAAAGCGGCACCACTCCATGCTCCGAAGCCTGTCTTCGCAGTCAAATTCATTCACAAGGAATTTGCTGTCCGGCATGGCCGTCTCACCAAGAAGCAGCTCGATCTGGAAACAAACCTCCATCAGTTCCTTGGCCAACATAGAAACATTGTGCAATTCTTTCAAGCAGGCGAAGACTTCACCTGGCGATGGATAGCCATGGAGTTGGCCGAGGGCGGCGACCTCTTCGACAAGATCGAATCCGACGTAGGAGTCGACGAGGACGTTGCGCATTTATACTTCACGCAGCTCGTGAGTGCTGTAACCTACATGCACTCCAAAGGTGTGGGCCATCGGGATCTCAAGCCAGAAAACATCCTCTTATCTGCGGAAGGTAATTTGAAGATCGCCGATTTCGGTTTGGCTACGCTATTCGAATACAAAGGGGAGAAGAAACTGTGCAGAACGAGTTGTGGTAGTCCACCATACACGGCGCCAGAGGTCTTAAATTGCGACAGTAGGCTTGCAAAGAAGCTTGATCAGGGTTATCAAGGCGATCACGTCGACATTTGGTCTTGCGGCGTTGTTCTCTTCGTTCTTTTAGTCGGCAATACGCCTTGGGACGAGCCTTTGGATAGAAGCTATGAATTTGATCAATATGTCAAGACGAATGGTCGACCTGACGACGAACTATGGCACAATCTGCCAGCAGAAACTCTTTCGCTTCTACGGGGCATGATGCGAGTCAACCCGAAGGAACGCTTCACGTTGGCAGAAATCCGCCGCCATCCATGGTTCACGAGGAAGAACAAATATATCAGCTCGGACGGCAAGATTGAGAACCCACTAGCATTGGCAACGCAGATGTTCGAAAGTATGAAGATAGACTTTTCTCAAGATCCGATGGCTTCGCAGACCCAGCACAGCCAAAGTTCTGATGATAAAATGGATGTCGACAGCCAGGATGTGACGATGAAGCTTTCTTCAACGCAGCCAGAGACTCCGACCAACGATATCATATTCGATTGGGAGCGACCTCCCCGTGTTACTACTGGTAATGGCGTTTCGGCTAGTCAGCCAACCATCGCCAACGGTATCCCCGTTAGTGAAAGCAATTGGGACGACCGATTAGCAGAGGAACCATCCTTCTCTCAATTCTCAGCAACTCCCCAGGTACCACTAAGTAAGACGCAGTTCGCTCGTCAATTCCGAGACATTGTACCCTCACACTCCCTTACACGTTTCTTTTCCCTTTGGCCGCTTGCCCAACTGCATGCAGCTATTGCAGATGCTCTACACAGACTCGGCGTCCCGACTCCGGCTTCGCCGCTTGCAGCGTCCTCAGCAACGAGTTCGTCGGTATGGATCAAGATCAGGGCAACAGATACAAGGCATTGTCCACTGACCGGCGACGTGGTGATTGAGAACGTGGCGGGCATTGATGCTCATTTGTTAGAGATCAATTTTGTGAAAGCCAAAGGAGATCCGGTTGAATGGAGAAGGTTCTTCAAAAAGGTCGTTGTGCTCTGCAAGGATGCCGTGTACAAGCCAGATGAGCAGAGGGGAATGCTCTCACAATAACGACTGGAAAGGAAAGGTAGTTCATTGCATAGCGTATCATGGCATAGATGGCATAGCGCAGGGCATACCCGCTGCATTAGGCTTAGATGGAAATTGACCAACTTGGTTCTTCATACCGACGCATCATCATGCACAACAGAATTTGCAGATGCTATGACTTCTTGTGATATCTGGTCTCGCATGGGTTTACCACCTTTGGACTTGGCCACCGGTTTTGCAGTTTGGGTCCCCCTAGGTAAATGCTACGCACAGCTCTGACAGCCTCATGCATCTTCTACCACTACAGTCGTTAATCCCTTCGGATTCTTCACGTTCACTGCCTGCACGTAGCTGTACAGCTTCTCTTTCGCACCCTCCTCATCATTTCGCTTTCTCGATATCCTCACGCGCAATCTGTATGGCACACCCTTGATACCCGCCTCCCAGACTTTCTTGTTGAGTTGAGGGTCAAGGCGGACGTCTTTGGTTCCCTGGCGTTAGGCAAGCATGTCAGTAAGGAGGGAGTTGAATGGGAGGGGTTGAAAATATATGGAAACGGTCCACGTACCATCGCCTTTATGGCAAATCCCCGGATCTCTTTGATAGCCCTTGGTGCTCTCTTCTTGAATGCTACCCCATGTACCTGGACAAAAACCCAATGGATCAGTCTTCCGTCCTAAATACCCAGGAGTGGGCCATAGAGTGGACTTCATAAAACTAATCTGGTTTTCATGTAGAGGAGAACCATACTCGCTTGTGTAGATGGATGGTGTATTCACGTGCGACAACATCGGCGATGGCGGATCGTGTTGTAGTGGGCTTTTTGGTCGTCTTGGGCGCGGTCTTAGGAGTAGGCATTTTGACTGAGAATGACAGTAGCGTGTTAGCAGATGGAAGAGCAAATCATGACTGGAAAGCTTGACTTACCTGTTTCTCTTCGACGATTGCTCAAGGGCGGGAAAACTTGCGATGTAAAAGTGCTGTTGCTCAAGTTGATTAGGATGTGTGAGGTCTCGCTTAGCTGTAGGGCTGAATTTTGCCTTGGCGTCAAGTGGAGTATTTTAGATAGAATGTATCAGAATCAAACCACCAATTTTTGTTTCAACAGCCAGGCAACCATGTCTTCAATGCGAAATGCAACACAGCGCCGCAACCATCGAGAGCGAGGTCAGCCATTAGAACGAGAAGCGCGGCTGGGAATACTTGAGAAGCACAAGGTCCGCAGATCCATATGTCTTGGAGTTTGTGCTCGCTTGGTAACGCAGGATACAGGATTACTCGCTAAGAAGCAAAAACCATAATGAAAACAAGAAAAGACTCAAGATCCTTAGGCAAAAGGCTGCCGAGCGAAACCCGGATGAGTTCTCCTATGGAATGCTGAGCAGCCAGTCGAGAAAAGGGCGGAAGTTAGCAGACCGCCAAAACCCGGTACTTGGTCAAGACGTGGTCAAATTACTGAAAACTCAGGATGCGGGCTATGTAACTACTATGCTTCAGAGGACGAGGCGGGCACGGGCAAGGTTGGAGCAGGAGTTTGTCCTAAGTGAGGACCAGGGTGCAGAAGTGCTGGGTGCCTTATCGAGTCAGGAGAAGGGAAGCCATACAGTCTTCGTGAACAGCAGCCAGGAACAGAGGCAGTACAAAATTGATGGACATCTTGCGTTTCGGCCTGATTTTGCAACGAGAAAGCCGGGAAATCATTCTATGAACGAGGAAGAGGACAACTCGGATGGGAAGCCACATCTATTTTTGCCTAACGAAGCTCCCAAGTCATGTCGTGCCGCCGAACGTCAAAAGCTAGCTTTGAAGCAAGATAAGCTCCTGCGCACGCACCACAGAAAAGAGCAGGATGCACGAAGATCGAAGCTGGCGGCGCTAAAAGCTCGAGAAAAGGATCTCATTGAAGCAGAGAATGAGCTGAATCTCCAGCGAGCAAAGATGAGCAACAGCGTGGGCGGAACCACCAAGGCTGGGGCGAAATGGAAAGTAAGGGAAAGGAAGAGATGAAGGTGGAAGGAGCATGCTTGTATATTTGAGCGCTTGATATACCCCCAAAAATTCCATGTTTTCGAGCCTGGTTTCCCACTCGATCATCAGGCCATGATTATGCAGTGTGGAGACACAGCTACCGTCATCTCAGCAATGTGTACAAGGCGGTCCAGAGCCATAGAATCCCTCTCCTCTTAATGGGGTATGCATAAGACTTAGGGCAGAAAATTAGGGCACCAGCAAAATGAACCTCGGCACCCGTGGCAACCTGCAAAGTGGTTCCCCCAAAATCCAGCCTTCACCACACTCCCTTACCCATATCAGTACACAACATCCGGACAGACTTGGTTGAGGAATGAAGATCGAAGGGAGAACTTTTGTGGTTTCTGGGAGGTGAGTCGGTCCAATCCAGCTTTTTGGTACAATATTTAACCAGGCGTTCACAGTGCGTCAGGTTTGGGAAGAGCTACGGCACGACAACTTGTTAATAGAGATGGTTATGTTGCAATTCTTGATGTGAACGAAGAGAGTGGTCAAGCCCTAGGGCAAGAACTTGGCTCTAAGTCCACTAGGTTCTTCCAAGTACAGAAAGCATAGCTACAACTGTCAAGAGCACAAAATCGTGGGTCCGGGTAGCTGCAGCAGCAGGGGTGTTTACACCCGCGAAAATCATCGACCGTCATGGGGATCCTTTCAAGCTTTGATTTTGTTATGAACACCCATGTGAGAGGGTCTATCGATCTAGTGAGGCAATATGATTAAGGTGGGATCCGAGGCCCCAGATGGCAAAGGGGTGTGGTGCTACTCATTAGTTCATCTGCGGCGTGAGTGGAGTATTCAGTTTGTTAAGCTCCCAATTAAGGATTCTAACATTCCATGTAGGTTCGATGGTACGTATTTTCGGAGTCCAAATTTCCTCCTTTGAACCAGATCTCGTGTCTTGAAATATGTCCTGCGAGTTTGACTCTCGGAACACGTTTCAGACTCCAACCACCCCCCCCCCCCAAATAGGCACTACTGACTGCGGAATTGTCATCCAGGGCAGCCGGGGCAGGTTTCTTATGCAGCTTCTAAAGGAGCATTGGAATCACTGACCCTACCGTTGACAAGAGACCTCGCGAAACACGGAATCAGAGTCGTCACTATCGCACCAAGTCTTTTCGACTCTGGCATGACTGCTTTGATAAGTGCCAGAGTAAGAGCAAGCTCAACCAGGGTCATGGAATTCCCTCTCCGACCAGGAAAGCCCGAAGAATTTGCAAGAATTGTGAGAGAAGGCATAGAAAATTCTATGCTAAACGCCGTGGTAATTCGGCTTGATGGTGGAACGAGAATGCCGAGTAAAACGTAGCCATTGGACGAGTGGACGGTTGCACCTAAGAAGATCATGTACATAAAGATTCAACTTTGATTTTCTCAAGCCATCCATATCCTCTTGACTGCCTCGGTCAAGCCAACATCATTCGTCTCAAACTCGTATAGCCCCACACCGACAGTCAAAGTTGCTGCACGCAGACCCCACCAAAATAAGGCGCGGGTCTTTGGCAGTCGTTTCGACGGTATATAGTCAATTATTACGGACCTAGCTGTGTCAACAAGGCTCTTCTCTAGAACACGATGTTCCACATACTGAAAACCAATATGAGAGTGGATCAGGATAGTAGCGCAGAGGATCGCATCCGTGATAGGGTTGAGGGTCCCGGCAGCGAATGGAGCTACTGTCAAAGGTACTAGAGCGGCGGATATCAGTCTGCAGTATGCTCGTCAGCTGAGACCAGATGGCTGTAAAATGATGCTCGTGCCTTTCGAAAGCCCAGTGGTAGCTCCCATGGGTGGGCGAAGGTTGGGGTATGGGTGCTGGGTCATTTGCTAAGGGTTCTTCAGTATATGCAACGGTTTTGGCTTATATTAGGTCTTGGAATATTTACCAGTCCCATCAATGACCTCTGTCATAGAACGTTAGCTTCCATGCGGGTGCTTAGTGCATGATCAGTTGCACTCACGAGGGCCTGCAGGGAGAATGGGTCTTCGGCCACTGGCGTGAAAGGCTGCAACTCTGAGCATACTCGGCGGTACACAATTCGCTGCATAGGATCTAAGGGGGAATGTGCGGTTCGCAAAGGATTGGGTGCGAAAGCTAGAAATATTGAGCTTGGACAGAGCGTATGTTTGCGGGACTTGTCTCCTGAGAGCTTGACGTGCTGCCGGCGCAATACCCGATTGTCGAAGCAGCGAAGGCCGTACAATAGACGCCATCGTACAAGCAATTGAGCTTGGAAGATTGAGATAAAATATCTCTCAGCTTTCCATAGCGGAGGTAGGAGTGAAGTGATGGTTGATTGGTGACGCTATTGGTGACGCATTTGTCAGCGGAATTAGGCAGTTATGATTGGTCGAAAGAGTCCGCAGCCAGAAAAGACATTTATAACCGTCCAGACTTCAGCTGGACTCTTGCAAGCTCGAGGCATCTTGTCGTTCCCAATTATCCATCCCACAAGTCATGGCTTCTAGGCGGCTGGCGCTCAACCTCAATCAGGCTTTGCGGAGTCGCGCAGCCCTCAAATCAATTCAGCCCATGAGAGGTTTCGCAACTCCAGTTCACCAGGGCATCAATACCGAAAGCACGACCCTATCCAATGGACTGACCGTATGACTTCTCCAAATGAACTGCTGTCGGAAGCTTATGTATTCCCTAGATTGCTACTGAGCATTCTCCGTGGGCACAAACCTCTACTGTTGGTGTCTGGATCGACGCGGGATCAAGGGCAGAGACAGACAAGACCAATGGCACAGCTCACTTCTTGGAGCACTTGGCATTCAAGGTACATGGAAACCTGCGTGTTCGCGGATGTGTGCGCGCTCATTGTCGTGCATAGGGTACCAAGAATCGAACGCAGCAGCAACTGGAGCTTGAAATTGAAAACATGGGAGGCCACTTGAATGCGTACACTTCTGTAGGGGCTAACTTTCGCCATGTATTGAAGCTGTACTAATCTTTCAATCTAGCGTGAAAATACCGTCTATTATGCCAAGTCCTTCAACTCCGATGTCCCTGCTACAGTCAACATACTCTCCGATATCCTGCAAAACTCAAAACTGGAGCCTCAAGCCATCGAGCGAGAGCGCGATGTAATTTTGCGGGAACAAGAGGAGGTCGACAAGCAACTCGAGGAAGTTGTTTTTGATCATTTGCATGCCACCGCCTTCCAAGGTCAGCCTCTAGGGCGGACCATTCTAGGGCCAAAGGAGAACATTGCGAGCATTCAGCGGGATGATTTGGTTGGCTACATCACGAAGAACTATACCGCCGATCGTATGGTCCTGGTCGGCGCTGGTGGCGTCCCTCACAAGCAATTGGTCGAACTCGCCGAGAAGTACTTCTCCAACATACCTATGGAACCACCAACCAGAGCAGCTGCCTCGAGTGCTGCCGCTCAAAAGCAAAAACCTGACTTCATCGGCTCTGAAGTCAGAATCAGAGACGACACTATTCCAACAGCAAACATTGCCATTGCAGTTGAAGGTGTGAGCTGGAAAGACGATGATTACTTTACCGCTCTGGTCACGCAAGCCATCGTCGGCAATTGGGATAGGGCAATGGGCAACTCTCCCTACCTTGGCAGCAAGCTCAGTACCTTCATCCACGAGAACAAACTGGCGAATAGCTTCATGAGCTTTTCTACCAGTTATAGTGACACAGGGTAAACCATGAAACTACTCAATCCCTCCTCAGCGAGCTTTACTGACCCAAATTACTAGGCTGTGGGGCATATACCTTGTTACGGAAAACAAAACCCAAATCGATGATCTTGTCCATTTCACCCTTCGAGAGTGGTCCCGTCTTTCCTACAACGTTACTGAAGCCGAAACCGAGCGAGCAAAGGCTCAGCTCAAAGCTTCCATATTGCTCTCTCTTGACGGCACCACAGCCGTTGCGGAGGATATTGGCCGCCAAATCGTCACCACAGGCCGTCGCATGGACCCAGAGGAGGTAGAGAGGGTAGTCGGTAGTATAAGTGAGAAGGATGTCATGTCTTTTGCGAGGAGGAAACTTTGGGATCAGGATGTGGCAGTCAGTGCTGTGGGGGGTATCGAGGGATTGTTAGACTACAACCGGTACGTACATCCCGGTTTGATCCCTTCTTCCTCCAATCCAGTCCCTCTGCCCGGATCACAAGACATTTTTGATTAGCAAAGATCAGCCCCCCCTTAAGTTTCCTAATGCTGACCTCATGCGCAGAATCAGAAACGATATGAGCCGCAATGCCTAGAGGCTGCGTCGCTCTAATAGACAGTATTTCGAGAATCCTGCACGCATCCATTGTACAAATATCTATACAATCATTCGCGCACTCGTGACGTAAGATCCATCAGATGGAGCTACCTGTCGCAAACATGCCCAACATCAGAGTGACCTATGTGCTAATATGAAAGAAAGGACTCGCTCACAGTGTTGCATAGATCGTGGTACTATTGACCGAAAGGGAGAGGTGCCAGGAGGACATAGACCTCGAATTGTTCAGCTATGTACAGAGGGTCAATAACTATGTCTGCCGCCTACTCTTAGATGATTTGGATGCTTTACCGTAGGAATTAGTTTATAAAAGGCTCTAGAACAATACCAGCTATCCCCAGAGACATCACTGAAACTCTGGGAGACCTCTACTGCTTCACCTTTAGCTTTTACTACCAACTATCCCAACACATATCACTCCTTAGTCCCGTCCATCTCTCGTAGCCTTATACTGACAGCTCTGCGATGAGCCTCTAATTCTTCGACCTTGGCCAGTTGCATGACCGCACTACTGACATTCCTCAATCCTTGTTGAGTCAGATTGGAGCTGGTTATGTGCTTCGTGAACGATGACAGGTTGACTCCTGAGTACTGTTTGGCATAGCCATAAGTTGCTTAAGATTGAGTTAGCGAAGTGACTGGCAATGGACTTGTAGCTGGGAATCATACGCAAAGAATGATTGGTGCCGGCAGAGTAGTCTCCTACACTTTCAGGAGCCCAGGGTCCCACAAAAATACTTCCCGCATGATCAACTAAAGATACTACGGACTCCGCATTTTCGACTTGCAGAATCAGATGTTCCGGCGCGTATTGATTGCTATATTCTATTGCCTCTGTGATATCTTTGACCACCAATGTTACCGAATGCTCGATTGCTCCTCGCACAATGTCCTTTCTTGGTAAGGCCATAGCTTGAGCGTGTAATTCATCTTCAACAGCAGCTAGTTGCTCTTCCGATAGATCGACGGCTATCAACACAACTTGCGAGTCAATACCATGTTCTGCTTGACTGAGGAGGTCTGAAGCCACAAATTTCGGATTTGCCGACTTGTCTGCAACGACTAGCACCTCGCTCGGCCCAGCAGGCATGTCGATACTGACGCCGGCCGTGGTGTCATTGGAGACAACCATCTTTCCCGCGGTAACAAATTGGTTACCAGGTCCGAGGATCTTGTCGACTTTGGAAATACTCTCTGTCCCGTATGCCAGAGCTGCAATAGCTTGTGCTCCTCCTGCGAGAACAATACTCTCAGCACCAATCTTGTGAGCTATATAAACAATCTCAGGCGTGATCGTGCCATCCTTGCGAGGGGGAGAGGCCAGAATGATCTTCTTACAACCTGCGACCATGGCAGGAACACCGAGCATCAACGCCGTCGAGGGCAAAACTGCGGTTCCGCCGGGCACGTAGAGGCCAACCCTTTCTATTGGACGAGAGAATCGCGAGCAGACAACGCCGGGCATGGTCTCCACACGCAATGGCTTCTCTTCCCTTTGTGCCGCATGGAAACGGCGAATGTTCTCGTAGCTAACATTGATAGCTTCGATCGTTTCTTGGGGCAACTGCATCAGATTTTGCGGAAACGGCGCACGAAGAATCGGTGAAGTCAGGGAGGTAGCTTTTTCGAATTTGTGCGTGTACTTCAAGACGGCGGAATCTCCGCCCTCACGAACATCTTTGATAATAGGCTTGACAATGTCCATGATATCCTCGGTAGATTTTTGGGATGGGCGCTGAAGTGCCTCCTTGATGATTTTCACTTCAGTGTCTCTGGTCTTATAGCGCTTCATCCGTATACTTCCCTTTTGGAGGCCTGCAGCGTCATCCTTTTCTTTCGGGACGGACGCTGCCTCTTTTAGAGTCTCCTGTTCCGCACTTCCACTCATGGCCCCCGAAGAGCCGTTGCTTGTATCTTGATGGCCAACCTTTTTGGCCCATTGTGGCTTGGCATCACCCTTTCTTCTTGTAATCTTTGTGCTCTTCAGATCCAGGTTATGTTCGATGTCTCCCATACTTACACCTGCAGCAACACACTTGGTCAAGGCAAAATAGAGTAGATCTCCAGCTTCAGCTGTAATATCCTTCTTATTGGTGGCCTCACATAGCTCGCTTGCTTCTTCCATGATCTTGGCTTCGAGAAGCTTGGGTTCGTTGAACAGTCTAGAAGTATAAGAACCCTCAGGTGCTGATTCTTTGCGATTTTGCAGCGTTCGTTCGAGACGTGAGACACCAGAATAAGGGCCGAAACAGGTTGAGCTCTTCAAGTGGCAGAAGCCTATCTCTTGTGAGTGACATGGGAGATATTTGAGAGTCAATTACAATACCTTCTCCACTTTGCCTTACGTTGAACTGCAGAGCATCTGCATCACAGTCCATGAAGATATTGATCAGCTCTTGGGTATCGCCGCTCTCTTGACCCTTGACCCACAAGCCGTGGCGGCGGCTGTGGTATACACCACGTCCTGTTTTTAAAGCTACTTCTATACTTTTCCCATTGCTATAGACCAGTCCCAGAGAAATTCCATTTTCGTCAGTAACAATTGTGGGAAATAATCCGTCTGGTCGATCGCTACGGATTGCGGAAGTGATCAAAACGTGTGCTGGCACAAGATCTGGGTACTTTTCGGGATCTGTTGTGAGTTTACTCGCCGGAATGATAGCCACATGACCATCCTTGACAGCTTTGATATAATCATTTTGGATGTTGTGGGCTAAAGTCACATATCGACCAGGGTAATAATCGGTCTTGGACATTCGGTTCATCGTATCTAGCAGCTTCCAATCACCGACTCCTTGGATCTGGATGCCAATGGGTGTGTCTGGAATCAAATCCTTGATTTTGGTGAGAATGTTTACGGCCGTTTCTTCCGGTCCACCCTCAGATTCCGAATTGTCAAAAGAAATGACAAGACGACCGAGGTCCTTGCCTACAAGCAGACGATCCTCGACTATTGCCTTCATCTGCCAGGACGCCACAAAGACCTTGGCGCAGCCATTGTTCAGTAAGGATAGAATGTCTTCTGAAGATTCTGAGGCTGTACAATCGCAATAGATACTGTAACGATTGAAATTATTGCGAAGGAAAGCGATTGCATCTTGCTGCGTTTGCGGCGTAGCAGTGATATGAACACGGTGCAGGTAAGAGATAGTCTTCAAAGCAATGCCATTGTCTCCGGAAGATGGAAGGTTTTCGATGTCAATAGACACCAAAAAATGTTCTGCCATGGAGGTCTCTCCCTTAACGGAACCCAGACCAGAAAGTGAAGCTCGTTTACCGTTTACAAAACACTGCGTTCGTTTGTTCGAGGGTCCATAGTATATAGATTTTAGAGATGCGAAATCTTCTTACCTACCTACCTTAGATTGGGAAATAAAATACACAGCTAGCGTTAAATATATAACAGCTACCTCAAAGCATGAACATATTACAGCACCTCGAGCACTCACTTGCGTTATGTGTCACGCTCACCATGAAGTACACACTCATAATTCGCATGAAACCGCAGTACTGCTGGGTTGATCACATGCAGCACTCTCGGTTTCCGTAAGCTGCAATCATTATGGGCACACCCAAATCCGAACCTTCCCAATCAAATTCCCTCCCCTCTCGAAATCCCCTCCCACTTTCTTCAGCCCAGGAGTCTCAGGTAAGAGACCTCTATTATAAAAGAGTCCGAGGTCGATGTGCCAATCAGATTCGGGGTACGTAAGATGTCTCTTTTTTCTTTCTCTTTGTGGCTGGTTTTCTAATTAACGCCTAGACTTCGCATCATGTGCCACCAATCGCACAATATCTGCAACCTGGGCATGTCGAAAACAACGTCTGGAGATGAATTCATGCATGATTCAACATGCTTCACAGAAGGAGCAGGATGCGGCAAGAGAGGAGTGGTTCGCCACCATGGACTTGCGGCGACTCGAAGTGGAAGAAAAAAAGCGCCAAAAAGCAGAGGCTGAGAAGTTCTTCAAGGAATGGTGGGATATTTCGAAGTCTTCAGGTCAAGAGGAGGGAGCAAAGGCAGAAAAGGACTGACTACGCGTCGCTGGCATCTACCGGATTATACGTATCACAAGTTAAGTGCAGGCATTTACTGATTTTGAGCGACGGAGTTCGGAGGTAGGACATCGGTGGGCAAGTACACTTCGCTCTTATGAGTCAAGAAGGCACTTTCTACCTCGCAGTCCATATGCTGCCTGCAAATCCCCAATCCATACAAGGCCTCGAAGCCTCAAGAACGCCTTGTAATGCATCGCTAAACCGCTTGCATAATGGAGACAAATTCAATCTTGGGCTTCATGGCTCCATGTCTCGGCCCGCTTCTGGATTATTGCCCTCTCCGAAGATGTCCTCCATCCTGCCACCGCCCTCCTCATCTCCGCCATCCTCGCCCTCGGCTTCTTCGCCGTCGACATTTCCCATTCTCTCCTCCTTTACTGCGTCCTGCATCTCCTCGTCCTCCTCATCCCATTCTTCGCGTAAGTTCCAACCAGCACCCGTGAGGCAATATTGCTCTGGCGGCAGCCTCATGCCCCAGTCTTTAGAAACTGGCGGTAATCCCACGCGGTTCTTTTCTTGCGCTATCTCGTTGTAGAACTCCTTGGGCAATGTAGGGTTAAATTGGTAGTGTGTTCGACTGGCTATGCTCAATCGAAGTGCTGATAATGTGACGGAGCTCAAATCATTCTGTGCCGCAGCTTTGCCAGATCCTGTGCCCGGACCTGAAGTCCCATAACCTTCGCTGACGAAATGAAGGGCATCCCTGGGACTCCATGTTAAGATGTAGTAGGGATTGGAGCTCCCGGGGAACACTTACTGTAATGTCGAAGAAGTGTAGCGGTAGGCGAAATCCATGAGCTGGAGGGGAACTCGTTCTTGATAGGCATTCACGCCGTAGTTTGCGAGTATAAGGTGTATGAGTCGGGCATCTCGAGGTCTCTTTGATTGTCCGTTGTCTACAGGAGAGTTTGTGGGAAAGCTCGGATTTATTGAATCTGCCGCTGTAGGTTCATCTTGACTTGATGATTGATTCGCCCCTGGATTGGCATCTGGAACAGCGCCATTGGCTTCCGCCATTACGCCTAAGCCGGCGCTTTGCGCAGTCTGTGGGTTGCAGTGAGCTGGAGGTGGTGTACGTCCAGGTTCGTTACTCGTAGTGAGAATGAGAATAAGATTTTGGAGGAAGGTTTAACCGAGACAGAGCCCTTTTGGAAACCAGCGTGCTTCGAAATAGGTATCAAGCCAAATCAATTTTAGCCGTCAGTATCTGTATCCTCAATACTCCAGGGCTCTTTGCCATAGTATCTGCCCCTGGTCCTTGCAGCCCGCATCACTACCTTACAACATCGTACAGAAAGTGCGTTGAATTGTCTCTCCTAGAGGCTAACTACGTAAAGTCGGTAGTACTCCACAACGACGGGATCACACAGCAGACTTCAGGACCATGACCCTTCTCAAAAGCGCCTTCCAATGCAGCCATAATGCAATGAAACTCCGACATATGCAAGAGCTTTTCCCATTACGCCAACGACTCTCAGCGCTTTGCTTGCTCCAATTCTGACTTTGTGACTCCTGTACCTAGCTCGATGTCCATTCGTGTTTTGCCGCCCCGGTAGCAGAGCGTGTGACTTCAGCTGTTGTGGTTCTCTTGAGGTGAGCCTTCGACGATCTCCCATCATTGTCAGCAATCTCAATCTCTACCGCATCAGGCACAATATCGTTTCCGTCATCGTCAAGTGAGATGCTTTCGATTATTGAGGAAACCAAATCCTCTCCCTCTCCTTCATCAATTGATATTCGGGACATATAGCTTTCCCCCATGCCATCTAGTTCCTCTTCCTCCTCCTCGTCATCATCATCGAGACCTTCACTTCCATAATCTTCACTCCTTATACTTGCCCTCTCTTTTTTAATTTGTTTTTCAACCTCGGAGTCACTCTCCGAAAAGTAGTCAATATCCTCAGGCACGTCCCTCCAGAAGACGAAGTCCGTTTCCTTTTCCGCCCCGCTATTCGTGAGTAGACTAATAGTAGGAAAAAAGTGGTCCACAACCTCTCGCATGGTGACATAGCTGCTTTTGTATTTGTTCAGCGTGAGAAGATCAAGAGAGACTTCCGCGTTCGAATTGATCGTAAATATTCGCGTCGACGGAATGTTGACCGATCTGTAGCTCAAAGCGTCTGTCAATCGGTTGCCAAACCCGGCATAAAAGGGTTTTCTCTCTTGGCCAAAGAGATTTAAGATATCGCGGAGACAGGCCATCTTGAACACTTCTGGTTTCCGAAGATATATCTCGCGCCTCAATGCAGCAATTGTTCGATCGGGACTTAGGATCACTGGGCCTTTGGGTAATTTAAACCCCTCTTGGGAGACGCCGTTCAAATAGCTCCGAGTTGTATCTGCTTGCCCAACAGATCTGCTGGTAAGATATAGAATATTATATCCATTTGCCACAATGTCCGCGTACAGCTTTGCAACACCTATATGGGTCCAGTCACGTCCAATCATATTCAACACATGACCAAGAGCATCAGACCTACACAATTAATATTTAGTTCCGCTGTGTTGGGTATGAGCCGCACAGCTTACTTTGTGATGGTGCCGTCAATGTCTGATATGACAATGGGCACATCGTACTTCCAATAGTACATATATGCCTGACACGTAGCGCGGTTGACACTGAAACTCATAGAGTTTTCGCCCGGCTTCAAATTCAAAGCTTTCAATTGGTCACTGGTGAGCCGTAGAGTTTTCGCATAGTTTCTGTTAGGATCCCCACTGCTGGGCACCTCGGCCGGAGGTGTTCGTGGTGGTGTCACAAGTCCAGTCGGAGTCGCGTCTGATTTAGTCCGATGATGTTTGCTTGAAATCTGGGAGGTTGTAGATAGTCTTTCGTCGTCGCTGTGATAGCCGGGATCTGATGCTGCATCACTGAGCACTGCACCTGGGGCCAGACCTCGAAGTCCAAATCTACGTCCAGCTGCCTCTTTGGCCTCCTCACTACTGTATATCCATAGATTACCCTGCTCATCGGCCCCTATCAGAGCGCCGATGTCGTAACTCCCTTCAAGTTCCTCGGCCAGTATTTTTCGTGCTATCACTTCTGCCCGAAGAGCTTCGTCTTCACTGCTTTTGTAGCCGGTCATATCAAGCATCAAATCTCCATTGTCTGTGACGCGGGTGGGAATATTAGAAATCGACAGCTTCTTCGACAGCATTTTTGCCCGGTTGAATGCATCATTGGAAGAGAGAGGCGGTGGACTGGTGGAGCGTTCTGTAGGAGCCGAAGTTGCCAGGCTCGGCCCAACATGGAGGCCCGGCTCGCCTCCATGTGCTTGAGTTTGCGTATGATCGCTGTGTACCTCGCTTTGTGGACGTGTGGACGTTGGTACAAGCTCTGCCGAAGCAGCGCGCTTGATTTGTGGAGAAGACGTAGCCTTGGAAGCCGACCAGCCGCTACTTCCAACATCGTCCGAAATGACCTCAGAGCTGGTAGATAGCGGAGTAAGTGCACCTATAACCGTCGTTACTCCTGCAAACCTGTGGGATCAGATGACACGTACCAAAATCACTTTTGGCTCTCGAAGCATCAGACAAGGTTGGCCTCAGTCGCCCAACCGTGTCCCGTCTTCTACCGTTGATCCCATCCGTGTTTAGATCTAGAAAGTCTGGCTCCTGTAATGTAGGGACTGAGGCGACATCCTGCTCTAAAAGACTTTGCGGACTCGTCGCTGGTGAGATAACGGGTGATGTTTGCAGGCTCTCTGGGATTTCATCAGAAGTCTCGAAGACAAAGAAGGCTTCCCCGCCTTCTCCGAGTTTCATAGAATGGTCTTGCTTGGCATTGTTGACCTTGAATTCGACCTAAAGGGATTGCCTCGTAAGTCGAGCCCCAGGGGCCAGATGGGAGAGTAGCACACTTTCTTTTCATACGGCCTCAGCAGAGAAAATTTCCCAAAACGGACATGGAATGGTGAGCATGCTAGTGATCCTGATAGCCATGGTTAGTGATCGAATTGAGGCGTGGTTACAAGATCGGTCTATACCGTCTTCCTGCTCGACAACGATAACATCGATAGCACCGCTAAGTGTTGCTGGATTAATGGAATTCCATGTTTTAGACACCGACCCCCCGATACTCCTCACATACTGCATCTCTCTAGAAGACAGCAAATCTAGTAAATGTTGGAAAGATCAGTCGTCATCAACAGTCCTCAACCCTTGAACAAGACAATTCCTAAGTTGTAGGAAAGAAGAGCTGATGTTTTGTGTGTCACATTTCTAAGATGTGAATCAAAGCCCGATTCTATGCAAAAAATCATACTTCTATTTCAGAAACTGTCCCAGGTCAGTGCTAGAAGTCACATCACGTGGAAGCTCGCAAGTCATCATCCATCCCGCTAAGCACCGTTGAATGATGGCACGGAGGAAGGGTCGGCCCGGTACGGCAGATATTCGGGCCAAAAAGAGACAGCCAGAGGCTGAAGCAGAAGATGGGCACATCAAAACAGATACACCAAACATAAAACCGACCACTGTCAAAGGAACTCACTGGGTACCACATATCATATGCTGTTCATCCATTATATGCTTCCCGGTCTATCTTCGCCTTTCAGTCCTTGCATCGATCCAGGGCTTAGACCCGCAGTCCATGCTTTCCCTACAATGGGATGCGGCCCTGGAGCAATGGGCGTCCAGGGTATCACCTAAGCTCGCCTCCCCACACCTGTCCATGGCTTTCTTTATGTTCCAGGATGCTGCATTCGTATGCGCGCTTGCATGGTCAGTCTTCATTGTCCGCCTGCTCTTTCCTTTTATGGTGGGATGTTAAGTCTACTGTAGGATTCTCTATCGCCTTTGGCAGATCAATCAGAAGCCTGTGGAAGAGCTTCAAGAGCTCTTGGGCTTGGACATTCCTCCCATACCTGAAGTTTCCTTGGCTGGTATCACATCTGACTCGGTCCTACTATATTGGAAGCCTCCGGACAATCAGGCTGCATCCCTCAAGCACACCATAGAGGTCAATGGAATCAAAGGTACGCGTTCTCTAGGATCCGCTAATCTTCACCCAGCAATGCTAATCTGTGGCATTCAAAGTTGGCGAATTCAGTCGTGGAGACACTTCCATCCAGATAACCGGTCTAAAACCCGGCAATTACTACAACATAAGAGTCCTTGCAACGAACGCTGCGAAATTCACGTCGCTTGGACCTCTTATACGTTTGCGCACCACTCCATCGCTTAAATCCAGTACCCACGCCGCTAGCATTCCGGGCGATGCTGCCGGCGACACAGAGCCTGCCGCTGTCCGTGCTACATCTACGCCATTCGAAGCGACCCTCTCATCTCCTATTGTCCGGGACTTCGGTGGTGCCCAGCATCAGGCGAAGAGAACAGTCTCAGGCCGACGAAACTCACCGGCAACCTCTAGCGGTGAACAGCTCAATGGACAAACTATCCAAACAGAGGACAGTGATGAGGACGAATCTCCAGAGACTATCCTACGCCTAACTGAGAGGCTTGATTTCCTAAGAAACGAGGTCCAAAGAACAGACAAGGAAACATTTGAAGAAGAACAGGAGTCTAAACGGTATTTGGCAGAGCTAACCAAGGAGAGAGATGGCCTGAAACAGGTCCTCAAAGAAAAAGAAGAAGCAAGCTCGGAACTCCGAAGACACGGCAACCATTTGGACAAGCTGAACAGAGCAGCACAAAGCAAAAAGGCTGCGAAAGAAAAGCAATTGCAACAGAAGAAAGCGGATCGACAGAAACTCAGGGATGACACTGCAAGATGGGATAGGGAAACAATCGATATGAAACGAGACACGGAGGAAATGGATAGAGAAAAGGCCGATGTCATTGCTGCCAAGGACAAAGAGGTTGCAGACATACGAAAAGGCATCGCCGAAGATGTTTCTGTTATCAAATCATTGGAGGAAGAAATCCGTATAAAAGGCGTCCAAATCAAGTCAATGGAGAAAGATAGAGAGAAAATGAGCAATGACGGAGGCGAGGAACATGAGCGCTCTAGGTCGGAGAGAGAGAACGATCAAGAGTGGGAGACAAAGGTTCAGGCAATCCAAGCCCAGTTGGCATCATTTTGGCAGGCCGTTCAACACGCGGATTTAGAGAAGCAGCAGGCTGAAGAGCACTTGAACTGGTGGCTCACAAGGCGCGCAAGAAATCCGGAACATTTCGCCCCAATTCCGTCTCTGGAATCAGCTTCTTCGATTCAAAGCAGCAGGTCTCGGAGGAGTCGACAAAACAACTCACGCGCCAGCACAATGTCTTCTCCCCAAGCTACCTACCAGAGCGTGCCCGTCTCATTCCACAACGGCGCTGCCATTTCCCCACCATTTGCAGCAACATCACCATTCTTCAACATGAGCAACGGCATGACTGTTCCTTCGGGGTCGGAGCGGACAGGGTTGTCACAGACTGAAGCCGAGATGTTGACTGGCGGAGGTCCAATGAGCCCGGCTGCCAACAGTCTTCTTCCTTCCAATCTTTTCCGGGATGACGATGTCATTGCCCAGCGGTTCACTGATACAGCTGGTCAGGAGCCCGCTGGTACTACAAACCCAGATCTTTTTCTTGGGCATGTCGTATCGAACTCGGATGCATCGGCTCATGGACCTCACACACCTGTATCTGCAGGCAGTCGAGCGGGAAGTCTCTTTTCAAGTCCGCATGACAGTCTACACAACTTGCATGGCTATCAAACACGCCCAGACCCATTTGTTGAAGGGGAGAATCACCTGGTCAATCCGACGAGCGCGCCTTTCCAGTCCTCGATAGCTGCAGACTCCAATCCATTAGTCACCAGTAGGCTCGCCAACCTTTTCTCATCAACCTTCAATCGGCAGAGGGTAAAGCCTAGCACACAAGAGCCTCCCCTTCTAGGTACTTTAAAGCAAGGGCAGAGTCAGTCTTTTCCTAGGAACTTGGAACAAGAACATCTCGATCCGAGCGCGAGTCGACGACGAAGAGGAAGCCACGGTAATTGGGCCAACCCAATGGCAGGGCTCTTGAACCGGAACACAGGCAACCCAGAGGACTCTGGGCTTATTATCGCTCGCACCGGGTCTGGCCGCAGAAGTCGACTAAACATGTTCGGTTCCAAATTTGACGGATTAGAATCTGCAGCTTTTGCGGATCAACCGTCTTCTTCCAGACCTTCTTCGACTTATTCTTATGAACAGGCTCTCCCAAGGCCATCGAGCGATAGTCAACGCCTAGGATGGGCAGTACCAGACAGCCTTCCAACCCGTAGTAGCCCGTTGGGCGTGAATTGGTCTACAGGCAGCGGGCCGTGGTCGCGCGCTCCATCACGCCGTCCCTCGGTACAACATGGGTCAACTAGTAATCTCTCTATTGGTAGTACCCCCCTTGATCCTGAAGGATATGCTGGATCGTTCTCAAAGCAGACTTCTGAGCAAGCTCCCATTGGCACACGCCCTCAGTCCTCTCAGCGACCCGTCACTCCTAGATTGAATCCTGCTGCACCAAGCTTCAAGACACTCTTCACTCGCGGAGATGCAAGGAGAACGACGAAAGGCGAAAAGACGGGTAGCAAGAACACGGAAAAGCCCAAAGACAAGGACGGCGAGAAGGGGGAAACAGACGACGTTGATTTCGTTCTTGATTCTTCGCCTCAAAACCCAAGACTCTCCCGAGATGCTCAGTCCATCACCACTGCAACTTCAACTGCAGATTCTCATGACTCTTTTGATCGTTCCACATCTGGGACACCCTCGGAGGCGGTGACCCCCTCGGGACCTAAGGAGACGTTGATGCAAAAAATCACCCGCAAGAGCAGCTCCAGCAAATTTAACGTACCATGGGGCAAAAAGCGAGACCTACCTTCAACGCCGGGAGAGATCGACGAGTTGGCAAACAGTGAGGACCTTCTAGGAAAGAGCATCGAGAATGCCGGCGGTACACCACAGCAGGATAAGAGCAGCCGTTCCAGTATCTCATGGCCGAACATACGAAGGAAGAGTCGAAAGGGGGATCATTCTGTGACTGATTTGATCGAGAGGGACAGCGAGTTGGGAGATGACGATGATTAGCGGCAGCCACCTACCTTACCAAAGAGAGCCCAATCATGCTCTGACTCGCATTTGATGCTGTAAGATAGGAGACTAGAAAGTGTGCTTGCAGGGAAGGAATCAACTACTTCTATAGAAGACCATCCTCGCTCCGTCGTACGGGGGTTGACACGTAAAGTCCCGCACATGCGCTAGTAGTAGCCCTAACCCTACATTCGGAAGGCAGCCCTATAGCTAGGGACCTTAGAAATTTTCTCTTGGGGACGCATAGGTGGAACATATCGGCTTCTTTCGGGCCTGATAGGGGGGCATAGGCCCAAATTGGGCTCAGGCCGGGGGCATCTCCAAACCAGTTCTAAGCGCATCGTCTAGGCAACGCTCGGGGTGAGGCTCCGACGGTTGGACCCTTGTCTTGGCATGTGCGGGACTTTATGTGTCAACCTCCGTACTGTCGGGAATAAAACGGAGATTAGAGAGAAAAAGCTTGTAATTTCGCAACGTAGAACATCCAGAAAATCCACGAAGTATTGCGCTTCCTAGACGATGGACGCCGCAGCCTACTTGACAAATCAAGGCTGGCAAGGCCATGGTCATGCACTTCACCATTCGGGTCGAGGGATCACAAAGCCCATCCACATATCACGAAAGGCAAATGTCTTCGGCGTTGGGAAGAAACAGCATGACGCCCACGCCGATCAATGGTGGGCGAGAGCCTTTGATGATACGCTGAAGGGGCTGAATACTACAAAAAATGAGTCAACAGGGGAAATGGAAGGAATAGCGTTTGGCTCTGGCGCCCAAGCGCTGCAAATGGTGGGCATTGGAGGGGCTAAATGGGTTGGACAGGGCAGTCTCTACAGCAACTTTGTGAGAGGGAAGAGCCTGAGTGGTACTTTGACACCTGGAGAGAAAGATCACCAGGAGACACAGTCGCAATTAGAAGATCGGGAGGACCGGGAGAAGGGCAGCAACGACGTGGATCTCACTAGGGCTGCGGCAAAGGATGTTAAAAGGAGCAAGAGAAAGCGACGGCAGAAGGAGGAGGACATTGCCGAATATTCCAAATCAGTAGGGATTGATTCAATTCAACAAGATCCCAAAGATATTGGTTTAGAAGAGGATTACCAAAAGCCGCGGGAGAGACCGAAAGATACGGAGACCAAGGAACAACGACGGCAAAGAAAGAGAGAGAAGAAAGCTAGGAAAGCTCTACAGGCTGGTGGGTGCCGCACGCTGCCAGAACAGCCTAGGACCAATTGCTAGCAACGATATTTCGACGTCCGACAGGCCTAAAAGGCGAAGCAAGGGACAGCTACGCGCAGTCGAAGATGCAGAACCCGTAGCAATAAGGCCTTGCAATACGTCATCGCCTGGGAAGAGAAGTCGTAAAAGTGGTAAGAATGGGAAGCGGCGATGGGGAGTAGATTCTCAGTGGACATCGTGAATGGGGGGAGGATTGTGATGGCAATCACACAAATCTTATACCATGACAAATCAAGGAATGGTCCTGCACTGCGACTACCATGCAAAGCGGCCTAATCCAAGCCTATATCTAGCGGGCGACTTTGTGCACCTACCTTGAATTTGACAATGGCAAAGGCACTGAGATGCCCTGGGCGCAGGGACCGGTCTTTCGACTTAGATATGCGATTCTCTCCGGCCTGAGCCCTTAATTTTGAATACACTGAGTATGTATTATCGTATGCTCAGCTATCGAGATGGCCCGAAAGTAACCAAGGTCTCTGGTCCCAAAACTCATCTCTGATGATGTCTGTGTGCTCTGTTGTAATGCTGGCTTTTACGCGCCGTTTTCCCTCCATTTCCCTATGGGTCTTGGACAATTCTGATTTCTCGCTGTTGAATACAGCAGGCGCGCTGGCCTTTCGCCTGAATTCAGAACTGGAATTATCGTACTGTACGGCATCAGCAGCCTCCCCAATTGAGGGAGCGTTATCTTAGCATACATCACGGTAGATTATACTGCCCTTCTTGAACATGTCTGCTTCGTTATTGTAGTTCGTCTTGAATTCGGAAAACAATATCTCGTTTTTCTCTGATGCTATCGTGCCCTGGATCAGAATCAGCGAAAAGCTCACCATGCTTATACATTTGAAGCCGAATACTTTGAGCCTCTCCTCTGCTTGCGTAGCGTCCATGCGGCCTTTTTGCACCAAAGTCCAGAACGTTGTATTGTAAAGATTGTTTATATGACCTGCAAAACAATTAAGCTTCGTCTTCGCTCGCACGTAGGGCATCAGGACATACAATCCACTTGCCTCCAACTCATGTAATCCCGCAAATTCGAGGAGGACGGGTAAAGCACCACTCTTCCATCAAACGATGGCATGGGAGGCGACAACGGCCTGTCTGCAAAGAAATTGGACCACAAATGAACGTAGTACGATGTGAAAGTGGACACCACCGTAGTCAGAATTTTGCTAAAGAGAAAGATTGAGAATCCTTCTTCTCCTACCACAGAAATCATTCTATTTACCTCTCTCGCCTCTCAAATAGTCTGCTTGATCGGTCGAATATGAAGCTTGATAAAGGATCAGCGCAGAGAAAACATTCATGAGCCGGCATCATACCTAAACTCATCGCTATTGCCGTAGGCGCAATCAATGTCTGGTAACTCTTTCATCACCGCCGTGGCTGCGGCATTCATCAACTCCAAGGCATGGCGATCATTGGGTTTCTCGAATCTGTATTTTGCTGAAAGTCTGGAAATATGAGTTGCGTAAGAGAAACCGAGCAGAAATCGGGTACCAACTTATGAAATCCACGCCCATCGATCCGTACAATCATGTAGGTATTTGGAAGCAACGTAGTCGACTGTTCAAACGTCTTGACATACTCATATTTGGAATTTGCCATATCAATGCATGGGGTATAGCTCGAAGACAGTGCAGATTTTAATGAAGGATGAAGTTTAAAGGAGAGAGGATCATCAGGTGCCTGGTTTCATAAGCAGGGAGATTGATGTCTACCGGTAGAATATGAGTCATAACTGGGCGCAAGACTGATTATGATTTCTCATTTATCTGCGTCTGTTCTACGTAGTATGTTACATAACATTGCAACGCCCGGAGTGCCCAGCCATGCTAATGCCGCCAACTGGTATCTGCAACGCCAACTCTAGAAGTCCCTTTCGAGAGAGCTTCGCAAGCACAATCTGATTTGAACTTCGCAGGATAAACTTTTGCTCTGTGTTAACTTTGTGACTGCTAACACGAACGCCATCCGTGCTCGCTCGCTCCTGACCAATGAACCCGAAACGCCTCCGCCTCGAAGACGAGGAGTCGAATGCAGAAATGTAAAAGAAAGTTCATCATTAGCCAAAGCTACTGTGTCTAAGATGCAGAGATCTGTTAACCGCGAGAGTAAATCGCAACGGTTGCTACTGCTCTGGGCTAAATGTTGGACTCTGCAAATGAACGTTAGCGAGCGTAAATTAATGGGGTCCTAAAGGAGGAGTTTTACAGTAGGCGTCCACTTCGGTGAACTTGAAGATGGACTGATGGACCTTGGATCTGATCCAGGGGTGAATTGAGGACTCGAGGGTGAGTAGCCCATCGGACTAGTAGGGCTGTAGACCGGGCTCGTAGGGCTTTGTTGCTTGCCGGCGGCTTGAGGATTGTAATTAGGACTCGAAGGGGAGTATGAGGGACTGGTCGGGCTGTATACTGGGCTTGTGGGGGAGATACCAGAAGCCTTACCAAATGCCGGTGAAGACGGGGAATATGATGGACTTGTCGGACTGTATGAGGGACTGGTCGGGCTGTAGCTGGGACTAGTTGGGCTGTAGCTGGGACTGGTCGGAGAAACACCAAGACCATAAGCAGGACTTGAAGGTGAATACGAAGGACTTGTGGGAGTAAACGCGGGTGAGGCGGCATAAGCCGGCTTTAGAATGGTCAGCAGGAGCAGAGACATGTGGAGTACTGAACATACGGAGGCAGGCGAGAACTTTGGACTGGATGCAAAAGCTCCTGACGGGCTCTGGAAGAGAAAGGGTTAGCTAGAGCATCTCCTTGAATGTTCCAATTCAAAGAACTTACGGTCGGACTGTAGAATCCTGGGGACGACGGCGAGGCCCCGAAAGGACTTGTGGGGGAGGTGTTAAATGGAGACTGTGCAGGGTGTCAGCAAGGTCAGTTGGCCCATGATAGACTGAGCTTACACTTGGGCTATAGCCTCCTGGACTTCTATTATATGGAGACAAGCCACCGCCGAAACCCTGAGGCTGATATTCAGTAAATCCTCCAGGGGTAGCGCCACCAGATTGAACGATCGGTGAAAATGATGCGCCATAGTCAGGACTTCCTAGGTATCCGCTTCCGTCTTGCATAGGCGAGCCACTGTCGTATGGCGTAGCGGCCCCATCGGCCATGATATTGCCTTTGACACCGATGTTAGGCATGATGCCCAGTCGTGCATTGTCGCTAATGACGGTGTCAAGCATGTGCTTAAAGTAAAATGTCAGCAAAGAGAAAGCAGGCATACGGATGAAGAGTTTTACCTGGTCTAGGAAGACTTCCAGCTCTCCTGTCCCAAGTGGTGCCAACTGTCCAAGCATGACGTTCTCGGAAACACCTCGACAGTCATCAAGCTCTCCGCAGGCAGCAGCTTCGTAGAGGATCTCGACTGTCTCTTCGAAAGAACATCTCATCAATGCGCCTGTATCAGCCCTGTTGATACCATGGCGAGTGATGGCCATGAGAGAACCCCGAGCAGTCATCACATCGACCAGGAGTGCCAAATGGCGATGGTTGACGTATGAACCGTCAAAAGCCAAAACTTGGGTCAATTCACGCATGAGAGCTGATCTGGAGGCTTCAATGCCGAAGACTTCGAAGACTTCGAGGAAAGAGTTCGAATATGTACGCTTCGTGTCAACGCCAGGTATGGTCAAGACTTCGGCGAGAGACGAGCCACTCGTGTCCAAGAACCATTCTTTGCAGAGGGGGTCATCTTTGGAGCTGACCATAGATCCGTCCTCCGTCGTACGAATCTTCATGCGCGTATTGAGAAACGCTCGCTCGATACCAGGAACGCCTCGTAGAGTAAGAGTGTCAAGCATATGGTTTTCCAGTCGTTTGAGCATCAAGTCTTCTTCAAGATCGTCGTCCTCGTCTCCTTTGCCATTGTCTTGGATCATGCGGATTCGAACTACCTGTTCATCAGCATTGTCGTCACTGAAAATGACGGCAAGATCTTTAGCGTAATTCTCTTTGATCTTAGCAGCAACGTCTTGAACAGTCAACCCTTTATCAAGCAGAGCTCGACGGCCGAGTATGATGCGAAGCAACCAACGTGATTGTCGAAATTGGTCTTCAACATCACCCCCGGGCAAGATGAAATAAGACTCCACCATATCACGATCTGCTTCAATGACCGTTGATTGAATGTCCGGATCGTAGTATACCTCAGTAGTTTCGGTGACAGAGCGAAGAGTTGTGTGTTCCACTGCACTACGAAGCAGTTTCGCGCTCTCTTGATTTCCTGTCATCCCTTCCTCTTGATAGACCGTCATTGATGGAGTCTTTATATTCGTGGCTACGTTCAAAATCTCCTTCAGACGAGGCACACCTAAGGTGACGTTCTTGGAGGAAACACCAGCAAAATGGAAGGTATTCAATGTCATTTGGGTAGCAGGCTCTCCAATCGACTGTGCGGCCAAGACTCCAACCATCTCACCAGGGTTGACAGCAGCGCGGCAGAAACGACTCTCAATCTCACCTAGTACGTGCTGGAAAGCGAGCTTGTTGAGGGAATTCTCCATGACCAAACGTTTGAAGGCCAAACGCGAACGAAGCTGAATTTTAAAAAGCAAGGTCGCGTTATGCTGAGCTTCTTTGGAAAGTTTATCTGTGCCTCGAACAATCACGAGCCGATCAAGTAGATCTTGAACTTGTGGAATGACCTCAGCAGGATGCAGATTGCTTCGTGCGCCATTTTTGATCTTGAATGTCGTTTTCGCCGTGTCCAATATGCGAAGGACATTGAGAGGAAGTTGCAGATTCTCCGTGTCGTCTTGCCTGTTCTTGCGCAACTCAGAACGGTCCTTCTCAAGCTGTCGGTACTCGTTATCGAGATGTTTCTGTGTCTCAACGTCTCCGATCATTTCATTGGCTTGCTCCAAGAATTCTGGAGATATGCTCGTTTCCGGCTTCGAGTCCATGAGATCAACCCGAAACTTCCGCTCAAATTGCTTAGTCGAGCATGCGATGATATCAACACGTTGCTGTTCAATGTGGACACCGTCGAGGCCATCCTCGCCATAGACAAATTGGACGATATCACCGAGAGAATTGCGCACAGTGCCATCGTATTTAGCCATGACATCTTCCAATGCTTTGACCAAACGGCGCTGAATGTAACCCGTCTCAGCTGTCTTTACAGCTGTATCAATGAGACCCTCACGACCAGCCATGGCATGGAAGAAGAATTCTGTCGGTGTCAAGCCTCGCAAGTACGAGTTCTCGACGAAGCCTCTCGATTCTGGCGAGTAATCGTCCTTTGTGAAATGAGGCAAGGTCCGATATTTGAACCCAAAAGGTATCCGCTTGCCCTCAACAGACTGTTGACCTACCACGGCTGTCATCTGAGAGATGTTTATGGTTGAGCCTTTCGATCCAGAGCGAGCCATTTGAGTGGCGTTGTTGAGATCTTTAAGGCTCTTTTCAGTCACGGTCCCAGCGTCGTCACGAGCTTTGTTCAGTGCTTTTGAGACCTTGCTCTCGAATGTTTCTCGCACGTTCATACCTGGAAGAGACTCAAGCTCGTTCTCGGTTGCGCTCCGCGTGATCTCCGTTACTTCGTTCTTTTGATTATTGACGGCATTCTCGATTTGCTGTATAGTGTGGCGATCTGGTATAGTATCGCCGATGCCAATACTGAATCCGTTATGCAGTAGCCAGTAGTTGACAACTGTCTGAGCTCCGTTGAAGAAACTCATGGCAGCCTCGGGACCTTTCTCGTTGAAAACGATGTGGATAACCCCACCCCCAGAAGCACCGACGGTTTTCTTGTTGAGGAGACCATACATCAGCTCGCCGCCAGATATTAACAGTCCATCGTCGTTGAGCGGCGAGAATCCTTCCTCGCTTCCTCGCAGGAGGTTCAATCCTGTCGGGATTACCAGACTCAAAATCTGTTTGCCAGTCCACATCGCCAGCGGCTTGACAATGGCAGGCTGAGGGATCACACCATCCCAGTCTGGAACCCAAAGCAGTATGTTCATAACTTGTTCCTTGGTCAAGAAAACATCTCGTCGACACATCTTGTAGATGCCACATAACGTGTCTTGCACGATGCCCATCAGCGGTCCGTTTCGCTGAGGCGATACAATGTTCAACGGAACCATGCAGAGCTGGTTGATTTCTGCGCGTGTCTCTTCGCTTTGAGGTACGTGCAAATTCATCTCGTCTCCGTCGAAATCAGCGTTGTAGGGAGAGGTAACGGAAAGGTTCAGGCGAAATGTGGAATAAGGCATGACCCGTACGCGATGCCCCATCATTGACTCCTTATGCAACGAAGGTTGTCGGTTGAAAATGATGTAATCGCCATCCACAATATGTCGCTCAACTTTCCACCCGTACTGCAAGGAGATTTCTCCAGCTCGTTTATGGTGACGCAGATCTATCCGCTCTCCTGTATCACGAATCACG
Organism: Pseudevernia furfuracea; assembly: GCA_022315425.1. Classification (NCBI taxonomy): domain Eukaryota; kingdom Fungi; phylum Ascomycota; class Lecanoromycetes; order Lecanorales; family Parmeliaceae; genus Pseudevernia; species Pseudevernia furfuracea. The sequence goes on from JAIUPT010000050.1 coordinate 1,292,143, forward strand.
TACTTTGCACCTGGATGTTCATTTGGTCCGTTTTTGACAAGCTGGTGAAGCTTTTGAATGTTGTAAGGAGTCACGGTCTCAGGGTATGTGAGTGTCCTTGCGATGCTTCTTGGAACACCGACTTCGTCAAGAGACAGATTCGGGTCTCCTGTGATGACAGTACGTGCTGAGAAATCAACGCGCTTTCCCATAAGATTCCCTCGTAGACGACCTTCCTTGCCCTTTAAACGAGCGCGGATGGACTTGACGGGACGTCCAGACTTTTGCAGGGCTTGCGGCTGACCAGCGATGTCATTGTCCATATATGTAGCAACATGGAATTGCAGCAGCTGCTCAAACTCATTAACAACGTGCGCGGGGGAGCCTTCCGTTTCGCAACGTCGGACATTGCCGTTCGCACGAATGATATCGCCGAGCTTGTAGGTCAAGTCATCTTCGCCGCGGGGACCGTTACCTCCGTCGACAGAGATGCTAGGCCGTACAGGTGGAGGTGGCACAGGAAGGACAGTAATGATCATCCATTCGGGACGTGCATAATCATTGCTCAGCCCCATCCGTTTGATATCGTCTGTAGAAATATGGCGGAAGATATTGAGGGCCATTTGTGGCGTGATGGGTTTCTTCTCAGGCTGTTGGCCCTCGTTTTCCTCGTCGCCTTTTTGGGCTTTCCAAGTACCAGTAAGTCGGAGCCCTTCTCGTCGCACTTCAGGTTGTATGTTTCCACAGCCACCGTGGTCATGCTTTGGCTCTTTCGTTTTGTCTGACGGGGCGTCCTCATCCAATGCCATTGTAGTTTCGCAAATCATCTTAGGTTTGCAAAGCCGCCAAACTGAGTCGAAGCGTTTCTTGGGGTCTCGGCGACGTATAGCATCCGCAAACGCTGGATTGCTCTAAAGCATAAGGCGTCAGCGACATACACACAACGAGATCGGCCATCCCGTGAGGGATGACTAACTTCATCTACTAATATCTTGCCGCAATTGTGGCAGACTGTTTCCAGCAGTTTCTTGATTTTCGTCATAAAACCTGGCATTTTGTCAGTACTACCTAGAGCGTACAACTTCTCGTTGCCACATACCGACGTGGTAAACAGGTACTGCGAGTTCAATATGTCCAAAATGTCCCGGACATTCTGACATGTTCTCATCACAGGTACCACACTTGACAGCTCTATCTATAGAACCGAGTCGCGGGTCCGCCAAGCCCATCTGTCGAGGTCGCAGATTCTGCTCGTCCATCGTCTCTGGGTACTCTATAGGGGCCACACTCATATTCTTTATCTCTTCGGGTGAGAGAAGCCCGAACTGAATCTCTTGGATGGAGCGCAGAGGTGCACTAGAGTACTGGAAGTTGAGGTTCGCCATTTTTGATCTTGAGGGTCGAAAACAGAGCTGAAGGTGGCGAAAAGTTGATGTCTTGTGCGACCAGAGTGTTGATAGAGGTCAGTCTCCCTTGAAAGTCACAAAAGCCTGCCTGAACCCATCCGACCCTTCGACTATTGACACGAGGTCAAAGTCGATGCAGGTCGTGTGGGGAACGCTGTCGCGACTCTTGGTCAGCTCTCAGGCTGGCCGCAAAAGGGCTCCCTGCGCAGTGATTCACCCTCCACTCAAGGTTCCAGTGATGAGTTCAATCGTGAATTCCTTCCTGAACCGTCTATTCTACAACAGCGAGAGCAGTATTGTGCGATCGGTGGATGAAATGATGGAATGTCGGCGGTGTCTTGAGAGATGGAAGTTGTGTCGCTTTCGAGGTGACGGGAATGGAATTTATCAGCATGACTAGCGTGAAGCAGCCGCTTTAGGTTTAGGCTACTCATCGACTTTCCTTTTCACAATTGCTCTTCTTCTAGAGATGCTACTCGTCTGTGGAGCATTTTTCTTCCTGGGCTAATACTTAGTGGCTCATACTCAAGCATGAATCTTGCTCTGACTGATCCATTCATTCTCGCTCAGGACTATCCAGAAGCCCTTACGGGCAAGCTCAGTATGATTGTCTCTATTGCATTGCGACATTGTTGCTAATTACATATGACTAGGATCTGGACATGCAACGTGTCTCAGATTCAATCGTAGAGGAGACTTTCTTGCTTCAGGCCGGGTACGCTTCCGACATGCCAGCGCAAGCATTGGCACTAATGCGGCTTAGGTGGATGGGACTATCGTGATTTTCGACATTGAGACCAGTGGAGTGGCTCGCAAGCTTCGTGGTCATACACGCCAAATCCAATCACTGAGGTACGAAAGTAAAGCTTGGTTGGCTCCTTCCTCCCTGACTCAACGCTTATAGTTGGTCACGCGATGGTCGTCATCTCCTCAGCTCCTCGCAGGATTCGAAATGCATTCTTTGGGATCTCAGTGATGGCACGAGAGTTCGGATTGTTCGCTTTGAGGCCCCAGTGTATATTGCCGAACTACATCCATACAACCAGTAAGTAAGATCACGGACCGTATTCAAATACATGCTGAGATCTAAGTAGCCTGCTCTTCGTAGCCTCTCTATTTGAAGACCAGCCAATGCTAGTTGACATATCTGGTACGGTGCCTGTTAAGCGCCAGCTACCAACCGCCCCAAGAAGACTACGCATGGAGGGAGAAGATATTAACGAGAAGCAAGCAGCACAAGATGCCAAGCAATCCACCTGTGTCACCATCTTCACATCTCTAGGTAATCACATCATTGCCGGCACCAGCAAAGGGTGGTTGAACATCATAGAGACACAATCTTGCGCGATAATACATTCAACTCGACTATGCGCAGGTGTGGTCATTTTTCTGCGTCTTACGGCATCTGGACGCCACATGGTTTGCAACGCTAGCGATCGAGTAATCCGGACCATTCACGTACCCGATCTCTCGAAGATTGATCTTAATATAGATGACGTTAATGTCGAAGTAGAGCACAAATTTCAGGATGTGGTCAATAGGTTATCTTGGAATCACGTCGCTTTCAGCTCAACAGGTGAGTATGTTTGTGCCACAACATACATGAACCACGATATCTACGTTTGGGAAAGGGGTCATGGCAGCCTGGTCAAGATCTTGGAGGGTCCAAAGGAGGAGCTCGGAGTAGTAGAGGTTGGCAGGTGTTCAGTCAGGGGTGTACGGTCTGGCTAACACGTAGTAGTGGCACCCACATCGACCATTCGTTTCCGCTTGCGGCCTCGAGACAGGACGGGTTTATCTATGGTCCATCGTCACCCCCCAGCGTTGGTCCGCGCTTGCACCGGACTTTGCCGAGGTCGAGGAAAACGTTGAATACATTGAGCGTGAAGACGAATTCGACATTCATCCGATCGAAGAGATTCACAAGCGTCGATTAGATCTTGAGGATGAAGCTGTAGACGTCTTGACAATCGAGCCTGCCAAGAGTGAGTTCGAAGAAGAGTCATTCAGCATGCCAGTTCTACTAGACGTGGGCGACAGTGAAAGCGAAGAGGAGATTGTTGCTGTTGGCCCAGGCACGATGAGGCGTAAGAGCCCCGGTGAGGGTAGAGAATGGATGAATGGTGCAGAAAGTGGAGAGAGTGGCGAAGAGCACCCGACCGCCAAGCGTTCAGCTACGAACGGGACAAAAAAGTCTCAACCTAAAATACGCAAGCGTTGACGAAAAACATCGATCGGTGCACGACAAAAGCCTTGCCAGGTTTGCGGTGTCTCCGCAAGACGGGAATCAGACTCAAGGGTAAGGCATATCTACTGTGAGGTCCGAGGCCGCCCCAAGTCTCTTTGCATCCGTCAGTAATCCGAGCACTCCTAGATTCTTGTATCGTCACAACAGGCCGTGTAGATCATTGATATCCAGTCAAATCTAGTTGGAGCCACTCGAGCCACGCAGAGGCCAAACATCACAATCGATAGAGACTTGGAGTCTCTGGTCGTTCAACAGCTCTGAAGGTGTGTAGCGTTATAAATGGGGTAGGATGTAATGAGTTGAACGGTAACAGGGCAGGCTGCATTCGACGAATTCAGTCAATCAAAGGTGGGCTGTACATCGGTATAATGTGAGGTGGCATATGCCACAGCAACGTGGCTCGTGAGTGACTATCTACTCGAGAACAGTGATAGCCCGATGAATTCGCGATGAGGCGTGGTTGCTGGCGTAGGGGGGGACCAATTCCTCGACGAACCTACTTCGCTGAGGCTTAACATCATTTTCAAGGATTGCCACGAGCTACGAGTACAGCCTGCACATAAGGTAGGAACTTACCGGAACCGAGGTGTTGTCCATTCGTACTTGATTAGTCATCCTTGTGGAGAAACCGATGAGAGCGTGCACAATCATATGCGCCTACTGCGGGGCAAACCTGCCGCGCGCTTGATTGGCTCATTGGGTTGGGAACTTGGATAGGCTGTTCGTTCCAACTTTCCAGCATGATTTAATTTAACACTAACGTACTTTGCCTCGCAGATGGAATGCAGATCAACAAAAAAACCTTCCTCCTCTTGACATTATCGTAAGCCTGTTTACCTCAGAGTTGTCCCCTCTCGACTTACAGTAGCCTCCGGACCCACTGAAAGCCTTGATTTATCTTTATCGACAATGCTCTACATAGCGCTCCCCTAAGTCATCCTGCATTCACGAAGCATGTCACCTCATCACCCTCAAACGAGTGACACCACTGGTGTTAAAATGGAGGTGCCTCAAGCAGTCATCGCTCAAGCCCAAGCTGCTGCCAGCTCAAATCAACCGGAAGATGGTCAACCTCATTCTCAATCTGCCTCAGATCAGATACCCAAAGCCTCGGGCTCAAAGGAAAACCATTCGCAGTCTTCGGCCAATGGTCAAAAGTACGCCTATTTGAGACCCCTTGTACTCCGCTTGCCAGACTTATGGGCTAAGCGGTAGCTGTGCTAGACGATCACAAGCACCCGGGATAGATGGTGCTCAATCCGGCAAAGACCAGCCATCAGCGAGTACAGAACAGCCCATCGAACAAATACCGCAAGTGGCCTATGGTACGCGACTGGGTCAAGTTGACTTCAGCCAAGACGGGTTCGACACCAAGGCGAAGGTTGCAGGTAAGCAGGTCCTTTTTTAGCTTTTATCACAACACTGAGCTAATCGCGCCCAGACGATGGTCGTCTCAACATCAACATCAATCAGAAGACTCGAGGCCTGTCCGACTTGCTGGTGCCAGCTTTGCGAAGCCAGCTCAATCTGCAGCAGGTCGACCAACCAGCGGACCACCCTCCTGGCTACATTCCCCCTGCTCTGAGTGGACTTCCTGGCCAAGCGCCTCCTCCGCCGTTGAATGTTGTCATTCATGTTGTTGGTTCACGAGGAGACGTCCAGCCCTTTGTTGCTTTGGGCAAGGTTCTAAAGCAGATTTATGGACATCGCGTAAGGCTAGCCACCCATGGGACATTCAGAAAATTTGTAGAAGAAAATGGCTTGGAGTTCTTTAGCATTGGTGGCGATCCCGCAGAGCTCATGGCATTCATGGTGAAGAATCCTGGCCTAATGCCTGGAATGGATTCACTTCGCAGCGGCGACGTCGGCAAGCGACGTAAGGGTATGTACGAGATTGTGCAAGGCTGCTGGAGATCTTGCATTGAAGTTGGCGATGGTACTGGTATAAGAGCTTCAGACGATCACCTGGACAGTCGTTCCAGTCTCGACAGTGGAATTGGTATGGACGGTGACCCGTCAGCAAAACCCTTCGTGGCCGACGCAATTATCGCCAATCCACCGAGTTTTGCTCATATACATTGTGCTGAGAAGCTGGGAATTCCACTGCACCTCATGTTCACGTAAGTAGTTCAAATACCTCCCAGCCATTGGGTAAGCTAAAGCAAACCACCAGTATGCCTTGGTCACCCACGCAAGCTTTCCCTCATCCTCTGGCCAACATACAATCATCCAACGCAGATACAAGCATAACAAATTTCATGTCATACGCTTTGGTAGAGATGATGACATGGCAGGGTCTCGGAGATATAATCAACAGGTTTAGGGAGAAGAGCCTGAACCTCGAACCAGTGAGTCTTATGTGGGCTCCTGGTATGGCAAGCCGATTGCGTATTCCATATACGTACTGTTGGTATGTCTTGTTTCTTGTGCCCACTCCACTTGCACCGTGAGATTGACATTTTGACTGGCAGGTCACCGGCTTTGATCCCTAAGCCAAAAGATTGGGGTCCTCACATCTCTATCTCGGGCTTCTATTTCTTGTCTTTGGCCAGTAGCTTCACGCCTGAGCCCGATCTTGCCGCCTTTCTTGCGGCAGGACCACCACCAGTCTACATTGGATTCGGATCCATTGTTGTCGATGATCCTAATGCCATGACGAAGCTCATATTCGAAGCTGTAAAGAAAACAGGTCAACGAGCACTAGTATCCAAAGGCTGGGGTGGATTTGGAGCAGACGCCCTCGGAATTCCAGAGGGTGTATTCATGCTCGGCAATGTGCCTCACGACTGGCTCTTCAAGCATGTTTCATGTGTCGTTCACCACGGTGGCGCTGGCACAACAGCAGCCGGAATCGCACTAGGCAAACCGACAGTAGTAGTCCCATTCTTTGGAGATCAGCCTTTCTGGGGAGCAATGGTTGCAAGAGCAGGAGCGGGACCTTTACCAGTACCCAGCAAGCAACTCACGGCGGACAAGTTGGCGGCCGCCATTCTTGAAGCTCTGAAACCAACCACACTGCACAGAGCACAGGAGCTGGGCGCGCGAATAGGTTCCGAGAAGGGCACAGATTCTGGAGCGCAGAGCTTCCACGAAAAATTGGACGTCGACTCTATGCGTTGCCTAGTGTCACCGAGTCGAGCTGCTGTATGGCGTGTCAAACGAACGACTATCAGGCTTAGTGCATTCGCGGCAACAACCTTGTTCAACGAAAACCTTTTGGATTTCAACAACCTGAAACTGTAAGACACTGGGTACATCAGCCTTCTAGAACTGTAGGCTGACTAGCACAAGGTACCGACCGCGGGAGTACGACTCCGAGGATGGTCCGTGGGATCCCATATCTGGTGGTGCCTCTGCGCTTCTTGGGACTCTCGGCAGCCTTATGATGGGATTTGCTGATTTCCCTGTTGAGATATTGAGAGCCTTGAGGACAAAACCATCAGACAGCAACGTTGATTCAGAAGGTTCGTACCTCTATCTGGAAAAACTTCCCGAGCCAGTGATAAGCATGCTGATTGAGTTTCCCTCGAGCTGCAGTCCCATCAGCTGGAGAGAAAACAAAGTCTGCCAATTCCTCAAAAGTATCACTCGACTCAGCGCCAACAGGGGTAGCGAATCGCGAAGACTCGATTGATCCTGCAAGTCCATTGAAACTTGGCGATTCTAACGAAGCACCGTTGTCACCTACAGATACCGATCGCCAAAGTCTGACTCAAGCAGGAGCCGGATCGCATCGTCCTAATTCGATGAAGAGTGCCCTGAAAGGCACTCTATCAAGGTCGCCTTCACGAAATTCAAGCCCCAACAGGCAGGCACCACATCACCATAGATCTCTTTCCGGTAGTCAAGCAGGTCAGATATCTCTAGATGCCGCCGTTGGAGCTGGTAAGAGCATCAAACAGATTGTTGGTGCTGGTTTAAAATCGCCTATGGATTTTACACTTGGCCTGGCAAGAGGATTTCACAACGCACCAAAGCTCTATGGTGACGAGAGTGTCCGTCAAGCAGACAAGGTCACAGGTCTACAAAGCGGCTTGAAGGCTGCTGGCAAGGTACGGTTCACCTCAATGGCATGGTAACGCGAGCTAAAGATCGCAGGAATTTGGATTTGGGTTCTACGATGGCATCTCTGGCTTAGTTACTCAGCCCTTGGAGGGTGCAAAGAAAGAAGGCGTGGCAGGTTTGATCAAGGGGTTCGGAAAAGGTATCGGAGGGGTCGTCTTGAAACCTGGCGCAGGTAAGCATTCTCACGATGAACCTTTCTATACACCCACTTACGAAACAGCTATCTGGGGGCTACCGGGCTACACGTTCAAGGGAATCTATAAAGAACTTCAGAAGCATTTAGGATCAAGTGTTCAGAACTACATCGTTGCAGCTCGTACGGCGCAAGGATACGACGAATGGCACAATTCGTCCCAGGAGGAGCGACTTGATGTTGTCAGCCGATGGCAATCAATCCAGGTCGAGATCGAGAAAGAGAAACAGCTCGCACGGCATGGCAGTTTCCATGGACCTCATTGTTACCTCAAAACGACCATTGAGGAGAGAAAGAAGTTGTCGGCGGAGAAGAAGAAGAAGAAGAGCGCGAAAGGCAATGCCACCGAAGATGCTTTTGCAGAAATACACTCCTCTCATCCTTTTGTAGCTCATACCCAGAAATCCCAGGGATCTGACCAAAGCCACGATGGTGCAGACTTCGAAGAAGCTATCCGGACGTCTGTCGCAGCCACGTCTCGTGGGAACCCCGAAGAAGACCAGATGATTGAAAGAGCAATCAGAGCAAGCGTAACGGAACTTCACCTGGCGTCGAAAGAAGGTGACAATAATGAAGCCATCCAAAGAGCGATCCAGGCAAGCGTAGCTGAAGCCGCTCAAGCTCGAAGTGAAGACCGTTCGAAGGCTCGACCTACCACTTTGGACGGAGCTGGCGATCACGAGAAGGAGCTTGCGGCGGCTTTGCAGCGCAGCATGCAGGAAAATCAACGGTCAGAAGAACGACACCCAGTCGCCAATATCGATTTCGATGACTCAGGCGTCGATACTGATGACGATGAGAACATTAAAGCTGCAATCGAAATGTCAAAGTTCACGCCCACAGAACAGCCGAGGGGTAGAAAGGACGACGGTGACTTTCAAACGGCCATTGAGCTCTCCAGGAAAACCTATGAAGAGCATGGGCAAGGCCTAAGCAAGTCAAAGACGGAAGAGGAGATCGTCCTTGAATATGTCAAGAAGCAAAGCTTAGCCGAGGAACAGCTCAAAAAGTCTGTCGCTGCCAATAGGGATCAATGATCAGGATTGGAGCGATCGATTTGTTCCTTTGGACAACTGCGTCCGTCCATGGTGGTTTACTTTTTTGAGCGATGATTACCCCATTAGCGTTCCTCTACCCTCTATATTAGGATTTCTGAAATCTCCTTTACTAATATAGCAGTGACTTGGCAATTACATAGAATGGGTTTTTCACGGATGCTGCAGCTGTCATTTAATGCATCCAAAACCTTTGACATACCAACAAACTCACGCCGCCGTACAACGAATCGCACCGCATTAATGCTACAACATTTCATAATTAATCGAATCGCAACTCCGAATCTTTCTCTATAAACCAGTCGTGATGTAGCACTATGTCCTCCGCCCTCCATCCTCCATCCTCCACCATCAATCACCATATTCCCGAAAGCGATGCACCAAACAGGCCGACCATCACTCACCAGCAGTCTTAGGCTGGCAACCCACAGTGATTCTCGATGCCTACTTGTGGCACCATGGCCAGGACGCGGCCGTCCGATTCATCTTCAAAATTCCGTCACTGTTTTGCTGTAATGCCGATGTTTCTCAGCGTACGGCCAAATTCCCACCCATGCGGATGCTATGCAATACATCACTATGTTTCGAAAAGTCTGTGGGATAGAGAAGGTCAACAGGTAACATTTTGTGCTTGTCGTGTATAGGCATTAGTGGATGGGACTGAAGATCCAGCTCACAACAAATCCATTTGGTTCTGGTAAGATCGGTCGCACATGCTACAGGATTGCTGAACAGGAGGTATTTTGCACTTAGCCATATTTGGTAGAGCACACTGATCCTCCAAACCCAAGCTTCTAATCACCCTCTTGGTGTCTGTAGGCAGTTGGTCCGCCGAGAGGAGATAAAGATGATGATGAATTCATCAATTTCGCAGCGGATTCAGTCAAGAACGCTCCCATGGGCACCAACTCACATGGGTACCAACTCACATATGATAGCGACTTTCGTCAATCTCACAAAGGCACAAATCCACAGCGCACGTCAGCTAGCCCTTGCAGCATGCTAAGCACTAGGATGCCGTGACGCAGGTCGGATAGACATGAGGTTCGATCGAATGGGCGAAGCGGGTCTGCCGTGTGTCACTGAAAAACGATATCATCCCCATGAATCATACTAGACTGGCCCAACCTCGCTTTTACCAGCAATGGATTCTCGCATCATCGATTCTTAAATGAGATTCTCAACATTTTTCTGAAGCGAGACGCAAGCAGACGTCAAAGGCGACAAAATTAACCAGAATAGGAGCATCGACGACGAGAACGACGAGCTTTCTAAGCCTGTGGCCACTAGACGCACTAGATGGGAGCAGTACAATTTGCGGGCATGGTTTAGATTACCGGAATCTGACAGCTGAGGCTCTCCTCGGAGGAAGACCCGTCCACATCATTGAATGTGGGAGGGTGAAGCAACACCAATAGTTTACGTCAATTTCAATCCCCGTATATAAGATCAAACGAAAACACCAACTATCCGTAATCTGAGCGCTCGCAAGTGAGTGTTCGTTATGTAATTGCATGCGGGTGTTATCATAGTAGCTTTCTTCTCCTATAGCAAACACTAATTCCTAAATAGCTTTATTTATTTAATGCTTATACTTCATACATCTGCAAATCTGAAAAGTTCCTGCAAAATTTGAAATTGCTAATTCTGCGAATCTGGCGGAAATCGTGCTTTTCGCACAGTTAGCAACTACAAGAATTTTCAGCACGATTTCCGCCAGATCCGCAACTTCAAAAATTTTTAACAGGATTCAGCCCTATAAATAATTTTCAGCCCTATACATCTTGATTTTCAATGATCGACGTCGACGACGGGAAGATGTTACGACGACGAGCATTCACATTATATTAAAATAGATTTCAGATTGACATGATTCAGACAATTTTCTCGCGAGGGTGTCATCGATAGCGACCTCGAAACTCATATTACGTATATCTTATTGCGCATATCTTATTGCGTATGTCTTACACTTATTTAAAAAATTTCAATTTGCTGATCGTGCGAATCGTAAATGTTAATTGCTGAATCGACGAAAAGGGTTAAACATAAACAAAGTCTGTTAAATAGGCTGAATCGTGCTGATCGTGCGAATCCGACGAAAATCGTGCGGAAATAAACTTTTTAGATTTGACGATGTATAACTAAGATATTTATTAATTGTAAGAATTCGGATCACGTGATGCGCTAAGACGTATTCTTATAGTCGATCTTTACTCTCGTAACACTCTATAATTAATAACTTAGTATCTTATCGATACTAGAAAAAGTCGAAATTTTTCTTTTATAATAAATAGATATATTATCGTATTTAATGCTACGAACTATATAATAAGAACTATATATCGAATTGCGCGCAATAATAGATTTAATTATAATATATATTATAAGTATAGACTCACGAATTAAATTCGTAAAACGTGTTCTTGAATTTCGAGAGTTAATTTCGAAGCGGCGTATCCTCGAGAAGATTTGCTTCGAGGTCAAGCGATTAAGTGAGCGAATCAAAAATGAATTGATATCAAGACTACTAGAGTAATGTGATAGAAAGATGATTCTTCTATATCTAATTTCTGCATATTTAAGTATATGAGCTAAAGCCCTTATCAAGATATCTTTTAACAGACGTTAATTACTAAAAAAGACAAGTATCTTATTAAGATAAGCAGCTTATCAAGCTAAGCACCTTATTAATCCAAGGATCTATTATAATAGTATATCATATATAAAAATATCTAGCGTTCTCGCTAACAATAATAAGATATATTAAAGATATAAAGTATCGAAAGATATAAAAGTCTTTTATAGATAAAATATAATAAATTTTTATGATAATACTATAATATAAACTTTAAGAGTTTTCTTTTTAATCGTCGAAAGCGATTAGTTGAATCACTATTTAATTATTAAAGTATCGCGAAAGTAATAGAAGTCTTTCGTAGAGTACTTAGCGAAGTCGTAGTCTCAGACGTTATGTCTTCTTATTTTTTATAACACGAATTCTTTTCTCGTAATTTTTAATTAATTTAGAAACATTGACTAGCTATACTCTGATACGTCATTAATTGGATTATAATCTTTATTCTTTTTAACGTATAAGATAACGATCTTCTTGCTTATTAATAATGCGCTCAATCTTTTATAACTTATACGCGTTAATATTTTCTTCGACGTGTATAGAGTTAGACTACTTTAAAGCTAATTGTAGTAGTAATATAAATATATTATAATAATGTGTAAAGAAGATGATTCTTCTCTATCTAAATTCTGCATATTTAAGTATATGAGTTAAGGCCCTTGTTACGAGCGTATCTCGTATCCCTTGATGACACCTACCTATGTTAGCATTCCTTTATTAACACACTATCCCTTTTAGACTTAGCGTGCCTTGGCAGATTCACTCAGTCATACATATATGACCTTCTCTTTTAGTATATAATTGTTCCATATTTAGTTGTCTTATTTAATACACCTATATGATATGACTCTGTACTAATTCTAATAGTTCTAATCAAGATATCTTCTAACAGATATCAATCACTAGCAAAGATAAGTATCTTATCAAGATAAGCAGCTTGTCGATCTAAGCAGCTTGTTAAGATAAGTATCTGCGAAAGGCTTTCGTGATAACATGTCGCGAGAAACAAAAAAGAATAGCGACCTCGCTAAGTATACAATAAAGAATATCAAATAAAGAACGTGACTTTAAAAATTATTATATATAGATTGATCGTATACACGATTAATATATAGCGATCTTTAGATTAATAAAGCTTATTATTATTCTCGTTTTAATATAATTACGACGATAATATAATCTATAAAAGACTTCGTCGAAGACGATAAAGATAATAATAAGAGTGCTTTAAAAGCAGAAGTCTTTAATAACTGTTATAACGACGATAAACTCTTTGATAACTGAGACGATTACGACGACGATAAATTCTTTAACAACTGTTCAGGCCCTCCGCGAAGTTCTAATACCATCATAGAACTAGTATATGATAATCTCATAACGATATATAGTTATATTACCGGAATATAATAGTTCTACCCTCGTCGTTGATTAGTTATATTCTCGTTATATATAACAAAATTCTTATAAATAGTTGCGTAACGGTTATATAACGATTATATTAATTCAAAGTTTTCTTCGTTATTTAGAAAGGTGCTATACTTGAAAAAAAATTCTAAGTCTCGCAATTATTCACAGCAGTCACAGCAGTCACAGCAGTCACAGCAGTCACAGCAGTCACAGCAGTCATACAGTCACAGCAGTCACAGCAGTCACAGCAGTCTCGCAATTATTCACAGCAGTCACAGCAGTCACAGCAGTCACAGCAGTCACAGCAGTCACAGCAGTCATACAGTCATATAACCATTACATTCATTACAGTCATTGCAGTCACTGCAGTCATGTCGCCATGCAGCCATGTCGTTATGCAGCCATTGCAGCCATGCGCAGTCACGAAGATCTCTTAGTCACTGTATTCTCATATTCTTGAAAATTAAGAAATAGAAATTGGCTAGAAATTGACTAGAAATCGACTGAATTTAGAACCAATTTATATTCGTTATACACCCGACTCAAAATCGAACTCACAACTTCATGACAACTTCACGACAACTTCACTAAACCTGATTTGATTGTAGGGAAGGCCTTTCGAGCTATATGATCGTTATCGTTTAGTTGTAAAACCAGCTCAAGCTGGTCGCAGAACTAGTCGCACGACCAATTGAGAACTAATCGAAAATGGATTCGTAATCGTCTCATAACCGTCTTAAAACCTATGAGGTTGACAGGACAGAATTAAGATTACGTTAACGACTAAAAAGATGATTAAAACAAGTATAAAGTCTTTGATAACTGAGATAATTGTTAAAAATAGGTGGTAGGACACTTAGTTGTTAACTATAGAATGCTACGAGAGTAAAGAGCGACTATGAGGATGCGCCTTAGCGCATCACGTGACCATGTCACGTGACCCGAATTTTGACACTCCCCTTCGCTCGCATACTCAAAAATGCGAAAACACGATTTTCGCACTTCGCGACGCAAAAAACCCCAATCGGGTTAGCGCGAAGTTCGGTTCACAAAAGTGAAGAAACCAAGTTCTGAAAACGACTATGTCAAATTCGAAGACATATAAAAATTCGTTCTGATTCTTCATACAAAACTTCCATTTTCCGAAAAAAGGCGATTTTTTGAAAGTTTTCTTTGAAATAGATCTGATGCACATTCAATTTCTATCAAAACGAGGTCGATAAATATATGAGGGGGTGAAATAAGAAGCAGTGAAAGAAAACTAAAGATCTAACGTTTATAGACAAGGTGAATAGCGTCACTTCTCTGAAATTAACGACTTCAGATTAGAAGTAAGAGCGCTGAGAATTAGTCTTTAACGCTGAGAGAATGTTTTGAGACTAATTTCACCTCAAGGGTATCGCGAAAGATAACGAATTTGTCGAGGCAGAGGGCTTTGATGAGACCGTCGATTATTTGTTTATTCGTGAATACGAATTGCATATTCACGATATCGTCATTGACTTTTTCACGCACGAAATGATGGACGATGTTAATGTGCTTGATGCGAGCATGAAACTAAGCGTTCTTGACGAGGGCAATTGCGCTCTAATTGTCGTCGAAGATTATGATAATCTTCGAATCAGAGTTCCGGGGCCGCAGAAGTTGATTAAGAAGAGTTTTTAATCAAATAACTTCTTTAATAATCAACGTTTGACCGATATACTCGACTTCGCAAGTGAATAACGCGACGATGACTTGACGCTTTGATAATCAGCTAATGACGCCGTTATCGACGTTAAATAGGTAGTCGAAGATAGATCTCCGAGTCGAGTCGTCAGTCCAATCGAAATCGATGTACCCGATAAGGGCTTGAAGGGATCCTTTGTACACGAGTTCGTAGTGCATCGTGCCTCTAAGGTACCGAAAGATTCGAACCACTGCATTCCAGTGTGCCTGAGTCGAATTGACTGAATAGCGACTAACAAGAGAGACAGCATAGGCGATATCAGAACGAGTTTCTAACATAATATACATAAGGGATCTCACGACGAATTAATAATCCTCGCACAGCTTTCTCGAGATAACATAGTTCTCTTTCGCAGATTGTAGCTTACGACTGGTTTTCAGAGACGTGAAGACTGGATTAAGACTTCAGCAGTTGAAATGCTTTAAGAAACGAGTGACATAGACTGCTTGTCTCAGACGAAGGATGTCGACGATACGATCTCTTTTGACGATTATGTCTAAATAATAGACGCAAGATCCCAAGTCGAATATGTGAAACTTGTTATTAAGAGTCTTTTTGATGCGCTAAATGCCGATTTTATTAAGATCGATAATTAATATATCGTTCACATAGAGAACTACAATAATGCCCTTCTTGACGTTTATAAAAACACTTTCGTTCGATTCGATGAGTATTAGTTCGAGTTTCTTTATATACTTCGAGAAGTGTTAATATCAAATTCTAAGAAATTGCTTAAGTTCATAAAGAGTCTTATTCAGCTTATAAACTTTGATATCGTCCTTGTTGAAATCATCGAGCTATCGCATATAAATCGTCTCTTGAACGTTATCGTAGAGAAAGACGATTTTGACGTTCATTTATTTCACGTCTTAGTTTAGAATCGCTGTTAGAGCAAAGATCGTCTTATAATTTATAAGCTTAATCATTAAGACGAACGTGTTATGATAGTCACGACCCTTTTATTATTCAAAATCTCGAATCACTTAGCGAGTCTTATAGCGAGTAACTTTTTCAACGAGATCTCGTTTTACGATGTAGACTCAGCGATCTCTTAGAATATAAACATTTGAAAACGTCTAAATCAGACATCAAGTATTATTGTTTATGAGAGATTTATATTCGTCTTATATAGCGAGCTCTCAGTGTATGCGAGAGAGTTGATTAAGAATGATCTGTTAATAGATCGTCGGCTCGAAAATATTCGACTTATTAACATGATTCGTTAATAACGCAAAGATCGCGAATGTTCTCGAGAGAGGGTTAGATGATAGATCTCGTAGGTTCGAAATCGTAGTGTCGAAATGATCAAGAAGTATTCTTTGAATCGCACTTAACTCGAGATCTTCGCGAATTATTTCGACGACAGTGAGGGAACGAGTTATTCTTTCGACAGCTAATAATGTAATAATTAATCGAGAGACCCGCGCGAACGCGATCGATAATACGACTCGTGTGGGGGACGAGGGTTTTAATATAGGCGTCTGCTTTTCAGCTAATCATGGGAAATTTGATTTTGATCTGTTTATTGCAGGTGCAGATGCAGTCGTTAAGAACTTCATAATGAGAATAATGTCTTTCGAAATGTTAGTAATACGCTATTTATTAAGTGTCTTTTCTACAGCGAATATTAATATATGAAGACGTTGTCGCTTGATCGAGAACTTATAAGCGTTCGTTTTTTCTTTGAGATTCACAATTAAGAAACGCTTCTTAACGAAGTGAACATTATTAATTCGAATAATCTTTTTCTTAATAAGATTATATAGACGAAAAATGAACTCCCCTTTATATCTTAGAAGAACACACTTTTCGCTTTTATTTACGAATTTCTTTTAAATACGCTTTAACGCATAAACGATGAAATTAATCGTTCGTAGATGAAATAAAATGAGCTTTCGATAATAAAAAGTCTCAAATAACGTTACAATAATTCGAACGTTGAGGGATCGCAATATCAAATAATTAATGATGATCACGATTTCAGATTAGAAAGACTTGTTGAGCTGGGAACTTAGTAGTATAGAATATATCTTATATAGTAAGATCTACTCAAAACGTTCGATCGTCTTGTTCATTTCGAAATTCTTAGATATAGTGAGCTTCTGTCTGATTCCGCACTGAAGGAGATAATTCAAGAAGGTCTTAAACATATACTCTCTCTCATTGTCGAGGCGAATACGATAGATTTTATAGTCTCGTGACTCTAGAAAGACTTTGAAACGTAAGAATATAACAAACGTTTCACTCTTATAACGAATATAGTACACTTTAGAATAGAAGGTAAAATTATTTTTGAATATTATAAAGTATTTGCAGTTATTGAATTTAGTAGGAGATAGAGACTCTACGAGATTACTATAAACAAATTCGTCAGACTGCGTTTCTGACTCTGTGAAATTATTATAAGAGATAGTCTTCTGACGTTTTATGATATAACATTCACAGATATACTTCTTCGCAATGTTCTTAATAAAGTTCATCTCAACGATTATATTTGAGAGCTTGTTTAGATTGCTCTGACTTAAATGACTTATACGAGTATATTAAAGTTAATAAATGAAATTCGAGGGCACACTATAAACGATTAGAGCACTATTTCGACTCTGTCAGAGATTCAAAAAGAAGAGATCACGATTACGAGTATCGATAAGCTTCAGATCGTTCTTGATAAGGGTGCACTCTATCTTATAAAAGAAGACAGCGATGTCGAAGTTTAAAAGTTTATCGATCGAGAGAAGATTGACGCTCATATCGAATATATATAAGACATTTCGTAGAGTGACTGTCACACACTCTTCTTTAATCACACAGTCGAGACTAATAATATTATAGTCTTAAAACTGCACTTCGCTTCTTTCGATATTCTTAATCGATCGAGAATAAATCTTTTCGTAGATAATGAACATCAAACGATTCGCGAAAGAATAACGAGAGTAGTCTGAATCTACGATGATTCGAGTGAGGAGATTTACGAAATTCGCAGTTATGAGACTATATTCGAGAGCTTTCGTAGCGATTAGATTGATGACTTGATTATCAGCCGCATCGAGAATATTAAAGTCGTTCGAGTTGATATTCGAATAGTATATAATGAAGTTTAGTTTCTTTAAAAAGATATAATTGACATTGAGATAATCGTTCTTTTTTAAAGCAGAGACATTAAAAGACGTCTCTTCGATGCGCTTACGCTTGTTATTTAAGAGTTTATTTTCGAAGTTGAAGATCTTTATCTTCCTCTTCTTTTTCTCTTTCGTTATGAATTTCTTAGACTTAAGATAAGAAAACTTGATTCAGCATTTAATAGAGAAATGTCTAAATTTGTGATTAGTTATCTTACACGAAGAGTAGATCTCACGATTAATGTTAGAGTCGTCGAGATTATTAAAAGTAGCTTATTTGTCTTTGCTTTTATCGTTGTGAACGATATATATGATTAATTCTTCTTCTTTGAAAAAGATTTTAACTTCTTCGTTCACGACGATCACGATAATCTCTTAAAACTTAACGAACTTATTCTTAAAGAGATTATGATTTTGAGTGTAACTTGACTCGAACATGTTATAAGAGTCGTTAAGTCTTATAAGAAAAATTAGAATTCGCAGAGACTTCGAAATAACGAGGAATTTATGAAGACTAATAATGTCGAAGATAATCTTACGAAAGTTTTTTTCATATTAACGAACTCTCTCTTCTTCAAGAATAAAATCGAATATTCGACGCATTAATTCTCTATAGAGATTCGTGCTTTTAGACTAATAGTTCTTGATTAGAGCATCGAGCATGATCTGAGAGTCTTTATCGTCGAATTCGACTTCGACGAGTTCGCGATCGTTATTCTCGAGACGATAAAAGATAGCGATGCAGACTCTATGACTGATAATCGTATTGAAGAGAATAAGATTGTTAAGCATTAATTAATTGTTGATATTTTACTTTCATCGACGATATCTTAGATTAAACTTTAAAATAACAATAAAGTTTAGAGAAAAAGCGCTTTCTTCTTCGAGAGAGTCAGTCGCTGAAACTACTAAAATTAACATATTTCTTGCGACGTCTTATACGCTTGATTCTTCGTCGATTATAGATATTAAGAATTATTAAAAAGGTTTTTAAGAGCGATACGTACGATGTGAATAGTGACGACGATAATGTTTAAACGAAAGACTTAGTTTGAGAGATGACTGAGACGATAGAGAACGAAGATTTTAAAGTCGAAGAAATCGAAGTCGAAGAAGTAAGATTCAGAGAACTTTTGACACGAAGATCGAATAACTTAATGTCACTTAAGACACTAAGAGTGTCTTCGCTGACTTCGAATTGAAAGTCGACACTATTAACGTTCGCGAAAGCAGTGAGAGTGAAATAGATACTCTAATCTTCGTTAGAGTTCTCGAGAGTCTTATCGATATCTGATAACTTTTGCTGTTAATCTTCGAGTTCTTATACGAGAAATGAGAAGTGCTTATACTTAAATCTTCGATAGATACGAACGATATTATTGAGATAAAAGGTACTTAGAGATAAGAAAGATTTAAATTGATCTGATTTTCGCTGAGACTGTATCGAAGATAATTGTTAAAGACGTGTAAATCTTCGAAGGGGAATAACGTTCTTCTTATGCTGAGTCTTCGACAGAGACTCGAATTTAAAATAGTCGCTTCGATGACTGTCGTCGTGAGATGAAGTCATATTCGGCGATAGAATAAAGTCGAATAGCGATGAAAAGAATTCGATGACTGAGTCTCAGCCCTCTTCTTTAGAGAACTTGTGAGGTCGAAAGATCTATCTCAATAAGAAATCCTTGTTGTTTTGATTCTTAATAGACGTATACGCGCTCTGAGTGAAGATTTGTTGATAACTAAGTCTCAGCTCTCTTCTTCAGAGAACTTATAAGATCGAAAGATCTATCTTAATAAGAAATTCTTATTGTTTTGACCCTCAATAGACGTATACGCGCTCTGAATAGAGATTTATCGATAATTGATCAACTCTGAAGTGTGATCAGACGATTTGATACTAAAGTTCAGCCTCTTGAATCGTTATAATTGATTCGATTCATATAAACGCTTTATCAACGTTGAAGCGATATATATCGCGAGAGAAATATTCTCGTTGAGCGTATTTAACGTGTCTCACGCAGGGAAGCTAACAATGTTTCAGAGATCTTAGTGAAATTCGATCGCACGATCGTATGACGAGTTCGACGTTCGACGTTCGATTAAATTCGATATGTCGAGAATCGATTTGCGATAGGACTCTCAGCCTCTCGAATTTCAAAGACGATCATTTTGTAAAGAACAATACTTATTTCAAGAAGATTGAAAAATAGAGTCTCATAACTGTTGCGACGTTTATTACGATGAACTCGTAATGCTTAGAGGTCACTGTGACTCTAATAGACATAGGGTATAAGTGAAACAGTCGTCGAACAAGCTCGAGCTCATAACCTGTTAAAAATAGGTGGTAGAACACTTAGTTGTTAACTATAAAATGCTACGAGCGTAAAGAGCGACTATGAGAATGCGCCTTAGCGCATCACGTGACCCGAATTTTGACAATAATTGTGACGACGATAAATTCTTTAATAACTGAGATTACGTTAACGATTAAGAAGATAATTGAGACAGAGATTATAGTGAAGTCTTTAATAACTAAGATAATTCTTTACGTGCTCGTATAGGGTTCTTATAGTCTTTTATTAAGCGTAAAACGTCTTCGAGATATTTGATATTATATTATTAATCGTGTTTAGATTTATATTCTTGTTATTATAATAAGTAGTCGATCGAATAACTCTTATCACGACGTCGAATTCGCTTATTAAGAAGACGATCTATCTCGTAAAACTTGTACTTATCGATATTATTCTTAACGAAGATTAAATTAAAATGATTTAATAGAGATCTATCGAATAAATCTTTGTTAGTCGATGTTAAGGACAAGAAGCAAAGTATTGAAATCAATGATTCAGAATAATGATATGATGATTAAATGATCAAGAAAGCTATGGAGAACTCTGTTACATAGTCAAATGTCAAGTCGCTACTCTTCGCCTTCGTATAAAAGAAACTTCTTAAGCAATCATCGTAACAGATGTTAATAAGAAAAAACAAAGTAGCGTTCTCGCTGCTCGAAAAAATTTAATCAAAGAATATAATTAAAAGCGATTCTTTAAAAGTCATATGTTATGATGAGTAGAGAACGCTACTGAGATCTACACTCTCAGCATGATCTAAGATGTTATATTAAAAAGTTATGTCTCTGTTTCTGCGACGGAAAGTTATGTCTGTGCGATAGAAGCGATAGAAAGTTAATTAATTATTATAATAAGAAGTTTACGCGCAGCTATTAATATAGTAAAAGTATTCTTTTTAAAAGCTACTTCGATAACACGAATATTCTTCGTCTTCTGCTTTCTTTCACGTATAAGATCGACGATAAGACGATCGTCGCATTTCTTTATGAGATTCTTTATCTTTTGTAGTGCATATATTAAATATCAGACGTTGTCTCAATTTTCGAAACCTTTTCACTTGACGAGATACTTGATATTTCTTTTAATATTACGACGTTTCAGCAGTCGTTCGATCTCGTAAGATCGATACTTAATAGCAAAATTCGAATTCGTCTCAGCATTATCTTTCTTTATTAACGAAAACGAAAAGATAACACGATAATAGAGATTCTCAGATCGATCTGAGATAGATTTTAGCTGTGTTATGAATATTATTAAATGAATACGTATAACATCAGAGAAATCCAGTCGATAAGTCAGATTATTAATCTTTTTTAACATCTTGAAAAATTCCACTCGTTGGTTAAAAAACTTGAGATTGATATTGGAAATAAAGTAATCATGATACAGCCTTAGATAGATTTATGCTTCGAATTTTATAATCATATGATTACTATCGTAGCGATTCTTAATTATGACATTAACAAAGACATTAACGTCGTTAGTTTCTTTTCGCTTAATAAGTCGTAATTAATCAAAATTCTCGAGTAACAAGTCTATTAATAGACTTAGAGTATCTCATACTCGAAATTCGTAAATTAGTTCGTTTGAGACGAATTTTATAAACGTGATTAAGTTGTTAAGATATATCTGTAGAAATGAAAATATAAAAAATCAATTATTAATATTTATAATATAATAAAAGCGTAAAGCGATTTCGATCGTTTAATTCGTTCTTTTAGATTATTCGTTCGTCTGTGAATAATAAGCAGTCGAAGTTATTATAACAATATTAAGTTTCTCGAAGATAATCTTTTAGAAAGCACTTATAAATTTAACATTTCGATCGTTAATTATAATAATAAATATGTCTTAGTTATAAAATATTAAAGCAATCAATAAGACATTTATCTAATTAACTATCGTTTATTTATCAAATTCAGACACGAGAAGTTTTCTCTTCGAGAATTTATATATTATTATAAAAAGCATATTCTTGTCGTCTGTCAAAATTCGGGTCACGTGATGCGCTAAGGCGCATTCTCATAGTCGCTCTTTACTCTCGTAGTATTCTATAGTTAACAACTAAGTGTTCTATCACCTATTCTTAACAGGTTATGAGCTCGGGCTTGCTCGGCGACTGTTTCACTTATACTCTATGTCTATTAGAGCCACAGTGACCTCTAAGCATCACGAGTTCATCGCAATGAACGCCGCGACAGCTATGAGACTCTGTTTTTCAATCTTCTTGAGGTGGGCATTGCCCTTTACAAAATAATCGTCTTTGGAATTCGAGGGGCTGGGAGTCCTATCGCAAATCGACCCTCGACATATCGAATCTAATTGAACGTCGAACGTCGAACTCGCTATACGACCGTGCGATCGAATTTTACTAAGGTCTCTAAAACATTGTTAGCTTCCCTGCGTGAAACACGTTAAACACGCTCAACGAGAATATTTCTCTCGCGATATATATCGCTTCAACGTTGATAAAGCGTTTACGTGAATCGAATCAATTATAACGACTTAAGAGACTGAACTTCAGCATTAAATCGTCTGATCACACTTTAGAGTTAATTAATTATCGACAAATCTCTACTCAGAGCGCGTATACGTCTGTTGAGAGTCAAAACAATAAGAATTTCTTATTGAAATAGATTTTTCGATTTTATAAGTTCTCTAAAGAAGAGAGCTGAGGCTCAGTTATCGATAAATCTTCACTCAGAGCGCGTATACGTCTGTTGAGGGTCAAAACAATAAGAATTTCTTATTGAGATAGATCTTTCGATCTTACAAGTTCTCTAAAGAAGAGAGCTGAAGCTCAGTCATCGAATTCTTTTCATCGTTATTCGACTTTATTCTATCGCCGAATATAACTTCATTTCACGACGATAGTCGTCGAAGCGACTATTTTAGATTCGAATCTCTGTCGAAGACTCAGCATAAGAAGAACGTTATTTCTCTTCGAAGATTTACACGCCTTTAACAATTATCTTCGATATAGTTTCAGCGAAAATTAGATCAATTTAAATCTTTCTTATCTCTAAGTATCTTTCATCTCAATAATATTATTCGTATCTATCGAAGATTCAAGCATAAGCACTTCTTATTTCTCGTATAAGAACTCGAAGATTAATAACAAAAGTTGTCAGATATCGATAAAATTCTCGAGAACTCTAACGAAGATTAGAGCATCTATTTCACTCTCACTACTTTCGCGAACGTTAGCAGTGTCGACTGTCAATTCGAAGTTAACGAAGACACTCTTAGTGTTTTAAGTGACACTAAGTTATTCGATCTTCGTGTCAAAAGTTCTCTGAATTTCACTTCTTCGACTTCGACTTCTTCGACTTCAAGATCTTCGTTCTCTATCGTCTTAGTCACCTCTTAAGCTGAGTCTTTCGTTTGAATATTATCGTCGTTACTATTCATATCGTACGTGTCGTCCTTAGAAACCTTTTTAATAACTCTCAGCATCTATAATCGACGAAGAATTAAGCGTATAAGGCGTCGTAAGAAACATGTTATCTCTAATAGTTTTAACGACTGACTCTCTCGAAGAGGAAAGCGCTTTTTCTCTAAACTTTATTGTTATTTTAAAGTTCAATCTAGGATATCGTCGATGAAAGCAGAATATCAACAATTAATTGATGTTTAACAATCTTATTTTCTTTAATGCGATTATCAGTCATAGAGTCTATATCGTTATCTTTTATCGTCTCGAGAATAGCGATCGCGAACTCGTTAAAGTCGAATTCGACGATAAAGATTCTCAGATTATGCTCGATACTTTGATTAAGAATTATTAATCTAAGAGCACGAGTCTCTATAGGGAACTAATGCGTCGAATATTCGATCTCACTCTTGAAGAAGAGAGAGTTCGTTAATATAAAAAGAACTTTCGTAAGATCACCTTCGACATTATCAGTCTTCATAAATCTCTCGTTATTTCGAAGTCTCTGCGAATTCTAATTTTCCTTATAAGACTTGACGACTCTTACGACATGTTCGAGTCAAGTTATACTCAAAATTATGATCTCTTTGAGAACAAGTTCGTCAAGTTTTAAGAGATTATCGTGATCGTCGTGAACGAAGAAGTTAGAATCTCCTTCAAAGAAGAAGAACTAATCATATATATCGATCGCAACGATAAGAGCAAAGACAAACAAGCTACTTTTAACAACTTCGACGACTCTAATATCAATCGTGAGATCTACTCTTCGTGTAAGATAACTAATCGCAAATTTAGATATTTCTTTATTAAATGCTGAATCAAGTTTTCTTATCTCAAGTCTGAGAAATTCATAACGAAAGAGGAAAAGAAGACAAAGATCTTCGACTTTGAGAATAAATTCTCAAGCAACAAGCGCAAGCGCATCGAAGAGACGTCTTTTAATGTCTCTGCTTCAGAGAAGAACGATTATCTTAATGTCAATTATATCTTTCTGAAGGAACTGAACTTCATTATATACTATTCGAATGTTAATTCGAACGACTTCAATATTCTCGATGCGACTGATGATCAAGTCATTAATCTAATCGTTACGAAAGCTCTCGAACATAGTCTCATGACTGCGGATTTCGTAAATCTCCTCACTCGAGTCGTCGTAGATTCAGACTGCTCTCGTCATTCTTTCGCGAATCGTTCGATGTTCATTATCTACGAAAAGATTTATTCTCGATCGATCAAGAACATCGAAAGAAGCGAAGTGTAGTCTTAAGACTATAACATTATTAGTCTCGACTGTGTGATTAGAGAAGAGTGTGTGATAATCACTCTACGAAATGTCTTATATGTGCTCGATATGAGCGTCAATCTTCTCTCGATCGATAAACTTCTGAATTTTGACATCGCTGTCTTCTTTTATAAGATAAAATACATTCTTATTAAGAACGATCTGAAGCTTATCGATATTCGTAATCGTGATCTCTTCTTTTTGAATCTTTAACAGAGTCGAAATAGTGCTCTAATCGCCTATAGTGTGCTCTCGAATCTCATTTATTAACTCTGATATGCTCGCATAAGTCATTTAAGTTAAAATAATCTAAATAAGCTCTTAAATATGATCGTTGAGATGAACTTCATCAAGAACATTGCGAAGAAGTATATCTGCGAATACTATATTATAAAACGTCAAAAGACTATCTTCTATGATAGTCTCACAGAGTTAGAAACACAGTCTAACGAATTTGTTTATAATGATCTCGTAGAGTCTCTATTCTCTATTAAATTCAATAACTGCAGATACTTTATAATATTTAAGAATAATTTCATCTCCTACTCTGAAGTGTACTGTATTCGTTATAAGAGTGAAACGTTTATCATATTTTTACGTTTCAAAGCCTTTCTAGAGTCACGAAGCTATAAGATCTGTCGTATTCGCCTCGACAATAAGAGAGAGTATATGTTTAAGGTCTTCTTGAATTATCTTCTTTAGTGCGAAATCAGACAGAAGCTCACTATATCTGAGAATTTCGAAATGAACGGGGCGATCGAACGTTTTAAATAGATCTTATTATATAAGATACATCTTATACTGCTAAGTTCCCAGCTCAACAAGTCTTTCTAATCTGAAATCGTGATCATTATCAATTATTTGATATTGCGATCCCTCAACGTTCGAATCATTATAACGTCATTTGAGACTTTTCATCATCGAAAGCCCATTTTATTTCATCTGCGAACGATTGATTTCATCGTCTATGCATTGAAGCGTATTTAAAAGAAACTCGTGAATAAAAGCGAAAAGTGTGTTCTTCTGAGTTATGAAGGGGAGTTTATTTTTCGCCTATATAATCTTATCAAGAAGAAGATTATTCGAATTAATAATATTTACTTCGTTGAGAAGCGTTTCTTGATTGTGAATTTCGAAGAAAAGATAAACGTCTATAAGCTCTCGATTAAGCGATAACGTCTTCATATATTAGTATTCGTTATAGAGAAGACACTTAATGAATAGCGTATTACTGATATTTCGAAAGACATTGCTCTTATTATGAAGCCCTTAACGACTGCATCTACATCTGTAATAAACAGATTAAGATCAAATTTCTCATAATCAGCTGAAAAGTAGACGTCTACATCAAAGCCCTTATCTCTCGCATGAGTCGTATTATCGATCGCGTTCGCGCGAGTCTCTCGATTAATTACTGTATCATTAACTGTCGAAAGAATAACTCGTTCCCTCACTGTCGTCGAAATGGTTCGCGAAGACCTCAAGTTAAGTGCGATTCAAAGAGTACTTCTTGATTATTTCGACACTACGATTTCGAATCTACGAGATTTATCATCTGACCCTCTCTCGAGAACATTCGCGACCTTTGCGTTACTAACGAATCATGTCAATAAGTCGAATATTTTCGAGTCGACGATCTATCAACAGGTCATTTTCAATTAATTCTTTCGTATGCACTAAGAGCTCGCTATGTAAGACGAATACAAATCTCTCATGAACAACAATACTTAATGTCTGATTCAGACGTCTTCAGATACTCATATTCTGAGAGGTCGTTGAGTCTACACCGTGAAGCGAGATCTCGTTAGGAAAGTTATTCGCTATAAGGCCCGCTGAGTGATTCGAGAATTCGAATAACAGAAGGGTCGTGACTATCATAACACGTTCGTCTTAGTGATCAAGTTCATGAGTTATAAGACGATCTTTGCTCTGATAGCGGTTCTAAACTAAGACGTGAAACAAATGAACGTCAAAATCGTCTTTCTCTACGATAACGTTCAAGAGACGATTTATGTACAACAGCTCGATGATTTCAGCAAGAACGACATTAAAGTTTATAAGCTGAATAAGACCCTTTATGAACTCAAGCAATCTCTTAGAATTTGATATTAATACTTCTCGAAGTATATAAAGAAACTCGAACTAATACTTATCGAATCGAACGAGAGTGTCTTTATGAAC
Source organism: Pseudevernia furfuracea (assembly GCA_022315425.1). Classification (NCBI taxonomy): domain Eukaryota; kingdom Fungi; phylum Ascomycota; class Lecanoromycetes; order Lecanorales; family Parmeliaceae; genus Pseudevernia; species Pseudevernia furfuracea. The sequence goes on from JAIUPT010000050.1 coordinate 1,319,232, forward strand.
GTCAAGAAGAGCATTATTATAGTTCTCTATGTAAACGATATATTAATTATCGACCTCAGCAAAATCGGCATTTAGCGCATTAAAAAGGCCCTCAATAACAAGTTTCACATGTCCGACTTGAGACCTTGCGTCTATTATTTAGACATGACCGTCAAAAGAGATCGTGTCGTCGACATTCTTCGTCTGGGACAAGCAGTCTATGTCACTCGTTTCTTAAAGTATTTCAATTATTAAAGTCTCAATTCAGCCTCTACGCCCCTGAAAACCAGTCGCAAGCTACAATCTGCGAAAGAGGGCTATGTTGTCTCGAGAAAGCTATGCGAGAACTATCAATCTGTCGTGAAATCCCTTATGTATATCATGTTAAAAACTCGTTCTGATATCGTCTATGCTATCTCTCTTGTCAACCGCTATTTAGTCAACTCGACCCAGACACACTGAAATACAGTGATTCGAATCTTTCGATATCTTAGAGACACGATACACTACGAACTAGTATATAAAGGATCCCTTCAAGCCCTCATCGAGTATATCGATTCCGATTGAGCTGACGACTCGATCCGAAGATCTATCTTCGACTATCTATTCAACGTCGATAGTAACGCCATTAGCTGATCATCAAAGCGTCAAGTTATCGTCGCGTTATTCACTTACGAAGTCGAGTATATCGATCAAACGTTAATTATCAAAGAAGTTATTTAATTAAAAACTCTTCTTAATCAACTTCTGCGATCTCGAGACTCTGATTCGAAAACTATTATAATCTTCGACGACAATTAGAGCGCAATTGCTCTCGTTAAGAACGCTTAGTTCTATGCTCGTATCAAGCATATTGATATCGCTCATTATTTCGTACGTGAAAAAGTTAATAACGACATCGTGAACATGCAATTCGTACTCACGAATAAACAAATAATCGACGATCTCATCAAAGCTCTCTGCCTCGACAAATTCGTTGTCTTTCGCGATGCCCTTGAGATGAAATCAGTTTCAGAACATCCTCTCAGCGTCAAAGACTAAATCTCAGCGCTCTTGCTTTTAATCTAAAGTCGTTAATTTCAGAGAAGTAACGCTATTCATCTTGTCTATAAACGTTAGATCTTTAGTTTTCTTTCACTGCTTCTTGTTTCATCCTCTCATATATTCATCGACCTCGTTTTAATAGAAATTGAGTGTGCATTAGATCTATTTCAAAGAAAACTTTCAAAAAATCGCCTTTTTTCGAAAAATGAAAGTTTTGTATAAAGAATCAAAACGGATTTTTACATGTCTTCGAATTTGACATAATCGTTTTTAGAACTTGATTCGAATTTGATATAGTCGTTTTCAGAACTTGATTTCTTCACTTTTGTGAACCGGATTTCGCGCTAACCCGATTGAGGTTTTTTGCGTCGCGAAGTGCGAAAATCGTATTTTCGCATTTTTGAGTATGCGAGCGAAGGGGAGTGTCAGCATTCGGGTCACGTGATGCGCTAAGGCGCATCCTCATAGTCGCTCTTTACTCTCGTAGCATTCTACAGTTAACAACTAAGTGTCCTATCACCTATTCTTGACACTCACACGAACGCTGCGTTAAAAATAAGACGAAATGATTTTCAAACTTCGTCGAGCACAAAATCTTAATCGAATTAAATCGAGATTCGAGTGACAAAGATAAAGAATTAATATTCGAAAACGACTATATCAAATTTGAAAGAATTCATGATTCTTTATATAAACATTTCACTTTTTAAAAAAAAGCGATTTTTTAGAAATTTTCTTTAAATATTATCTAATATATATCAAATTTTAGTTAAAATAAGATCGAAGAATATATATAAGAGTGAAGAATAATTGAAAGAAATTCTTTTAGTTATATACGATCGAGAGACGTTAAGAAAGTTACGAAAATGAGAATAATATCTCGAGTCGAAAATTAAGCGTTTTAACATTATATTTTAACAAATAACAAATGCGTAGTCTTAAATTTGAAATGAGCGTAATTAATAATCATTTATAAGAGATTTGAATTATTGATATCGATAAGTGTAATAGTCTCAGAGTGCGATATTGATAAAGAGTTCGATAATACTTTAATAAAGATCACTATATCAAGTTCCATATTGAGATTTAATAATAGTCGAATAGATTACTCAAAATGCGAAGATTAATAAAATGCTCTCACAGAGTCGATATTTTAAATAATTAAGTTAATTAAGTTAATAAAAAAATAACTTTTATAGAAGTGTCGTTAATGTCTTTACTTCAGATCAATTATATCGCGAAACATCTCAAACTTATTTTCAATTAGAGTCTTAATTAGTTCGTCAATTATCTATTTGTTAGTGAACGATTAGTTCGTCAATTATCTATTTGTTAGTGAACGTGTATTCGAAAGTTATTATCTTGTCGACGATCTTCTCTCTATAGAAATAATTGACGATTTTAATATACTTAATACGATCGTGTGAACGAGAGTCTTTGATTAACGTAATAGCGTCTTGATTGTTCTTATAAATAATAACGATTTTTAAAATATTATTATTTGATCTTAGTGATGTTAAAAGATTACGTAATCAAATAACTTTCTTGATTGTCTTGATATGTACACTGCGGAAGCCTTCCGCAGAAGACTCTTTCCTGGCGAAAGCCTCCCGCAGAAGGCTCTTTCCTTGCTTTCGGAGAGTCTAGGCCAAATATGTACTAGCTTCTCCCATGCTCACTTAGGCAGATTTCTAGGTAGCAATAAACCATCTTTCTTCTCCATCACGATATTAGTCATAACCTGTCTGAGTTTGTTTAATATATTCGATTTTATAAATTAATAAGATAACGATCGCTTAACGCTTCGAAGATTAATTAATAACGTTATTATCGACGTTAAAAACGTATTTAGAGATAAATTAACGAATTATAATATTCTCGACTTAATTAGAATTAATATAATCTATAAGACTAAAGAGAGTCTCTTAAAAAGTGAGTTAAAGATTAACGATATTCTTAAAATATTAAAAGATACGTTTAACGATTGTTTGATGCTTCTTAATAAGATTATAAATATAACGATTAATTATCGAAATAACGTAAATTATATCGAGTCGAATTCTTAATATAATATATATTAAGGAATCGACGACGAACTAATATCGCAGTTTGTTTTTAAGCGTGACTTAATAATTATTCTTTATAAAGATTAATTTGATTCACGTCTTTATTAAGATCGACACTAATTTGATTTCTTATATATTATTGTCGCGAAGCACTCGCTTTATATATTTTATTTATCTCAGACGAATCGTTCTCTTTATACGATCGCGAATAATCGTTATATTTAGATAATAAGCGTAAGCACCTAGATTCGTTATATAAAATTTGATATTAAGAGTATTCTTGACTCGTTGAATATTCGTATAATTAAGATTGATAATTAGAACATCGTTCACATAGAGAACAACGATAATATTAATACGAAAATTCGAAAACATACTATAATTAACGTTAATTAAAAAAAGATCTTGATCTTTCATGAACTTGACGAAGATATTATATTATACTTTAAACAATTACTTGTCAAAATTCGGGTCACGTGACATGGTCACGTGATGCGCTAAGGCGCATCCTCATAGTCGCTCTTTACTCTCGTAGCATTCTATAGTTAACAACTAAGTGTCCTACCACCTATTCTTGACAGAAATTCTTTCTACACGAGTTCGTAGTATATCGTGTCTCTAAGATATCGAAAGATTCGAATCACTACATTTCAGTGTGTCTGAGTCGAGTTAATTGAATAGCGACTAATAAGAGAGACAGCATAGACGATATTAGAACGAGTTTCTAACATGATATATATGAGGGATCTCACGGCGAATTGATAATTCTCGCATAGCTTTCTCGAGACAACATAACTCTCTTTCGCAGATTATAGCTTGCGACTAATTTTTAGAGACGTGAAGACTGAATTAAGACTTTAGTAGTTAAAATGCTTTAAGAAACGAGTGATATAGACTGCTTATCTCAGACGAAGAATATCGACGACACGATCTCTTTTAACGATCATGTCTAAATAATAGACGTAAGGTCTCAAGACGAACATGTGAAACTTATCATTGAGAGTCTTTTTAATGCGCTGAATATCGATTTTACTGAGATCGATAATTAATATATCGTTCATATAGAGAACTACAATAATATTCTTTTTGACGTTCATAAAGACACTCTCGTTCGATTCGATAAATATTAATTCGAGTTTCTTTATATACTTCGAGAAGTGCTGATATCAAATTCTAAGAAATTGCTTAAGCTCATAAAGAATCTTGTTTAACTTATAAACTTTGATGTCGTTCTTACTGAAATTATCGAACTGTCATATATAAATCGTCTCTTAAACGTTATCGTAAAGAAAGACGATTTTGACGTTTATTTATTTCACGTTTTAGTTTAGAATCGCTATCAGAACAAAGATCGTCTTATAACTTATAAACTTAATCACTGAGACGAACGTATTATGATAGTCACGACTCTTTTATTATTCGAATTCTCGAATCACTCAACGAGTCTTATAGCGAGTGACTTTCTTAGCGAGATCTCGCTTCACGATGTAAACTCAGCGATCTCTTAGAATATAAACATCTAAAGACGTCTGAATCAGACATTAAGTATTGTTGTTTATAAGAGATTTGTATTCGTCTTACATAACGAGCTCTCAGTGCATACGAGAGAGTTGATTAAAAATAATCTATTGATAGATCGTCGACTCGAAAATATTCGACTTATTAACATGATTCGTTAGTAACGCAAAGGTCGCGAATATTCTCGAGAGAGGGTCAGATAATAGGTCTCGCAGATTCGAAATCGTAGTATCGAAATAATCAAGAAGTACTCTTTGAATCGCACTTAACTCGAGATCTTCGCGAATTATTTCGATAACAGTGAGAGAACGAGTTATTCTTTCGATAGCTAATGATGCAGTAATTGATCGAGAGACTCGCGCGAACGCGATCGATAATACGACTCGTGCGAGAGACGAGGGCTTTGATATAGATGTCTAATTTTCAGCTAATTATAGGAAATTTGATTTTGATCTGTTTATTGCAGATGCAAATACAGTCGTTAAGAACTTTATAATAAAGATAATGTCTTTCGAAATGTTAATAATACGCTGTTCATTAAGTGTCTTCTTTATAGCGAATATTAATATATAAAGACGTTGTCGCTTGATCGAGAACTTATAAGCGTTCGTTTTTTCTTCGAGATTCATAATTAAGAGACGCTTCTTAACGAAGTAAATATTATTAATTCAAATAATCTTCTTCTTGATGAGATTATATAGGCGAAAAATGAACTTCTCTTCATATCTTAGAAGAACACACTTTTCGCTTTTATTTATGAATTTCTTTTAAATACGCTTCAACGCATAGACGATGAAATCAATCGTTCGCAGATGAGATAAAATGAGCTTTCGATAATGAAAAGTCTCAAATAACGTTATAATAATTCGAACGTTAAGGGATCGTAACATTAAATAATTAATAATAATCACGATTTTAGATTAGAAAGACTTGTTAAGCTAAGAACTTAATAATATAAAATGTATCTTATATAGCAAGATCTGCTTAAAACGTTCGATCGTCTCGTTCATTTCGAAGTTCTCAGATACAGTGAGCTTTTATCTGATTTCGCACTGAAGAAGATAATTCAAGAAGGTCTTAAATATATACTCTCTCTCATTATCGAGGCGAATACGATAAATCTTATAGTCTCGTGACTTTAGAAAGACTTTAAAACGTAAGAACATAATAAACGTTTTACTCTTATAACGAATACAGTACACTTTAGAATAGAAGATAAAATCATTCTTGAATATTATAAAGTATCTGTAGTTATTAAATTTAGTAGAAGACAGAGATTCTACGAGATCATTATAAACAAATTCGTTAGACTGCGTTTCTAACTCTGTGAGACTATTATAAGAGATAGTCTTCTAACGTCTCATGATATAGTATTTATAAATATACTTCTTCGCAATGTTCTTAATGAAGTTCATCTCAACGATTATATTTGAGAGCTTATTTAGATTGTTCTGACTTAAATAACTTATACGAGCATATCAGAGTTAATGAATAGAATTCGAAAACACATTATAGACGGTTAGAGCACTATTTCGACTCTGTCAGAGATTCAAAAAGAAGAGATTACGATTACGAGTATCGATAAGCTTTAGATCGTTTTTAATAAGAGTGCACTCTATTTTATAAAAGAAGACAGCGATATCGAAGTTTAAAAGTTTATCGATCGAGAGAAGATTGACGCTCATATCGAACATATATAAGACATTTCGCAGAGTGACTATCACACACTCTTTTTTAATCACACAGTCGAGACTAATAATGTTATAGTCTTAAGACTATACTTCGCTTCTCTCGATGTTCTTGATCGATCGAGAATAAATCTTTTCGTAAATAATAAATATCGAACGATTCGCGAAAGAATAACGAGAGCAGTCTAAATCTATGACGACTCGAGTGAGGAGATTCACGAAATTCGTAGCTATGAGACTATGTTCGAGAGCTTTCGTGACGATCAGATTAATAACTTGATCATCAGCCGCACCGAGAATATTAAAGTCGTTCGAGTTAACATTCGAATAGTGCATAATAAAGTTTAGTTTCTTTAAAAAGATATAATTAACATTGAGATAATCGTTCTTCTCTGAAGTAGAGACATTAAAAGACGTCTCTTCGATGCGCTTACGCTTGTTACTTAAAAGTTTATTCTCGAAATCGAAGATCTTTATCTTCTTCTTCTTTTTTTCTTTCGTTATAAATTTCTTAGACTTGAGATAAAAGAACTTAATTCAGCATTTAATAGAGAAATGTCTAAATTTGCGATTAACTATCTTACACGAAAAACAGATCTTACGATTAATATTAGAGTCGTCGAGATTATTAAAAGTAGCTTGTTTATCTTTGCTTTTATCGTTACGAGCGATATACATAATTAGTTCTTCTTCTTTAAAGAAGATTTTAACTTCTTCGTTCACGACGATCACGATAATCTCTTAAAACTTGACGAACTTGTTCTCAAAGAGATCATGATTTTAAGTGTAACTTGACTCGAACATGTTATAAGAGTCGTTAAGTTTCATAAGGAAAATTAAAATTCGCAGAGACTTCGAAATAACGAGAAATTTATAAAGACTGATAATGTCGAAGATGATCTTATGAAAGTTTTTTTCGTATTGACGAACTCACTCTTCTCTAAGAGTGAGATCGAATATTCGACGTATTAGTTTTTTATAGAGATTCGTGTTCTTAAACTAATAGTTCTTGATTAAAGCATCGAGTATAATCTAAGAGTCTTTATTATTAAATTCGACTTCAACGAGTTCGCCATCGTTATTCTCGAAACGATAAAAGATAGCGATATAGACTCTATAACTAATAATCGTATTAAAGAAAACAAGATTATTAAGCTTCAATCAATTATTGATATTCTGCTTTCATCGACGATATTCTAGATTGAACTTCAAAATAACAATAAAGTTTAAAAGAAAAGCGCTTTCCTCTTCGAGAGAGTTAATCGCTGAAACTATCAAGACTAACATGTTTCTTACGACGTCTTATACACTTAATTCTTCGTCGATTATGAATGTTAAGAATTACTGAGAAGAGAGAGACGATAGGGGACGAAGATCTTGAAGTCGAAGAAGTCGAAGTCGAAGAAGTGAGATTCAGAGGGCTTTTGACACGAAGATCGAATAACTTAATGTCACTTAAGACACTAAGAGTGTCTTCGTTAACTTAATGTCACGTGACACTAAGAGTGGTCACGTGATGCGCTAAGGCGCATCCTCATAGTCGCTCTTTACTCTCGTAGCATTCTATAGTTTACAACTAAGTGTCCTACCACCTATTTTTGATAGGTTATGAGCCCGGACTTGCTCGGCGACTGTTTCACTTATATCCTATGCCTATCAGAGTCACAGTGACCTCTAAGCATTACGAGTTCATCGCAATGAACGCCGCGACAGCTATGAGACTCTGTTTTTCAATCTTCTTGAGGTGGGCATTGCCCTCTACAAAATGATCGTCTTTGAAATTCGAGAGGCTGGGAGTCCTATCGCAAATCGACTCTCGGCATATCGAATCTAATCGAACGTCGAACGTCGAACTCGCCATACGATCGTGCGATCGAATTCCACTAAGGCCTCTGAAACATTGTCAGCTTCCCTGCGTGAGACACGCTAAACACGCTCAACGAGGATATTCCTCTCGCGGTGTACACCGCTTCAGCGTTGATAAAGCGTTTACGTGAATCGAATCAATTATGACGACTCAAGAGGCTGGACTTCAGCATCAAATCGTCTGATCACACTTCAGAGTTGATTAGTCATCGACAAACCTTTACTCAGAGCGCGTATACGCCTGTTGAGGATCAAAACAACAAGGATTTCTTGTTGAGATAGGCCTTTCGACCTCACAAGTCCTCTGAAGAAGAGGGCTGGGGCCCAGCCATCGAATTCTTTTTATCGTCATTCGACTTTATTCTGCCGCCGAATATGGCTTCATCTCACGACGGCAGTCATCGAAGCGACTATTCTGAATTCGAGTTTCTGCCGAAGACTCAGTATAAGAAGAACGTTATTCCCCTTCGAAGGTCTGCACGCCTTTAACAATTGTCTTCGATACAGTCTCAGCGGAAACCAGATCAATTTAAATCTTTCTTGTCTCTAAGTATCTTTCATCTCAACAACATCGCTCGTATCTATCGAAGATTCAAGCATAAGCACTTCTTATTTCTCGTGTAAGAACTCGAAGATCAGCAGCAAAAGTTGTCAGATATCGATAAGATTCTCGAGAACTCTGACGGAGATCAGAGCATCTATTCCACTCTCACTGCTTTCGCGGACGTTAACAGTGTCGACTTTTAATTCGAAGTTAACGAAGACACTCTTAGTGCTTTAAGTGACACTAAGTTATTCGATCTTCGTGTTAAAAGTTCTCTGAATCTCACTTCTTCGACTTCGACTTCTTCGACTTTAAGATCTTCGTCCTCTATCGCCTCAGTTATCTGTCAAGCTGAGTCTTTCGTTTGAGTATCATCGTCGTTATTATTCACATCGTACGTGTCGCTCTTAGAAACCTTCTTAGTAACTCTCAGCATCTATAATCGACGAAGAATCAAGCGTATAAGACGTCGTAAGAAACATGTCAGCTCTAGTAGTTTTAGCGACTAACTCTCTCGAAGAGAGAAGCGCTTTTTCTCTAAACTTCATTGTTATTTTGAAGTTCAATCTGAAATATCGTCGATGAAAGCAGAATATCAACAATTGATTGATGCTCAATAATCTTGTTCTCTTTAATGCGATCATCAGTCATAGAGTCTATATCGTTATCTTTTATCGTCTCGAGGATAGCGATCGCGAACTCGTCGAAGTCGAATTCGACGATAAAGATTCTTAAATTATGCTCGATGCTCTAATCAAGAACTATTAGTCTAAGAATACGAGTCTCTACAGAGAACTAATGCGTCGAATATTCGATCTCATTCTTGAAGAAGGGGGAGTTCGTCAATATGAAAAGAACTTTCGTAAGATCATCTTCGACATCATCAGCCTTCATAAATCCCTCGTTATTTCGAAGTCTCTGCGAATTCTAATTTTCCTCATGAAACTTGACGACTCTTACGACATGTTCGAGTCAAGTTACACTCAAAATCATGATCTCTTTGAGAACAAGTTCGTCAAGTTTTAAGAGATTGTCGTGGTCGTCGTGAACGAAGAAGTTAGAATCTCCTTCAAAGAAGAAGAACTAATCATATATATCGCTCGTAACGATAAGAGCAAAGGCAAACAAGCTGCTTTTAACAATCTCGGCGACTCTGACATCAATCGTGAGACCTGTTCTTCGTGTAAGACAGCTAATCGCAAATTCAGATATCTCTCTATCAAATGCTGAATCAAGTTCTCTCATCTCAAGTCTGAGAAATTCATAACGAAAGAGAAAAAGAAGAAGAAGATAAAGATCTTCGACTTCGAAGATAAACTCCTAAACAACAAGCGCAAGCGCATCGAAGAGACGTCTTTTAATGTCTCTGCTTCAGAGGAGAACGATTATCTTAATGTCAATTATGTCTTTCTAAAGGAACTAAACTTCATTATGCACTATTCGAATGTTAATTCGAACGACTTCAATATTCTCGATGCGGCTAATGATTAAGTCATTAATCTAATCGTCACGAAAGCTCTCGAACATAGTCTTATAACTGCGGATTTCGTGAATCTCCTTATTCGAGTCGTCGTAGATTCAGACTGCTCTCGTTATTCTTTCGCGAATCGTTCGATGTTTATCACCTACGAAAAGATCTATTCTCGATCGATCAAGGGTATCGAGGAAAGCGAAGTGCAGCCTCAAGACTGTAACATTATTAGCCTCGACTGTGTGATTAGGAAAGAGTGTGTGACAGTCACTCTGCGAAATGTCTTATATGTGTTCGATATGAGCGTCAATCTTCTCTCGATCGATAAACTTCTGAACTTCGACATCGCTGTCTTCTTTTATAAGATAGAATATACTCTTATTAAGAACGATCTGAAGCTTATCGATACTCGCAATCGTGATCTCTTCTTTTTGAATCTCTGACAGAGTCGAAATAGTGCTTTGACCGCCTATAGTGTGTTCTCGAATCTTATTCATCAACTCTGACATGCTCGCATGGGTCATTTGAGTCAGAACAATCTAAACAAGCTCTCAAATATGATCGTTGAGGTGAACTTCATCAAGGACATTGCGAAGGAGTACATCTGCGAATACTGTGTCATGAGACGTCAGAAGACTGTCTCTTATGATAGTCTCACAGAGTCAGAAACGCAGTCTGGCGAATTTGTTTATAGTGATCTCGTAGAGTCTTTATTCTCTACTGAATTCAATGACTGCAGATACTTTGTGATATTCAAGAATAATTTCATCTTCTACTTTAAAGTGTACTATATTCGTCATAAGAGTGAAACGTTTGTTATATTCTTACGTTTTAAAGTCTTTCTAGAGTCACGAAGCTATAAGATCTGTCGTATTCGTCTCGACAATGAGAGAGAGTATATGTTTAAGATCTTCTTGAATTATCTTCTTTAGTGCGAAATTAGACAGAAGCTCACTATATCTAAGAATCTCGAAATAAACGAGACGATCGAACGTTTTGAGCAGATCTTACTATATAAGATACATCTTATACTGCTAAGTTCTCAGCTCAACAAGTCTTTCTGATCTGAAATCGTGACCATCATCAATTATTTGATGTTGCGATCCCTCAACGTTCGAATTATTGTAACGTCATTTGAGGCTTTTCATTATCGAAAGCCCATTTTATTTCATCTGCGAACGATTGATTTCATCGTCTATGCGTTGAAGCGTATTTAAAAGAAACTCGTGAATAAAAGCGAAAAGTGTGTTCTTTTGAGATATAAAGGGGAGTTTATTTTTCGTCTATATAATCTCATCAAGAAGAAGATTATTCGAGTTAATAATGTTCACTTCGTTGAGAAGCGTTTCTTGATTGTGAACCTCGAAGAAAAAACGAACGCTCATAAGCTCTCGATCAAGCGGCAACGTCTTTATGTATCAGTATTCGCTGTAGAGGAGGCACTTAATGAACAGCGTATTACTAACATTTCGAAAGACATTGTCCTTATTATGAAGCTCTCAACGACTGCATCTGCATCTGCAATAAACAGATCAAGATCAAATTTCTCATAATCAGCTGAAAAGCAGACGTCTATATCAAAGCCCTCGTCCCCCGCACGAGCCGTATCATCGATCGCGTTCGCGCGGGCCTCTCGATCAATTGCTGCATTATCAGCTGTCGAAAGAATAACTCGTTCCCTCACTGTCGTCGAAATGGTTCGCGAAGACCTCGAGCTAAGTGCGGTTCAAAGGGTACTCCTTGATCATCTCGACACTACGATTTCGAACCTACGAGACCTATCACCTAACCCTCTCTCGAGGACATTCGCGACCTTTGCGTTACTAACGGATCATGTTAATAAGTCGAATATTTTCGAGCCGACGATCTATCAATAGATCATTTTCAATCAACTCTCTCGCATGCACTGGGAGCTCGTCATGTAAGACGAATACAAATCTCTCATGAACAACAATACTTAATGTCTGGTTCAGGCGTCTTCAGATATTCATATTCTGAGAGGTCGCTGAGTCTACATCGTAAAGCGAGGTCTCGCTGAGAAAGTCATTCGCTATAAGACTCGCTGAGTGATTCGAGGTTTCGAATAACAGGAGGGTCGTGACTATCATGACACGTTCGCCTCAGTGATCAAGTTCATGAGTTATAAGGCGATCTTTGCTCTGACAGCGGCCCTAAACTAAGACGTAAAACAAATGAACGTCAAAACCGTCTTTCTCTACGATAACGTTCAAGAGACGATTTATGTGCGACAGTTCGATGATTTCAGCAAGGACGATATCAAAGTTTGTAAGCTGAATAAGACTCTCTATGAATTCAAGCAATCTCTCAGAATTTGATATCAGCACTTCTCGAAGTACATAAAGAAACTCGAACTAATACTCATCGAATCGAACGAGAGTGTCTTTATGAACGTCAAGAAGGGCATCACTGTAGCCCTCTATGTGAACGATATATTAATTATCGACCTCAGCAAAATCGGCATTCAGCGCATTAAAAAGGCCCTCAATGACAAGTTTCACATGTTCGACTTGGGACCTTGCGTCTATTATTTAGGCATAACCGTCAAAAGGGATCGTGTCGTCGACATCCTTCGCCTGGGACAAGCAGTCTATGTCACTCGTTTCTTAAAGCATTTCAACTACTGAAGTCTTAATCCAGCCTTCACGCCTCTGAAAACCAGTCGCAAGCTACAATCTGCGGAAGAGGGCTATGTTGCCCCGAGAAAGCTGTGCGAGGATTATTAATCCGCCGTGGAATCCCTCATGTATGTCATGTTAGAAACTCGTCCTGATATCGCCTATACTGTCTCTCTTATTAGTCGCTATTCAGTCAATTCGACCCAGACACACTGAAATGCAGTGATTCGAATCTTTCGATATCTTAGAGACACGATGCACTACGAACTCGTGTACAAAGAATCCCTTCAAGCCCTCATCGAGTACATCGATTTCGATTGAGCTGACGACTCGATTCGAAGGTCTATCTTCGACTACCTATTCAACGTCGGTAGCGACGTCATCAGCTGATCATCAAAGCGTTAAGTCATCGTCGCGTTATTCACTTGCGAAGTCGAGTATATCGATCAAACGTTGACTATTAAAGAAGTCATTTGACTAAAAACTCTTCTTAATCAACTTCTGCGGCCTCGAGACTCTGATTCGAAGATTATTATAATCTTCGACGACAATTAGAGCGCAATTGCCCTCGTTAAGAACGCTTAGTTTTATGCTCGCATCAAGCACATTAATATCGCCCATTATTTCGTGCGTGAAAAAGTTAATGACGATATCGTGAACATGCAATTCGTATTCACGGATAAACAAATGATCGACGATCTCATCAAAGCCCTCTGTCTCGACAAATTCGTTGTCTTTCGCGATGCTCTTGAGATGAAATTAGTCTCAGAACATCCTCTCAGCGTCAAAGACTAACTCTCAGCGCTCTTGCTTTTAATCTGAAGTCGTTAGTTTTAGAGAAGTGACGCTATTCACCTTGTCTGTGAACGTCAGATCTTCGGTTTTCTTTCACTGCTTCTTGTTCCACCCCCTCATATATTCATCGACCTCGTTTTGATAGAAATTGAGTGTGCATCAGGTCTATTTCAAAGAAAACTTTCAAAAAATCGCCTTTTTTCGAAAAATGGAAGTTTTGTATAAAGAATCAGAACGGATTTTTACATGTCTTCGAATTTGACATAGTCGTTTTCAGAACTTGATTTCTTCACTTTTGTGAACCGGACTTCGCGCTAACCCGATTGGGGTTTTTTGCGTCGCGAAGTGCGAAAATCGTGTTTTCGCATTTTTGAGTATGCGAGCGAAGGGGAGTGTCAAAATTCGGGTCACGTGACATGGTCACGTGATGCGCTAAGGCGCATCCTCATAGTCGCTCTTTACTCTCGTAGCATTCTATAGTTTACAACTAAGTGTCCTACCACCTATTTTTGAAAGATCGAATAACTTAATGTCACTTAAGACACTAAGAGTGTCTTCGTTAACTTCGAATTGAAAGTTAACACTATTAACGTTCGCGAAAGTAGTAAGAATGAAATAGATGCTCTAATCTCCGTCAAAGTTCTCGAGAATCTTATCGATATTTAACAACTTTTGCTGTTAATCTTCGAGTTCTTACACGAGAAATAAGAAGTGCTTATACTTGAATCTTCGATAGATACGAACGATGTTATTGAGATAAAAGATACTTAGAGATAAGAAAGATTTAAATTGATCTAGTTTTCGCTAAGACTATATCGAAGACAATTATTAAAGACGTATAGATCTTCGAAGAGAAATAACGTTCTTCTTATACTAAGTCTTCGATAGAGACTCGAATTTAAAATAGTCGCTTCGATAACTGTCGTCGTGAGATGAAGTCATATTCGATAATAGAATAAAGTCGAATAACGATAAAGAGAATTCGATGACTGAGTCTCAGCCCTCTTCTTTAGAGAACTTGTGAGGTCGAAAGACCTATTTTAATAAGAAATTCTTGTTGTTTTGACTCTTAATAAACGTATACGCGCTCTAAGTGAAGATTTATCGATGACTGAGTCTTAGCTCTCTTCTTTAAAGAACTTATAAGATCGAAAGATCTATCTCAATAAGAAATTCTTATTATTTTGACTCTTAATAGACGTATACGCGCTCTGAGTGAAGGTTTGTCGATAATTAATTAACTTTGAAGTGTGATCAGACGATTTGATGCTGAAGTTCAGTCTCTTGAGTCGTTATAATTAATTCGATTCACGTAAACGCTTTATCAACGTTGAAGCGATATATATCGCGAGAGAAATATTCTCGTTAAGCGTATTTAACGTGTCTCACGCAGGGAAGCTAATAATGTTTCAGAGACCTTAGTGAAATTCGATCGCACGATCGTATGGCGAGTTCGGCGTTCGACGTTCGATTAGATTCGATATGCCGCGGGTCGATTTGCGATAGGGCTCCCAGCCCCTCGAATTTCAAAGACGATCATTTTGTAAAGGGCAATGCTCATCTCAAGAAGATTGAAAAACAGAGTCTCATAACTGTCGCGGCGTTTATTGCGATGAACTCGTGATGCTTAAAAATCACTGTGACTCTGATAGACATAGAATATAAGTAAAACAGTCGCCGAGCAAGCTCGAGCTCATAACCTATTAAGAATAGGTGATAGAACACTTAGTTGTTAACTATAGAATGCTACGAGAGTAAAGAGCGACTATGAGAATACGCCTTAGCGCATCACGTGACCCGAATTTTGACAACAACTGTAATGCGTATTATAAGAGACTTTAGTTTAGATATCGCAACGAAAGTCAAATTCAAAAACTAATTTGACTTGAACTCATAGATAACTTCGTTGACAGAAAATTTAGTGACGAATAACTTATTAAAATTCAAGATTGCTTAAAGAATTAATTGAATATTAGATCATTACTCGAGGTGTTTTAGATTTATAATAAAGAATCGTAACATGATTTTTATCGTCTAATTGATACGCTCGCTTTGTTTATTTGTCTGCGAATAATAGATTATAAAGTAAAGTAATTTAATCTTAAGAAGATCGAAAAGTGCTTTTTATAGATCGAATAAGAATTTCGAATCTCGATTCGAAAGAATTATTTTAGATAAGTCTTAATCTCTCAGATTCAAACGTTCAATTAACGTCACAGCTTATTGATTAGCGATTTATGTCAAAATTCGGGTCACGTGACATGGTCACGTGATGCGCTAAGGCGTATTCTCATAGTCGCTCTTTACTCTCGTAGCATTTTACAGTTAACAACTAAGTGTTCTATCATCTATTCTTGATAGGTTATGAGCTCGAGCTTGCTCGGCGACTGTTTCACTTATACTCTATGTCTATTAGAGTCACAGTGATCTCTAAGCATCACGAGTTCATCGTAATGAACGTCGCGACAGCTATGAGACTCTATTTTTCAATCTTCTTGAGGTGAGTATTGCCCTTTATAAAATAATCGTCTTTGGAATTCGGGAGGCTGGGAGTTCTATCGCAAATCGATTCTCGACATATCGAATCTAATCGAACGTCGAACGTCGAACTCGTCATACGATCGTGCGATCGAATTTCATTAAGGTCTCTGAAACATTGTTAGCTTCTCTGCGTGAAACACGCTAAACACGCTTAACGAGAATATTTCCCTCGCGATGTATATCGCTTTAACGTTGATAAAGCGTTTACGTGAATCGAATTAATTATAACGACTTAAGAGACTGAACTTCAGCATCAAATCGTCTAATTATACTTCAGAGTTGATCAGTCATCGACAAATCTCTATTTAGAGCGCGTATACGCCTGTTGAGGGTCAAAATAACAAGAATTTCTTATTAAGATAGATCTTTCGATTTCACAAGTTCTCTAAAGAAGAGAGCTAAGACTCAGTCATCGACAAATCTTCACTTAGAGCGCGTATACGTCTGTTGAGGGTCAAAACAATAAGAATTTCTTATTGAGATAGATCTTTCGATCTCACAAGTTCTCTAAAGAAGAGGGCTAAGGCTCAGTCACCGAATTCTTTTTATCGTTATTCGACTTTATTCTATCGTCGAATATGACTTTATCTCACGGCGGCAGTCATCGAAGCGACTATTTTAAATTCGAGTCTCTGTCGAAGACTTAGTATAAGAAGAACGTTATTCTCCTTCGAAGATTTACACGTCTTTAATAATTGTCTTCGATATAGTTTTAACGAAAATTAGATTAATTTAAATCTTTCTTGTCTCTAAGTATCTTTCATCTTAATAACATCGTTCGTATCTATCGAAGATTTAAGTATAAGCACTTCTTATTTTTTATATAAGAACTCGAAGATTAACAGTAAAAGTTGTTAGATATCGATAAGACTCTCGAGAACTCTAACGGAGATTAGAGTATCTATTTCACTTTCACTACTTCTGCGAACGTTAATAGTGTCGACTTTCAATTCGAAGTCAGCGAAGATATTCTTAGTGTCTTAAGTAACATTAAGTTATTCGGTCTTCGTGTCAAAAGTTCTCTAAATCTCACTTCTTCGACTTCGACTTCTTCGACTTTAAGATCTTCGTTTCTTATCGCCTCAGTCACCTCTCAAATTAAGTCTTTCGTTTAAACATTATCGTCGTTACTATTCATATCGTACGTGCCGCCCTTAAAAACCTTCTTAGTAATTCTCAGCATCTATAATCGACGAAGAATCAAGCGTATAAGGCGTCATAAGAAACATATCAGCTCTAGTAGTTTTAGCGACTGACCCCCTCGAAGAGAAAAGCGCTTTTCTTCTAAACTTTATTATCATTTTGAAGTTCAATCTAAAATATCGTCGATGAAAGTAGAATATCAACAATTAATTAATGCTTAACAATCTTATTTTCTTTAATGCGATCATTAGTTATAGAGTCTACATCGCTATCTTTTATCGTTTTAAGAATAACGATCGCGAACTCGTCGAAGCCGAATTCGATAATAAAGATTCTTAGATTATGCTCGATGTCTTAATCAAGAATTATTAATCTAAGAGCACGAGTCTCTATAGAGAATTAATGCGTCGAATATTCGATCTTATTCTTGAAGAAGAGAGAGTTCGTTAATATGAAAAGAACTTTCATAAGATCACCTTCGACATCATCAGTCTTCATAAATCCCTCGTCATTTCGAAGTCTCTGCGAATTCTAATTTTCCTTATGAAACTTAACGACTCTTACGACATATTCGAATCAAGTTATATTCAAAATCATAATCTCTTTAAGAACAAGTTCGTTAAGTTTTAAGAGGTTGTCGTGATCGTTATAAATGAAGAAGTTAGAATCTTCTTTAAAGAAGAAGAATTGATTATATATATCGCTCGCAACGATAAGAACAAAGATAAATAAGCTGCTTTTAATAACCTCGACGACTCTAATATCAATCGTAAGATCTGTTTTTCGTGTAAGATAGCTGATCGCAAATTCAGACATCTCTCTATTAAATGCTAAATCAAGTTTTCTTATCTTAAGTCTAAGAAATTCATAACGAAAGAGAAAAAGAAGAAGAAGATAAAGATCTTCGACTTCGAAGATGAACTCTTAAGCAACAAGCGTAAGCGCATCGAAGAGACGTCTTTTAATGCCTCTGCTTCAGAGAAGAACGATTATCTTAATATCAATTATATCTTTTTAAAGAAACTGAACTTCATTATATACTATTCGAATGTCAACTCGAACAACTTCAATATCCTCGATGCGACTGATGATCAAGTCATCAATCTAATCGTCACGAAAGCTCTCGAACATAGTCTCATAGCTGCGAATTTCGTGAATCTTCTTATTTGAGTCGTCGTAGATTCAGACTGCTCTCGTTATTCTTTCGCGAATCGTTCGATATTTATTATTTACGAAAAGATCTACTCTCGATCGATCAAGAGCATCGAGAGAAGCGAAGTGCAGTTTCAAGACTATAACATTATTAATCTCGACTGTGTGATCAGAAGAGAGTGTGTAACAGTTATTTTACGAAATGTCTTATATGTGCTCGATATAAGCGTCAATCTTCTCTCGATCGATAAACTTCTAAACTTCGACATCGCTATCTTCTTCTATAAGACAGAGTGTATTCTTATCAAGAACGATTTAAAGCTTATCGATACTCGCAATCGTGATCTCTTCTTTTTAAATCTCTGACAGAGTCGAAACAGTGCTCTAATCGTCTACAGTATACTCTCGAATTTTATTTATTAATTCTAACATGCTCGCATAAGTCATTTAAATCAAAACAATCTAAACAAGCTCTTAAATATAATCGTTAAGATGAACTTCATCAAGAACATTGCGAAGGAGTACATCTACGAATATTATATCATAAGACGTCAGAAGATTATCTCTTATAATAGTTTCACAGAGTCAGAAACGCAGCCTGACGAATTTGTTTATAGTAATCTCGTAGAGTCTCTATTCTCTACTGAATTTAATAACTACAGATACTTTATAACATTTAAGAATAATTTCATCTTCTACTTTAAAGTGTACTACATTCGTTATAAGAATAAAACGTTTGTTATATTCTTAAGTTTCAAAGTCTTTCTAGAATCACGAGACTATAAGATCTATCGTATTCGCCTCGACAATGAAGGAGAGTATATGTTTAAGATCTTCTTAAATTATCTTCTTTAGTGCGAAATCAGATAGAAGCTCACTATATCTAAGAATCTCGAAATAAACGAGACGATCGAACGTTTTGAGTAGATCTTACTATATAAGATGTATTTTATACTATTAAGTTCTCAGCTCAACAAGTCTTTCTAATCTGAAATCGTGATTATTATCAATTATTTGATATTGCGATCTCTCAACGTTCGAATCATTGCAACGTCATTTGAGACTTTTCATTATCGAAAGCTCATTTTATCTCATCTACGAACGATTGATTTCATCGTCTATGCGTTAAAGCGTATTTAAAAGAAACTCGTGAATAAAAGCGAAAAGTGTGTTCTTCTGAAATATAAAGGAGAATTCATTTTTCGTCTATATAATCTCATCAAGAAGAAGATTATTCGAGTTAATAATGTTCACTTCGTTAAGAAGCGTTTCTTGATTGTGAATCTTAAAGAAAAAACGAACGCTCATAAGTCTTCGATCAAGCGATAACGTCTTTATGTATCAACATCCGCTATAAAGAAGACACTTAATGAATAACGTATTATTAATATTTCGAAAGATATTGTTCTTATTATAAAGCTCTTAACGACTGTATCTACATCTGCAATAAATAAATCAAGATCAAATTTCTCATGATCAGCTGAAAAGCAGACGTCTATATCAAAGCCCTCGTCTCTTATACGAGTCGTATCATCGATCGCGTTCGCGCGAGTCTCTCGATTAATTATTATATTATCAGCTATCGAAAGAATAACTCGTTCTCTCACTGTCGTCGAAATGATTCGCGAAGATCTCGAGTTAAGTGCGGTTCAAAGAATACTTCTTGATTATTTCGATATTACGATTTCGAATTTACGAGATCTATTATCTGACCCTTTCTCGAGAATATTCGCGACCTTTGCGTTATTAATGAATCATGTTAATAAGTCGAATATTTTCGAGCCGACGATCTATTAATAGATCATTTTCAATTAACTCTCTCGTATGCACTAAGAGCTCGTCATATAAGACGAATATAAATCTCTTATAAACAACAATACTTGATGTCTGATTCAGACGTCTTCAGATACTCATATTCTAAGAGGTCGCTGAATTTACATCGTGAAGCGAGGTCTCGTTGAAGAAGTCACTCGCTATAAGGTTCGTTAAGTGATTCGAGATTTTAAATAACAGAAGAATCGTAACTATCATAATACGTTCGTCTCAGTTATCAAGTTTATAAGTTATAAGACGATCTTTGCTCTGACAGCGGCTCTAAATTAAAACGTGAAATAAATAAACGTCAAAATCGCCTTTTTCTACGATAACGTTTAAGAGACGATTTATATGCGATAGCTCGATGATTTCAATAAGAACGATATCAAAGTTTGTAAATTAAATAAGACTCTTTATGAACTTAAGCAATTTCTTAGAATTTGATATCAACACTTCTCGAAGTATATAAAGAAACTCGAATTGATACTTATCGAATCGAACGAAAGTGTCTTTATGAACGTCAAGAAGAGTATTACTATAGCTCTCTATGTGAATGATATATTAATCATCGATCTTAGCAAAATCGATATTCAGCGCATTAAAAAGGCCCTTAATAACAAGTTTCACATGTTCGACTTGAGACCTTGCGTCTATTATTTAGATATGATCGTTAAAAGAGATCGTGTCGTCGATATTCTTCGTCTGGGACAAGCAGTTTATATCACTCGTTTCTTAAAGCATTTTAATTGCTGAAGTCTTAATTTAGTCTTCACGTCTCTAAAAACCAGTCGCAAGTTACAATCTGCGAAAGAGAGCTATGTTATCTCGAAAAAGCTATGCGAGAATTATCAATTCGTCGTGAGATTTCTTATGTATATTATATTAAAAACTCGTTTTAATATCGTCTATGCTGTCTCTCTTGTTAGTCGCTATTTAGTTAATTCGACTTAGATACACTAAAATGCAGTGATTCGAATCTTTCGATATCTTAGAGACACGATATACTACGAACTCGTGTATAAAGGATCCCTTCAAGCCCTCATCGAATATATCGATTTCGATTGAACTAACGATTCGACTCGGAGATTTATTTTCGACTATCTATTCAACGTCGATAGCGGCGTTATCAGTTAATTATTAAAGCGTTAAGCTATCGTCGCGTTATTTACTTGCGAAGTCGAGTATATCGATTAAACGTTGACTATTAAAGAAGTTATTTGACTAAAAACTCTTCTTAATCAACTTCTGCGGCCTCGAGACTCTGATTCGAAGATTATCATAATCTTTGACGACAATCAAAACGCAATTGCCCTCGTTAAGAACGCTTAGTTTATACTCGCATTAAGCACATTAATATCGCTCATTATTTCGTGCGTGAAAAAGTTAATAACGACATCGTGAACATATAATTCGTATTCACGAATAAACAAATAATCGACGATCTCATCAAAGCCCTCTGCCTCGACAAATTCGTTGTCTTTCGCGATGCTCTTGAAGTGAAATTAGTCTTAGAATATTCTCTCAGCGTCAAAGACTAATTCTCAGCGCTCTTACTTTTAATCTAAAGTCATTAGTTTCAGAGGAGTGACGCTATTCACCTTGTCTATAAACGTCAAATCTTTAATATTCTTTTAGTGTCTCTTGTCTCAAATTCTTAGCATCTTTTCAACGTCTTATTTCAGCGTCTTCTTACTTTAATTCGAAGTTGTCGACTTCAGAGAAGACGTCTATTAAACCCTCAGCCTCTTTCGAGTCTCATATACTTATTTTTGAACTGCCGCAACTGCCGCTGACGTGTCGCCCTTATTCGATTTACCATCATGATCCTGAATGGATATCATATCCTCGAGTCTCGTTTAGGTCTCGTTCGGCGTCTCAGCGCTGAATTTCGTCGCTATCACACGCTCGATCGCTGCTACAGTTAGTTATGAGATTTTCTTTCACTGCTTTTTGTTTCATCCTCTCATATATTTATCGACCTCGTTTTGATAGAAATTTGATGTGCATCAGATCTATTTCAAAGAAAACTTTCAAAAAAATCGCCTTTTTTCGAAAAATGGAAGTTTTGTATAAAGAATCAGAACGAATTTTTACATGTCTTCGAATTTGACATAGTCGTTTTCAGAATTTGATTTCTTCACTTTTGTCACCTGGATTTCAACCATGAAGGTGGGGGGGGGGGGGGGTTTTTCACCCTAGCAACCCGGCGCAGGACTTTCCTCGCTCGACCATCTTCTTTTCACTTTTGTGAACCGGATTTCGCGCTAATCCGATTGGGGTTTTTTGCGTCGCGAAGTGCGAAAATCGTATTTTCGCATTTTTGAGTATGCGAGCGAAGGGGAGTGTCAAAATTCGGGTCACGTGACATGGTCACGTGATGCGCTAAGGCGCATCCTTATAGTCGCTCTTTACTCTCGTAGCATTCTATAGTTAACAACTAAGTGTTCTATTATCTATTCTTGACAGACTTCTCGAGAATACGCGATCTCGAAATCAATCTTCGAAATTCTAAGAATACGTTTTACGAATTTAATTCGTAAGTTTATTTATACTTATATTAAATAAAATAATTACATAGAGAGTAACTATATATTAAAAAAGAAGATTATATACATACTTTATAACGAAATAAATCTATTAATATACGTTAAGTCTTAAAGAGATAGTATAATAATAAAGAAAGTTTAATATAAATATATATTATTAAAGAAATACGAGATACGCTTATAATAAATATATCTTTTTTAATATTATTTACTCGAGTCTAGCGTAACTTAATAAATTCTTATATTTATATTTATATAGTCTATTATTATATATAATTAGTCTTTATTTAGTTTTTTTATTTAATATATCTATATAACTTAACTTTATATCGATTTTAATAATATCGATAAAAGCTCTTAGAGAGTTATATATAAATAGCTCGCACTCTTAATATATATCTATAAGATTAACTAAAACTTCAAGAATTCTCTTATTGAAAAGCTTGCTTTCTCAATGATCAAGACTAAATGCACTTTCATATCAATAATCTTATTTTTAAAGTTGATCAATTAGATTATCGAATTTCGCAATTTTGAAGCTAAAACTCATCTTATTTCTTTATTTTCGATCTAAACGCGAGTACGTTTCAAATAAAAAGATTCATAAGGCTGAACTTCGAACATTAACTTTTATAAATCTATTTCACTGAATTTCTTCGACGATTTATTTTATAAGTTAAAAGAATAAAAATATGAACTTTTAGAACTAGTCTCGCGTTTCTTAATAGTGTTATACTGATAAAATTCGATATTGTGAATCTGAGTTTACATGAAAGTCTAGAAAATCTAGATCTGTTATTCGTGAATTATCGAGCTTGCGAGAAGAGCCCCTTCGACAGGAGCCCTCGAAGGGCCCTCGAAAAGCCCCGGGAGGGAAGGGAGGTTCAGGGGGTCTCCCCTTGAGAATATGTCTCTCGATTCTCAGGGTAAGATCACCCAATCCTTCGGAGCTCTCCGTGCGCTTCTGCCGAAGGGTTAGGGGTGGTCACCCTGAGAATCAAAATAAGTCAAAAAACCAGTACTCCGCAAGATTTCCACTACTGGGTAGCCCGCGCCCCCAGCACATATTTTCTATAGTTTGAAAATATGATTATTTCAACGTGTTCGACGTGCGTTTATCGTTATCTGGCTTGCAGAATAACAGAACCATACTACTCTGGCCATCTTTGCGTCTGAGAAGGGTTGAATGTAAGATGCAACACAGTTTAGAGATGAGCCTGCCTCATTGAGCTTTGAACATGAAGTTTTAGCAAGTTCCAGTACCCACGAAGCCTGTGCCATAGCGTAGCATCGTGAAAGGCGACGCGAGGTTTGGAGTGTTTGCAAGCAATTGAAGAGCTTCCTACACGATATTGAGAGAGCATTATCATTTTGCTAGGCACAATTGAAGCAAAAGTAAGCAACTTGTTGGGGAATAGGTTGTGGGAATAGGTTGTGGGAGTAACCATTCGTCGCAGCAGCTTCGGGTTTGCGGGGGAGCATAAAGAGGCAAGGTTGCCGGGGCTGGCTGGTTGCGAGGCCAGAGACTCGGGGTAGACGGGCACTTGTGTGCTTGAATTTATTTTCGAAGTGCCCATTGTGCTAGGGTCAAAGGCAGGATTTAAGGCTGGCTATGTCTACATTGGAAGGTCTACAGCACTGCTGTCTCGCTTAAAGGTAGCGGGGAGTGAGGACGCCCTGCGATAGGGTAGATAAGGTGCTGCTAGGGCTCGGTCTTGGGCTCCCGGCTAACAATCAAGTCCCTCTTAAGGGTACCTGGCCCCCCCGAAGTTTCTTCCAAAAACATCATCTCTGCCGAAACCCTCCATCCACACCTACGTTTGTTTACGCTATAACGCTCATCAAGAATACTCATCATGGCGCGTCCTAAGAAGGCCGAAGAGAAGACCAAAGACTCTGGAAGTCTACAAATCAGTGTTGAGGATTTTGTCCGCACCAGGAACTCAGTGAGCTTCACTCATTTCCTTCACGTCTGTGGCTTTGTCGCGACTCGACTGGGTTGTTTCATAACCTCACCGCGTCTGACCACAACCACCGAGCCACCACCGACTCCCAACACATCATAATGTCTAAAATCCCTCCACATCAGCTCTATATGACTCGCGATCAACGCCACGAGGCATTAGAAGCCGTTCATCTTCTCACTCTGCCTTGCCAAAATGTTTGCGACATAGCGTACATGCTGGTCAATAACATCATGTGCGGCGCGATGAACCCCGAACAGAATCAGCTAACTATCGCGCCTAAGGTGGTCACTGGGTTAGCCACGCTGCAGTCGGCTGTCTCAGATCTCTCACGCGCGTACATTGCGCACACGGACACAGTCATTGGCAGAGGCAATGCTTCATCTCTTGAGCAGTTGAACATATCCAATCCTCTGAGTGGTGAGAACGGTCTTTTCGGCGGCCGTGGGCCTACGCCCGCACCAACCACGGATGCACCCCCAGAGGGCAAGAAGAGGAAGAGAGCTCCACATGACAAGAATGCACCCAAGCGTGCTCTGACTCCGTTCTTCTTGTACTTGCAGACTGCGCGACCAGCTCTTGCGAACGAGATGGGGTCAGGCCACACAGCTAAAGAGGTACAAGACGAGGGAGGACGGAGATGGCGAGAGATGACTGACAAGGACAAAAGTGTAAGCTGAGCTGTCTTTGATCTTCACGCGTTGGTTGGTCTAATTCTTGTTCAAAGGAATGGCAATATAGATATGCGGTCAACTTTGCGCGCTACAGGGCCCAAACGGATGCGTACAAGGCAGGCAAACCAATCCCAGAGATTAGTGACGCGGAAGCAAAGAAGCTTTACGAAACCACAAAGAAGGATGGCAAGATACCCGCACCGGCCGACCTCGATCCTGGCCACATCGACGAGGAAGAAGACAGTGACTCATCTACTACATCTGACGAAGACTCTCCAGAGCCAGTCAAAGCTCCCTCTCCCAAGCGAAAGAAAACTGCCAAGAATACTGCAGAAAAGAAGCCACCATCGGCGAAACAGACCCCGGCAAAGGCACCTGAGCCAGTAGTCGCAGAGACGACCTCACAGTCTCCCGAAAAGACGTCGCTTGAGAAGAAGAAGAAGGCTTCGAAGAAGAAGGAGCCAAAAGTTAGCGGAGATGCGATCGAGCCGAAGAAGGAGCTTGTTGCCGAGCCACCAAGCTCACCGCCCAAGGTGACAGGCCAAGATAGCCAGCAGAAGCAACAGAAGAAGAAGGGGAGGAAGCGTAAGAGCGAAGTAGCCGAGGCATGAGCGCCATTGTCGGTCAATGTCAATGCATGCCTCATTCACGTTTCCTGTGTATCTTGTGTGTTGAGAATTTAATCAATGTGACGAGAGCAAAAAGGGTTGTTCAATAGGGATACAGTGAAGCTAGGCTTGTTCATGTGATGAGGAAAATGTGCTTTACTGGTCTCTTTTTCTCAATGGCTTGCTGGCGATCGTGCCTCTAAAACAAGACTTGATTCAAATATTCAAAACTTACCGCCATCATTTGTTGTTTTGACAAACACCTATCGAGGGTCAAACACCTATCGAGGGTATGGGCGCAAAACATAAGAGGCCGCTAGCACTTCTAGATGGATGGTGTCGGTTTCGATTGCCCCGCCGCTCTCCCTGCAGTCAACCCCACCTCTCCACCTTTTCTCACATGTACGAGTACTTGCTGGAAAATGCGCAAAAGCTCAAGACTTGTCGCAATCGTCAAAACAGGACTGTCAATGGTACCCAAGTTAGACTGATCCAATTACCGCGTTGATTCCATCATGCATCTCGTACAAAAAGAGGCATTGCTCCCACCAACTGCGCCTATCTTGCTTTAGCTTGCTGATATCCTCTCCACAGCTCGATAAGCTCGTCACCTCTCAATTGGGCTTGCTGGCTCAGCGTAGACTCGCTCGCGGAGTCCAATTGAATCATGCAGAGGCTACCGTATGCTTAGCCTGGCAACTTATCATCTCCTTTCTTTATCTAATGGTCTAAAATACTAGGCTTTGATTGCTAGTAATTTGCAAGAGGTACCTTCTTTGCACAGGTACTCATGGACAGGGCTGAAATTGAGAATACAGCTCATTCGCGATGGCAACCACTCTGTGGCAGATCTTATGTCAATCGGCAAAACCATGCTTGGGAGGCGTCATGTCCTCCCATCTGTTGTTTCCTCTCTCGCCGAGCTCATGGTCGAGGGCACATTCCCCAGTGGCACATATCTCGTGACTGTTCATAATCCAATTAGTTCTGATGATGGTGATCTGGAGAAAGCCTTCTACGGCAGTTTCCTCCCCATTCCAGGAATGGACCTCTTCCCGTTACCAGATCCTAAGGAATACTCTGTCGAGAAAATGCCTGGAATTGTTGTACCAGTCAAGGAGGGAAGAATTTCAGTGAAAGAGGGCAGGAAAAGGATCACATTGAAGGTCGTTAGCAAGGGAGACCGCCCGATACAAGTACGCGTGCCTTTGCTCGTGGTAGACCTTTTCATTTGCTGAACGTGAACCTAGGTCGGTTCTCACTATCATTTGATCGAAGCAAATCCCCAACTAGAATTCGACCGCCTGAAGGCTTATGGCTACTTCCTCGATATTGCTGCGGGAACCTCCGTTCGGTTTGAACCGGGAGATACAAAGACTGTCACTTGCGTTGAGATCGGAGGCAAGAAGATTATTAGGGGTGGCAACGGAATAGCCTCTGGCCCTATCGACAATTCTCGTGCAGATGAGATTTTGAGAAGATTACAGGAGGGAGGATTTGCACATACAACACAACCCGCGGGAGATAGCGCTCACATCGACCCTTTCACAATGAGCCGCGATGGGTACAACGGAATGTTTGGACCGACAGTTGGCGATACTGTGCGACTGGGTTCGACCAACTTGTGGATCAAGGTCGAGAAAGACTATACTGTGTACGGCGACGAATGCTCTTTTGGTGGAGGGAAGACATTACGAGAGGGTATGGGTCAGGCTAGTGGTCGCCCAGACGTTGAGTCGTTGGATACTGTCATCTCGAATGCTCTTATCGTGGACTGGAGTGGTATTGTCAAAGCCGATATCGGTATCAAGAACGGGATCATCGTTGGCATCGGCAAAGCTGGCAATCCAGACGTCATGGATGGGGTTGACCCGGCAATGGTAGTAGGTTCCTGCACGGATGTCATCGCAGGTGAAGGCAAGATAATTACAGCTGGTGGTGTGGACTCCCATATCCACTTCATCTGCCCCCAACAAGCGTACGAGGCTGCGGCTTCAGGCATCACAACCATGCTTGGGGGAGGCACGGGCCCAAGTACAGCTACTAATGCAACAACCTGTACACCCGGGAAAACCCATATGCGTCAGATGCTTCAAGCCTGTGATGAACTTCCCATCAATTTTGGAATTACAGGCAAAGGCAACGATAGCAGTCCTCGAGCCTTGCAGGAGCAGTGCATTGCAGGAGCCGCAGGTCTTAAGCTGCATGAAGATTGGGGTTCGACTCCAGCCGCCATTGACACATGTCTCGGGGTCTGTGATGAGCATGATGTGCAATGCCTGATCCATACGGACACGCTTAATGAGTCAGGATTCGTCGAGCAAACAATCAAAGCTTTCAAGAATCGAACAATCCACACCTATCACACTGAAGGCGCAGGGGGAGGACATGCACCTGACATCATCTCCGTTGTAGAACATGGCAATGTCCTTCCTAGCAGCACTAATCCTACCCGACCTTACACCCGCAACACTCTCGATGAGCATTTGGATATGTTAATGGTGTGTCACCATCTATCTAAGAACATTCCTGAAGATGTTGCTTTCGCGGAATCACGTATTCGTGCAGAGACAATTGCTGCCGAAGATGTTTTGCACGACCTTGGCGCTATCAGTATGATGTCCTCTGACTCACAAGCAATGGGTCGTTGTGGGGAAGTCATCCTGCGGACCTGGAACACTGCACATAAGAACAAATTACAGAGAGGCACCCTGAAGGAAGACGAGGGTACAGGAGCAGACAATTTCAGAGTCAAGAGGTACATCAGCAAGTATACGATTAATCCAGCAATCACCCAAGGTATGGGTCATATGATTGGAAGCGTCGAAATCGGCAAATTTGCAGATCTTGTTCTCTGGAATCCGGCCAACTTTGGGACGAAGCCCACGATGGTCATCAAAGGTGGCATGATATCCCACATGCAAATGGTGCGCTGCTTTCGTTCGTTCAGCGTGTATGCACTCACCGTACTGATGCAACTTTAGGGAGATGCCAACGCATCCATCCCCACCGTTCAACCGATTGTAATGCGTCCAATGTTTGGTGTAAGTAGCCACGCATAGCATTCTTTCCGTCCTAGTACTTATATTTTCCACGGCAGACTTTCGTTCCCCAAACATCGATAACGTTTGTGTCCAAAGCCTCTGTCGATACCGGGACCGTCCAGACTTACAAACTGCGCAAAAGGATTGAGGTTATAAAGAATTGCAGGAATATTGGCAAGAGAGATATGAAGTACAACAACTCAATGCCAAAGATGAAGGTGGACCCCGAAACATACGTGAGTAGTCTCGTCACCTTCGATGACGAACGCGCTGATGCGTAGGGTTGCAAATCTAGGTCGTCGAAGCAGATGGACTGGTGTGTAAAGCGGACCCTGCCACAGAATTGCCGTTGGCCCAGACGTACTACGTCTATTGAGGCCGTCGAGCACGCAGGTATAGCGGGAATCGACAAGGTATTGATATTTGTTTGCTTGCAAGACGATTTTAGCATGATTTGGCTTGCTGGGGTATATACCTGAGGATTTTCCAGAAAGCGTTAGTTGGTGTAACAAATTATCTGTTGATTCTTGCTTAGCGCTAATGAATTTACGCCTGTAGTGCTAGATTCCGTATGTAAGATTTTAATATCTACCTAAGGTACCTTACGTAAGTAAGTGAAAACTATGCGCCGTCATAGATTCATCTCAAAATGGAACGGCTCCCTCTAATTGATAGCAACATCGTGGTTTCATGTGAGAGCAGGCCGACAAGGCTCCGCGAACTGTGCTTCTGAATCAACGAGGCTTAAGCAAGTCCCATTTCCACACAAAAACAAAGTACCTCGGTGGACATCAGCGCCAGGGTTTACAAAAGCTTCTCACTTCTTAGCTCATTATTGCCATGCTCCCAGTCAACAGTCCTCCGTCAAAGCTCGACCTCTTCTTCCCCGTGGTGAGCGCCTGAGGAGATAAGCCCATGGTCACTTTCCCATATACCACTGGGCCCTTTCGCTGCTTTATACGCTTCCTTCCTTTTTCGCAATCTCATTGCTTTGCTGTCTGGGTTCGATTTGTGCGAAGACTGCGATTCAAAAGCTGCGTCTGAGAGCGTGACCTGCGTTTCGAGATCTAGTTGGCTTTCATTGAGGGTGTTTTGCATATCGTCTGGCTCAGGCATCTCCTCTAGCAGAAAGTCGCCCGCTTCATTGCCCTGGCTGGAAGGATCGCCGTCTGATAGCTCGATCGGCTCAGCTTGTGTCCCACGATGCAGATCTACCGGACGGTTGACCAAATGCCCGTCTGCAAGAGTGCTTGCATTCGGGTCGTTCTCCAAGTGGAGTGCTGCAGAAGGCCCTTGGCGGCTAAATACAGCTGTCCTTGACGTACTCGTATACTCGCCAGAATGATTGGACGCTGGATCAGTGGACTTCGGAGTTGGTAGTATGTTCTCTCTCTTGCTTTCTCTGACATAGCTTTTGAAAGATTGCGTAAACACGGATAACTTTCGTTTCGGAGACAATGCATCGATCGGTGGACTTCCCATGTCAAGATCGGCTTGGTGATTCCCTAGGAACGATGAGCTAGTCCGCGGACGTTTTGGCACGCGCTCCAGGTCGTCAAGAGCGTGAGATTCAGGATCTGATGCAGACCCAAGAAGGCTCACTGGACTTTTATCTCGCTGATTGACGCTTCCCTCTCGCGAAGAAGTCATAATCTGCAAGTCACGATCGTTTGCACTTTCTTTGAGGGTTTCTCGTTGGCTTGCAAGCAATTTCATCTCTTCGTCATGAGCGAACGTAGAACCCAAGCATAGGTGACCGAAAAGATATTCAATACTTATACTGAGATCCATATACTCTTCGTCAATGGTGCATGGATAGACGTCAACGGGCTCAAACGCCTCTACAAGATCGCAGAGCTCTTCATACGAAGAGTGCCTCGAGTATGGAAACTCCTACGCAAGTCAGTCATTGTATATTTTGTTTTATATCTCGAAAGCACTGACAATACTTCTTGGAAGTTCTTGCCTCACAGGGCAGGTTTGCAGTGTCTCTGCCCTACCCCTACTCACGCCCCTGCTCGAAGTTTCAATTCTTTCGTCAATTTGGCTGACTTCGGCATCTCCGACAACAAGCTTAGCGAGAAGCTTTGGAAGTTCTGCTAATGGTATCTTCTCGTGGTTACCGCCAAGGCCAAGAGTATCTAATGAGACGATCATCTTCTGGGTCTCCTTCGCTCTGGTTATCAGATCGATGGTCTTTAATTGTGTCTCTTGGTCTTCAATTTCCTTTTTGCACAATTCGATCAATCCTTCCACCGCAGTGGCATCGTCAAGCTCAAGCTCGTGCACTTGATTAAGGTCTCCACCACCTCCTCCAGCGCCGACCTCACTTCAAGATTTTGGAGTCAGCATCTCTGCTTCAAGACGAGACCGAGGCGATGAATATTGGTGAAGTAATAAGCTCCCGAGCCTTTCCTTGTGACTCAAAAGTCTGGACGATTGGGAAGGAAATACAACAATAAGTGGACTTACGGTAGGACAAGCCCTCCAACCGAGCGCGAAACAATCGGGCGGATGTAGACAATGTTTGACGCCTCCAAGGCACTGCAGCCCATGTCGTGCTGGCAACTGTGCAGGCGAACATGCTGTTTGGAAGTCAAGCATCCGTCTTGGAATTTGTTACCACACTCAAAGCCATATAGTGCGGAGCCTTCTTGGCAAAGGTTCTTGTTTTTGGCAGTAGTACCTAGAGATTCGTACAAAGAATACTTGTACTCATCTACGTGAATCTAACGTTGTGTAAGCTCTCATGCCCGTCGACTGGCCCAGGAAAAGCCAAACCTGAGATCGCAAGTCACTTGACAGAGCAATCCAAACATCCTCGTAGCCGAAGGTCCAGGCATGGAAGTGAAAGACGGTGTCAATCGGATACTTCCTGATCTTCTCGAGAAGCTCTTTCAGTCCATCTGCCTTCGCCGGGAATTTTCGGCAGTGACTTTTCTTGGAAGCGAAAGTCGTGTCCAGGTAGATCTTGTCTAAACGCTTAAGGCCATGGGTGTATGGAAGAACGACGGGGTTTCGAATCAGAGAATTAACCCACCAAGGCTCGGCTATATTCACCTATGTTAAAGAGTATTACACCCTCAAGATGTTAAGCTTACACCGAATGTCACCAGTGTAAAGTATTGCCTTGGTGTCATTTTCAATAAGGAACATGACCGCGCCGGCACAGTGATTTGCCTAAACATCATCAGCACAATCCTTTTGCAGATACGTGAAATTTACGTCTAGTAATGTGACTCTAAGAGACTTTCCCAGCTTTAGCTCAATCTCTGTTGGAGTGTTCAAGGCTATTGTCTTCTGAACACAACTGTGAGCTCCTTACGTTTAAGAACCACCGTGAGAACTTACAAGCAATCTACTAAGATGTTTATAATGTTGTTTCCTTGACTCTAGAATACCCCTGTGCAAATTCATGCGATGTGGGTACTTTTCAAGGCGGAGCAGGAGCTGAGCTTTTGTCAGTAATTGATTGATGGAATTTCAAGATCAATGCGTACCTCTCGAGTGGTCGCGGAACAGTAGATGAATGGAGAATCTGTGCAGGTTTTGGAGTCAGCATTGCTGCTTCAGAGCAAGGTACTGATCTTGAGACCCAGAGCTTGGTATATAAGTAGGAAGGCATTGTTACTAAATGCACGTACGGAGAGACTCCAAACCTTGGAGATGGTCGCTGTGTACATGACTGAGAAAGCATGCGAGCGGGTTGTCTCTCCCATGCAGTTTTCGAAAGTAATCAACTTGTACCAGGTCAGCGACGCAGGTGTGAAAGCCTTAGAAGAGACGAACTTCGAATTTCAGGAAACTCTGTACATCAGTAAGCGCGTGTGCATGAGACATGATGGTATACATACCCTCTACGACTCCCTTGAATGTAGACATCCTGACACTCTTGCGTCCGATGCCCTCCTTGAGTCTCGGGCCATTTGCCTGCATGCAAAGCTTTCAAGTAAAAGCTTTCCCCCGCTCATGACCTGTTCAGATTGTTTTGAGCCTACGACACGTTTGAGGGCGATCTGAAGTGTTTTAAATAATGACTGAGAGCCATGTGTTGCGGGAAGGAAAAGAGCAACAGTATCTTACGAATGATATGTAGTAGTAAAGCGTTTCACTGCACAGGCTATTTTCTACTTACTCCCCGGTTCACTCCTTTATATTGGTCTCGTGGTAGGATTCACATGCACGGCTTCCCCAAACACCTCTAATCTTTTAGCTGCATTAATTAAGTGGGTTCCGAGAGTGAGAGAAATTTGAGCCCAGGAGAAGTTCAGAGGCGCCCTCCAAGCGAGACATTTTGGCTGGGAACGAATGATAATAGAAAGCGCCACAAAGTAAAGTATTACAGTATACTACATGTAGAGGCACCTGCACCTTTTGAAAGATTATTCTGTGTGGTGAGACTGCATAGCCAGTCGTATGATCCGTACACATCCCATCAATAAGCATCATGCATTCTTATTTCACCGCAATCTGACGTCTAGGCATCACTCGTTCGCCCTCATTCCTTGCACATATTTTTCGAGCCTCCCTTTAAAGTCGCCGCAGGACACCACCACATCACAATTACATGAATGCTGCTGCCCAGTGGATTGCACACAGTGCACCCTAGCACCTCCACCTCAAAAGCCAGAAATCCCAACTTCGCTTCGACATCTTTACAACTCCTCACTCTTGAACCCTGGCAAGTGCGACTCCTTCTCTCTATCTATTCAACAACCTCTTCGTCCTTCTGACCACCACTGGTCGTGCATCTAGACCTTACCGCAGACTAAGATAGAAATAAGTGGAGGCATTGTTGCTATCATCCAAGTCCAAAGACTTCCATCCTCGCCCCTTAGATCACTATGAAGAAACCAAGGATTGAAGAGCTCGTCATGTCACGACTGTTCCCGCAGAAGAAGGACATCGATCCCAGCGATTGGCAGACCCACATCAGACGCAGTCTTGTTCAAGAAGTCCGCATGGAAACTGTCTGTTTCTATGGGCCTTTCGATTGTCTCGAAGCCCAATATCCCGGCCTAGACTATGCTAAACCCGCTCATCGTCTGCGCCTCAACCGATTTCCATCCCACCGAAAACTCTTCAGGGTCTTTGATGAGTTGAGGCTGACGGATTACGAAATACAGAGACTGTGTAAGTGGGAAGGTACACGGTGGGCTAGGGAGACATATGAGGCCAACAATAGGCTCAAAATAAAGGACACTACCTGGAATGGTGTTCATGATTTTAGGAACAAGAGGCCCACTGTTACAGTGGCCCCAGGATGGATTGAAGAGCCAATTGCGACAGAGCCCGGAGAGATCTCGGACAACGACATAGCATCGGAGGGTGAAGATGAGGAGATGAGAGACTCCGATGAAGGCGACGAGCTTACTGAGGAAGAGAGCGAGGACGAGCTGCAGCGAAGCGTTGGTGTGGATCTCAACCAGAGGCTCCTTGTTGCTACCGAGGCACGAGCAAGGGGTGAAGAGGCAATTATTGATGCTGATTGGGAGCAATGGCTCAAGGAAGCAGCGGAGAGGGGCGACCTTCCCGAGTTTTCCCGTATGCTCAATTCAACGTCGGCGCAGGCAGCTTCATCCCGGACTTCGGCATACTGGACCCGAGAAACCCCGGAATACCTCAGTGAAGATTCTGCAACGTTGCGAGCCCGCCTGCCGCCACCACCGCAATACTTTCCTCCGGTCGAAGCAAACTCCGCTATAGCGACAGCCGTAGCAGTCCCGCCACCTGCACACCCCGCAGGGGCCGCAATGTAGGGGAGGGAGCACAGAACACGTGAAGTCTTGATAGTACATATGTTTACTCGGTTCTGATTATGCATTTTTACGGTTTCACGAAGGAATCATGAGCGGAAGGCGTTTTGGCTTCAATGGCGGTCATAGACGGGCATGCCGAATATTCTCCATCTCTGCATTCATGGCTGCACAAGAGCGGTTTTTTATTCTCCCAGATACCTGGCATGCATGACAAGCGCTGCATAGGGTCCCGTTGAAGCATATGTGGCTCTCACTCATCATTTCAAACGGGTAGTACATCGTGATCTTGATAGAGGCGAAGCAGTTATCCAGTAAGCAAAGCCTTTCTCGAAGCGAAGTGAAATGCGGAATCTGAGACGCGTTATGCATGTCTGCTCGTGAATTTTGCACCACAAGGAACTTTGTAAGACTTTAGGTCGTTTCCTTTTGCTATTTATGGGCCACAAGGTCAAAAGATTCATCACTCAGGCCTAGCATCTGTCTCTGTTCAACCGAAGCGTCTCATCACCTCCCTAGAAAATTCCCCGAAAGTAGTCCCTTTGTCTCTATCCACCACTTCGTCTAACCCGGGTTGCGTGAACCTTCACCGTTTCGATGTCAGTATTGCCACTTCAAGACAAGTTTGAGTTATAGGACATGTTGGGGGCTTTAGAATAGAGTCGTTGATGTTTCGCTCCCGCAATATGTGTTTTGACTCAAAATGCATAAAAAGTGAGCACATTGCTCCTAAAGGTTGCTTACACGGCTAAGGTGTTCCTCGCCACTCTAGCTCCGTCCTTCGCAGCCCCTCCAGCACGCACAAAATGAGGCACGGCTCTGAATTTGCCCCCTGTAATAATCTGTAATGCTTCACCTGTCTGGAAGGCTAGGCAATCCGGAGGGATGGAGACTTTGGTAATGGTGGAATCGCGGGCGTGAATGTAGAGGCCCGTGTGTGGGTCTGGAGCCGACGGAAGAAAAGGTAAAGCTGGTGCCGTAGATGGAGCCTTGGTTGGATCAAAAGCGGAGATCTGAGGAGGATGTGCCGCCTCGTCGACATAAACGGCAGACGTTAAGCCAGTCAGGCAGCCGTCTTGGTAACATCAGATTCAGCACGTCTTCTCTTGGGACCAGACTCGGCTTCAAAGCCATGTTCGGGAGTGTTTTACTCCTGGAGCGAAATTTTGCAGCCCAAATCCAGTGCCAATCAGGAGAAATACATTAGGAAAGATAACTTACGGTCGATGTGGGTTGCGCACCAGGAATCATGATCTCGTGCTGTAGATTCCGGGGGAGGTGCACCGATGTTTGCAGCCTGACTGGATTTGGAGGAGGCTGCTGGGGGGAAATAATGCAACAAACGCGCTTTCGTTATCATGGAGCTTTTCACAACATGTTCGAGATACCCAGGCTCATAATCTTTGATGTGGGCTACAGCATACTGATCACACGCACGAGCGACTAACACGGCAGTGTCGATTATTAAGGTACAGAGCTCCTCAAAGGTGTCTTGGAAGCCTGGGAGGGAAGTCTCAGCTGGCCAGACGTTGGGTGCTGTGAACTCTGGGAAGCCGATTGAAGAGGGTACCGTAACATGCTTTCCTTGATAGAAAGCGCAGTTGACATAGTATGAGCCTTTCTGTGTGTCGTACGAACCACTTTTGAGGGACTCTTTGCCATGACTCCATCCGCTAAGATACTTTGCCGAAGGGCAAGAGAGGGCATCTAACGAGAATGAGCGCGAAGATATGACTATCTTTTCAGACGTTGAAAGGAGCAGGTGACCAATCGTTACAAAACTGAGAACACATACCCAGCTCCTCCGTGGGTAGATTAGCAACATAAGACGCGTACGAGAGAACCTCATGACGAAGTTGGGGAAACCGTGAAGGCAGATCCTTAACAATTAAGATACCAAGAGAAGAGGGACCAAATGCTTCTTCCAGGGTTTGGAACGGTACAGAAGCTGGGATTCGAATTAGATATCTCATTTAAGCTGGAGATCCGAGAAACCGACAATGCTTGAGGTCTTCTAAGCTCACGACGACGGCGTTTCGAGGTTCATGCATACTTTCAAATTTTCCCATCAGCTTATTGAAATTCCATGTTCGATACTCGTTTCCACCTACTAATGCAACACCCCTACTAATGCAATACCCTAAAATCCGATAAATCCGAAACCCTATCAAAAAACTCGCCCACCATTCGAAATAGGCTATAGCAACAACAATACTATATTTAAGACTCTTGAATAATGTTTTATGAGTAATATAGTGTTTCAGCATTACAGAGCTTCACTTTAAAGAAAATCGATGTAGAAATAATCAAATAATAATCAAAAAGGTGAAAATAATATTATGCTCAGTCGAAGAAGGTAGAGAAGACAGAAGAAGACAGAGAAGAAATCATTTGAAATAATACGATTTGATTAATTCATTGCTTTCGAATCGAGCCGCAGACGCTAAATTAGTGTTATAAAAAAGTTTTCTTCATGTAATGACATATCTATTAAATCGCGATAAGACATCAACGACGATAGAGAGGTTCATTGATGACGCGATATAGCTTCGAACGATGTTTATATATATAATAACAAGGGGAACATGCTTAATTGAGTTCATAGTTGATAATTATTTTATAATAAAGTTCTAAGAAGAAAATTATTATTTGAAATAAAAAGTATATATAGAGATCTTCTGCAGATCTCTTTACAAGTCTTTATATATGTCTATTTGTAAGTCTCTTTATAAGCCTCTCTATAAACCTCTTTATAAGTCTTCTTATAAATCTTTCTGTAAGTCTCGCTGCAAAGACCTTATTATAAAACTCGATCATTGATTACTAATTAATGATCTGACAATTAAGACGATTAAGAATGAAATAACTCACACTCTCATCAGTAGTAAAAATTTCATGACTTCGTTAAAGGCTTCAAAAGCTCGTAAGGCTCGTAAGATTAATAAGGCTCGCAAGACTGTAAAGAAGAATTCAAAGCATAAACGTCTAAATAATATAATAAAAGAATATATGAAAGCTCTTTTAACGAACAAAAAATCTTTTATTAGAGCAATTATATTATCTCATAACATTACTTCTTTAACTCTTGAAAGACGCGTTGTTAATTAGATATAATCTCGTTAAGAAGCAAATAAGAATCGATAGCGACTTAGCGCTATAAAGAAAGAAGTCTTAAAAGAATAAATTCTACAAGTAGTAAAATGAAATTGACCTTTAAGAGTTTTTTGGGTTAAATTTATAATCATCGAATTGCTCGTGAAAAAGAGAGATTATAAAGCGCTTGATTATAATTAAATAATTAGCTTTCTTGAAAGATATTTAAATCTATAGAGTCGATTTAATTAGTTATTGAATTAAAAGCGTACTGTCACTCACGATTCAAAAAAGCTATTATAATGATTTCAGCTTATTAAGAACACTATTTAGAAGTACGATATTTAGAAGAAGAATACGTATAATATGAATAAGAAAGATTTCGCTCTCGATGTCGCTAATAGAGCGAGAGTAATTTGCTTTAAAAATAACTTATAGATCTATGTGACTCAGAACGACAATAGAAAGTGAATATCTTTTATTAAGTATATATTCGATAACGAAAGACTTCTAGATATCTTTATAATCTTTAAAGACAAGTTAATCAAAAAGGTCTGAATCGAGCTCTTAGAGAATAAGTATAATTATATTACAATAAGTGAGAATGAATAAACAAACAACGTATTGAGTCTGAAGTGTCAGGACCAGTA
Source organism: Pseudevernia furfuracea (assembly GCA_022315425.1). Taxonomy (NCBI): domain Eukaryota; kingdom Fungi; phylum Ascomycota; class Lecanoromycetes; order Lecanorales; family Parmeliaceae; genus Pseudevernia; species Pseudevernia furfuracea. The sequence continues at coordinate 1,357,825 of JAIUPT010000050.1, forward strand.
CAGAGTCAAGTTATTAGATATATTTTCTTTCTTATTTGATGAATAATATACTCATTATTTTATAGAGCATTTGAGTCGCAAACTCGTTAAACGCTGAAAGACAAATATCGTCCTAACATATTTGACGAATATGCGTTACATATTAATAACAAAGTTATACTATTCTATATTAACAACGATATTATTTCTTTATATTTATCTACTCATATCACATATATACTTTAATTATTAGATATCGAATTTTTCTCATCTTTAACAATTATATATCATAAGTATCTAAAGAAAAACTCACGACTTTCGAAACAATATATAATAAACAAAACAAATTATATTTAGTACGTTTAAATAATAAGAAAAAACGCTGCGACTCTCAAAAACATTATGTATTTTTAACAAAACAGTGAGCTATTTTTTATTTAATCGTAAATTGTCTTTAATAAATAAGAGCTTAAAGCATTAGAAACGCGATCTATTATATCTTTAACTATAATTATTATAACGTTCAATGATGATTCTATCTCTATGTCTTTTATCACTTTAATAAATATAAAAAAAGTTAATTAATTAGTTTAACAAATTAAGACTGATAATCAAGATTTAACACTTTTAGAAAAGCTTAAAAAAGCATATAGTGCTACACTAACAAAAATCATTATATTTAAGATTATTAATAATACTCTTATCAACGTAGATTAACGAAAGAAGAATAAGATCGCTCGAGAAAAAAAATACTAAAAAAAAAAAAGAATTATAACTCTTAAAATTATATAAGAACGAACGTAAAAATTTAATAACGAGTAGTTTGCGAGGAAGTTTATAAAGATTTATCGTCTAAGATCTAACCTTTTTGAGAATAAAAGAGATAGAAGTTTAGTTAAAAAGACTACTTTATCTCTCACGTTAGATTTATTAATATTAGTATAACTCGATTCTTTACATTTCTTCTCGCAGCGATTCTCGTAGCGATCTTTATAACGATCACAGCGAGATGATAAAGAAGATATAAGAGATATAAAAGATATAAGAGAAGATATAAGAGAAGATATAAAAGAAGATATAAGAGAAGATATAAAAGAAGATAAAAAAATAATAATAAAAAAGATAATAAAAGAAGAAGAAGAAGAAGAAGAAGAAGAAGAAGAAGAAGAAGAAGAAGAAGAAGAAGAAGAAGAAATAACGAGATATTTATAAATTAATAAATCAATAAAGTTCAAAAAGAGATAATTTTTTTTCTTTAGTATTTTAATAGTATTAATAATAAAAAGATCGAAGAGTGTTACGAGCGTACCCCGCATCCCTTGGTGACACCTGCCTGTGTTAGCATTCCTTTGTTGACACACTATCTCTTTTAGGCTTAGCGTGCCTTGGCAGGTTCACTCAGTCATACATATATGGCCTTCCCTCCCAGTACATAGTTGTCCTGTATCTAGTTGTCTTATTCAATACACCTACATGACTTGACTCTGTACTAGTATTAATAATAAAAAGATCGAAGAGAAGCTAAAATAGAATTAAAATTTCGCTATAAATCGACTTCGAAATAAGCAACTTATAATTCGCTGACGAAACAAATTAAGCTCTGTTATAAGCTGAAACGAAATAATAATTTTAGAGAATAGATATCTCTTCTTTGAAGCACCTCTTATTATTATTCTTTTATTCGAAATCCTTTACAGTTATGATATGCTTAATAACAATATCGATTCTCTTATACTTTAGACGACGTTTTAACATATTCTTCTCTTATCCACGATTCATTCAGCTCAAAAAGACTGTTTTATCAAGCATTATAACATTGAAAAGAAGAGTTAAAGAGGTATCGATCTGACGAAGAGCGAATATAACGTTTTCATCTATTTGAGAGCGACGATAATTAATTAAAAAGTTATTCGAGATCCCTACTTAATTAGCTAGATGATTACAAGACTCAAATAGTCACATATATATGAATTTAGCCATTTCTAATGCCATTGTCGATAAATTTGATGCGATGAAGACATATGAAGTTGAACCGGATTTATCGGATTTTAGGGTATTGCATTAGTAGGGGTGTTGCATTAGTAGGTGGAAACGAGTAGCATTAAGGTCCCTAAAGAGGTATCACCAGCTTCACTCACCGTGTAAATGAGGCTGGCCCGATGCAACTCGGAAGTTGGTACGGAAGGCGATAGTACGGCGGACGATAATTGACAGCATGACTTTACGTACAGACCTCCGTACTGTATCCTTTAAAAAAAAATTTAAGGTAATTTTGAGATTTGGTTTTGTCGTACTGTCGATTATCGCCCGCCATAGCTTAATCACACCCCTGGCCTGAAGCTTGGGATGAGCTTTGGCGTGGGATGGGAGCATGAGCATGCAACTTCATGACCAGGGTCAAATTGCAAACACAATTGTTAGGATGTCGAAGGTGTTCTGACCAGAAATACTAACAATGGTCAAGCCCTTAGCTTTCAAGGGTGATAAGAAGTCCAAGAAGCGCAAGACTACCCACCCAGATAGCAGCCTGGCTCTTGAAGACGGTGATACAAAGACCCTCACCGTACAAAATGTGAAAGCCGAAGCAGAAGAAGATGACAGCTGGGTGACAGCGGAGGCAGCAACGGACGTCACTGGACCTATCATATTTGCTCTACCTTCAACGAAAGCGACGTGCATCGCATGCGATGCGAACGGCAAAATTTATACTAGCGAACTTGAGAACATATTCGGGGGAGATCTAGCTACAGCAGAGCCTCACGATGTGCGGCAGGTTTGGATTGCAAGCAGAGTTGCAGGCACCAACGAGATCAGCTTCAAAGGTCACCATGGACGGTATGGGAATGCTTGTACCTTTCAATTTTTATCCATAGTGGCTGAAATCTCTAGCTATCTGAGTTGCGACAAGATCGGCGCGCTATCTTCGACGCGCGAAGCCATATCCCCAGAGGAAACCTTTCTTTGTATCCCGTCTCCCGAGACACCTGGCATGTTCAGCGTCCAAACTGTGCGGGAGAAATTCCTCACTATCGTCGATGACAGTAAAGTACCGGAGATACGTGGCGACGCAGAGTCGGTATCCTTCAACACCACTTTCCGTATACGAATGCAGGCGCGGTTCAAGCCAAGACTAAAGGCCAATAAAGAGTCGAAGACAAGGGAGAAGATTAGCAGGAAGGAACTGGAAGAAGTGGTAGGTAGAAGATTAGAAGAAGATGAGGTGAGAAGATTGAAGAAGGCTCGGGTGCAGGGTGATTATCATGAAGCGATCCTTGATGTGAGAGTAAAGGGAAAGCATGACAAGTATTCGTGAGCGCCTGCCATAAGTGGGGAATAACATAGCCCGCATGAAGACGCTCTTTGATTCATGCGGCACCTTAAACAGATGGGCAGCTAGGAAATTAACTTAGCAAGCAGACTCACTGGGCGATTGGTTGTCCAAGTCGTATTTCCTGGGTGTCTGGTTTTAATGGTCTGAAAAAAATAAACAACTTCTGTCAGCTAGGAGATTCTGACGGATGCAAAGTGTTGGATAATAGTAGGCCACATTTGTACAGGCAATTTGATGATGCGCTATCGACTGGCTGGTCTTCTTCAAACAAGATAGCACGGCGAACGTATAAATCGGTGGTTGTAAGTATTGTCTTGCAAAGGTCAAGAAAGGTAGATAGCTATGGTATGAGGGTATCATCGTTCGAGATACTTTGACGCCTTTCAGAAACCATCCGTGGACCCCGAATGACCCACTCCGCCATGCTAAAAATCCGTTACTCCATCGCTCCTTTGCTCACCAGATTCGTCCATACTATACATGCCAAAAAGCCTCGTATCAGCTGCCACTGCTGACGCCTGTAGGTAAGCCAGGTGGGTTTGATCTGGGAACCGTTCGCTCTTTCTTTTCCTTCTTGGCCCACCGGACTGCACAAGAGGTCAGTCTATGATGAATCGAAGGCTTTGAGAGGAGCATGCTACTTACGCCCGCACGCGTTACACAAAGTCTTTGGCCCATTCGGACCTTTTCGCCACTCCGGCGAGTCCAAAGTTCCGCAGTCAGTACAGACATACTCGTCAGCGACTTTCAGCTTCTTCTTCTTGTCACCCGCGCGGTTGTCCTTGTCGATCGGTATGGCAATACCTGCATCGCCTCTAATCAGTGCTGGGCTTGCATCACCAGTACTGATGCCCTGTGAGCGTTCCCCGTCTCGGTAGCGTAGACCCGTGAGCATTTCAATGGTTTCGATGTGAGTGGCACCTTCGTACCTAGCCATCTTATCGTTGATGCTGTCCGGCTTGGAGCCAGCGTTTGCTTCGTCAAGATTCTGCTGCGTGAGCGCAGTGTTCGAGACGCTAGGTTTGGCAGGCGGAGGCATGCCATTGTAGCCATTCGATTGCGCCGATGTCATTGAGGCCGAGCCTGGGGTCTCGCTCTCAGTTTGTTGGGTGTCAGATGGGGTAACACTGCCGTGACCATCTTGCTTCTTTTGGTAGTGGCGTTGCTGTGCTTCAATTTCTTCTTGTTCCTCTCGGCGAAGGTCTGCGATCCGCTTTGTCAACCGCTCGTTCTCGATCTTGTGCTCAAGGAAAGAGTCAAGCAGGCTTGCATTTTTTGGCGGATATGGCCGCGCCATCATGAAGAAACCTCGGCAAAAGCCAGTGGCGTTATTTGGTCCAAAAGCTGCGGCATCCGATGTCAGGTGAGGGTGTCCGTGTGATTCGAATATCGTGTACGTATCATCCGCCTTCTTAAAGCGATAGAAAAAACGAAGAGTATTCCCCGAAGCTATTGATTCGTTGAACTCGCGGACAAAGATCCCTCTGTCGTCCTGGTGGATGAATTCTACAATGAATTTCCCGATAAGCGCTTCATGAGTATAGCCTGTTAAACTCTCGGCCGACGGCGATACGTAGAGAATCCTTCCATCCGGGGTGAGGATGTGAAGAAAATCTTTGAGCTCTTCAAGTACCCTTTGTGACCAGTTTCTTCGTTTGGTGAAGTCTGTCAACGTACTTCCGCCATTGACGTTGGTCTGAGTCCCAAAACCCGTCGGTAACGGCCCAGCACCGGCACCAGTCATTATACCATTGGCGATTGTAGAATCCTCATTGGCCTCATTGACAAGCTGCTGTTGCGGGTCCATTTGCGCCTCATTTGCGCCGTAATTTTGGGGATCCGGAGCATTGTTGAGTCTCATGTCGATGTTCACAGGAAGCATGTCATCCAAGCCGTCCATCATATCTCCACCTTGATCCAACATATCTGCCATGTGGGAATCCCCACCGCCCATTGCCTCCATCTACAACTCAAGTATCAGGCGTGTGTGCGCGAGGGTGGAGAGAGATATTAAGGGCTCACTGGATTCCCAACTGCAGAAGACATGCCGCCTTGGCCATTCTCGAACATCATCGACATAACGGTTAGGCCACATTGAGTGGTGGAGTTATCCTCAGACGAAAGGAAGAGAGATGGAAATGTATAATCTACGTATGGGGGTGCAATTAGCCGCAATACGCAAGGTATGGGCACGTGATTGGCTACTAGCGTGACAAAACGCGGGGAGAATAAATATAGCGCAACTACATCAAAGTGTTTCAACAAGGGACAAGATACAAGTAAAATCTCAGGCAAATACAGTCACTCATTCTCCATGTCACATAGTAAGTAGTGAATCAGGGAAGTTTATTCAACACCAAAGTGGTTCGACACTAAGTCATTCCTGAACTACTATCGAAACGCCCTCACCTCCTTCCAAGAACATCAACTTCTTGCACACCAAATTCCCTCTTCCCATGGCAGACACTCAGACACAGTAGCTGAAGGGGACTCTGAAAGAAACAAAATGTAAGTTTGCCTACAGTCTCAGTATAGATGATTTTGACTTAAGAGATACCATTTGCAGGTGTAAGTATGCTGAGCAGTGAACGCCTCCAGGCTCCTGTGCCAAAGTTGACTGAATAACTCCTAGCGAAACTCGATAGGCTTTCCATTCAAGGGTATGGATATATGTTGTCATGCTGGCTCTGTCCTTCTTCTGACCTTCTCCAGAATCCGCTCCTTTGACAACATCCGCCAAGAGACCATCCAATTTCACACTCCGTTGACTTTGATTGTCGGCTACAATGGCTCGGGAAAGACGGTACGAATGTCTCCCGTTTGGGTGATAAGCCTACTGACTAGAATGCCAGACTATCATCGAGTGTCTCAAGTATGCCACGACTGGGGATCTTCCCCCAAACAGCAAAGGAGGGGCTTTCATACACGATCCGAATGTACGTTGATTCGCTCTTAAGCTCCAGATACCCACTCACAAGATTGTAGCTATGCGGAGAAAAGGAGGTTTCTGCACTGGTCAAGATGTCGTTCAACGGCACTACAGGAGCAAAGATGGTAGTTAGCAGAAGGCTACAACTCACAGTGAAGAAGAACACTCGGCAGCAAAAGACGCTCGAATGTGCTCTCGTGGTCAATCGGGACGGCGAGAGGACTGCATTGTCTTCACGGGTCGCGGAACTAGATCAGATCATGCCGCAAAACCTCGGTGTTTCGAAAGCTATCTTGGATTCGGTCATTTTCTGTCACCAGGACGAGAGTCTGTGGCCCATGAGCGAGCCTTCTGCGCTCAAGAAGAAGTTCGATGAGATTTTCGAAGCTCTCAAGTACACCAAAGCCATTGATAATATCAAGGCACTGCGGAAAGCGCAGAGTGAAGCTTTGAAAGTTTTCAAGAACACGGAACAGTTTACCAAAGACATCAAGGACAAGGGTGACAAAGCCGAGAAGCGGGCGAGAGCACTAGGCGTGGAGCTCCAAACGCTCAGAGAAGAGACAACGGAACTTCAGATGAAGATAAAGGAGGCTGAAGGCAAATGGATAGAAGCAACAAATAAGGGGGCACAGTACACGAGCGTCATCAAAGACTTGGAAAATAGTCGGAAGAGAGAGGACTGGCTTCAGAGGATTGTGCAAGAATTGGGTCACGATCTCAAAGACGAGCGCAAGGAATCTGATGAATGGTTACAATCTGAGCTCGAACAATACGCAGAGCGTATGGCTGCCCATGAGCAGCAAGAGAAGCAACAGAAACTGGACTACGAAAACCTCACGCAGAAAATTCATGGAATCAATGAACGATTGCGCAGAAAGGACGCTGAGGCTGGCAGGTACCATGAACAGCGAGCGAACCACGAAGACCAAATCAAGAAGCGCAAGATCATGATCAAGAAAACTTCAAACGATCACAGAATTCGGGGATTCGAAAACGACCTTGACGATACGCAAATCAACGAGTACATGGAGAAGATCTCGAGTCTGTACAGGGACCAAAATGCCGCGGTAGAGAAAGCCCACAAGGATAAAGAACGCGAAAAACAAAAGGCACAGGACATTCTCTTTCAGCTCGATCGACAGCAATCAGCTCTGGACGAACGCAAAAAGTTTGCTAAACACCAGTCTGCTTCTAATGAGCGCAAGATTGGATCTCTTCAGTCAGATTTCCACAACATCGACGCTGATGAGGGCAAAAAGGCAATACTTGAAGACAAAATCAAGGACCTCGAAATTCGCCTCAGCAAATCCAGAGATGACTCTAAGAAAGGCTCGTTGGAGCGTAAGTTGCAGGAAGGCAGAAGCCAATTGCGGATATTGGATGATGAGATGGCGCAATTGCAAGGAGATCTGGCTCAAGTGTCCAAACAAGCAGAAGATCGGGCGGAGCTGAATATAGCGAAGAAAGAGGCTGCAAATTGCCAGAAAAATCTGCAGAAGATGCGTGATGTTTACGGCGAGAGACTCGAAGCCATCCTGGGGCACGGTTGGCAGCCATCAAGTCTCGAGGCCGACTTTCGAAAAGTCAATGATAAGAGATCTCACCTAGTGAGAGACGCTGAGCGAGAACGTGAAGGGGTATCTCGCCGCTTGGAGCAACTCGATTTCAAGCTGAGTAGCGCACGGTCTGACAGAAGTAAGGGTGAAAAAGAATTAGCTGTCTGCGTCAAGAAACTAAGCGAGAACGTCGAAGGCGACCCTGAAGACTACCCTAAAACGCTCTCGGAACTCCAGGAGGACCGGGACACGCTCAAAGCGGATATTGACAATTTTGAGAACGAACGCAAATACTTCACGGACGGCATTGCGTTGGCTCACAAGGAACACAAATGCAAATTATGCTTGCGGAATTTCCAAGCTAAAGAGCAGACGGACTTCATTTCCAGACTGGAGAAAAAGATAGCCAAGCAAACTGTGGCCCAGATCCGTGAAGATTTGAGCGTCCTTGAAGATGATCTGCGGAAAACCAAAGATGCTGGCCCGAGCTATGAGACCTGGGTTCGACTTTCGCAAGCAGAGCTACCAAAAATATTAGCCAACGAGAAAGGACTAGGACTTGAGCGAGAAAACACCCTCCGCGAGGTTGAGGAGCATGACAAGATTGTGGAGGACCAGGTGGAGGCTAGAAGAGATGTGGAGTCGCTTGCAAGTTCTGTTAAGAACATCGGCGATTACGCCCGAGATCTGACCAAATACTCTGGACGAGTTGAAGAGCTTACAGCGGAGCAAAAGGACCTCGGAATCTCCCGTACGCCAGATGAGATTCAAGAAGAGATGCGAGTGCTTCGCGAAAAGTCTCGAGACAAGACGGACAGTATCCAAAACCTCGCGGATGAAAAAGAACGCGTCCGCTCGCAGTTAAGCGCCTTCGAAGGGGATTTAAGCAAGGCGAAAAGCAACCTATCCAGTGCCCAACATCAGCTTGACAAAAAAGCAGGCATCTTCAGGGAGATTGGAGACCTGAGAAGGTCCAATGGAGAATTCCGCGACCAGGTCAAACAATCAGATGCCCAGTTGGACGAGTTAGCTCCCAGGATCGAGACAGAGAAGGCTAAGATTGCCGACATAGAGCAGCGTGGTTCAAACAAGGAGAGAGACCTGCGGCAAGAAGCCACAAGACTGTCAGAAAGTCTTCATCAGCTCAGACTCGCCAACGAGAACGTTGACGCTTACAGCCAAGAGGATGGCGCCCCGAAGTTGGAAAAATGTCAGAGAGAGATCGAGAGTGCTCAAAGAGACAAGGACATTGCCGAGGAGGAAAAGACGCGCGTGACTAGATCAATCAACAAGATCCAAAAGGAGCTGACCAACCACGACGCGAACAAACGCACCATCGCTGATAATATCAAGTATCGCCGAAGCCTACGGGAACTGCAAGACGTCAAGACCGAGATAGCTCAGCTCAGTGCACAGAATGCCGAAGCTGATCAGAGTCACTGGAAGAAGGAGTCAAGGTTTTGGGAGGGCCAGCATGACACATTCAAGACCCAGAAACAAAGCAAGCTGGGTTCTGCAACAGCGAAAGACGATGAGCTCGCGAGGTTGCTAACAGAATGGGACGTCGATTACAAGGATGCAGCATACAACTACAAGAAAGCTCACATTGAGGTGGAGGTAAGTAGAAGATAAAGCCTGGGCATTTGCAAGGTCAAGATCTAACTCATTGCTAGACGACCAAAGCCGCAGTGGAAGACTTGGGACGTTATGGAGGTGCGCTGGATAAGTAAGTAGCCTCAAATCGCCAGTCTTCACCTATTTTAAGCTAATTTCTGTGCAGGGCGATCATGAAGTATCACAGTATCAAGATGGAAGAGATAAATCGCATCATCGAAGAGCTCTGGAAGAAGACATACCAGGGCACAGATGTAGATACTATCCTAATTCGGTCGGACAACGAAGCAGCGAGAGGCAACCGATCGTACAATTATCGGGTATGCATGGTCAAACAAGACGCGGAGATGGACATGCGAGGGCGGTGTAGCGCTGGGCAAAAGGTGCTGGCGAGCATCATCATTCGCTTGGCGCTAGCGGAATGCTTTGGAGTGAACTGCGGCATGATTGCTCTGGATGAGCCGACGACAAACTTGGACCGGGACAACATTCGCTCACTCGCCACATCGCTTCACGACATCATCGAGAGCCGACAGCACCAGTCGAATTTCCAATTAATCGTTATCACCCATGACGAGGAGTTCCTAAAATTCATGAAGTGTCCCGACTTCTGCGATCACTATTATCGCGTTTCTAGGAACGGAAAGGAAAAGTCCTGCATCGAGAAGCAGTCGATTGCAACCATCATGTAAGAGAAGGCTTAGGGGCAGGCATGGCTATTTGCTAGATTCATGAGAGATGCTTCTTAGATGATGATTCACAGCTTCGTGCTTGTATTCTTAGATCATTGCTAGATATCTGGACAGCCCGTGGCTTTGACTCAATATTAGTGTCGCCACTACCTCGTCCCAGGCTCGGCGTCTATGGCGTTTCACTCTCCATGTATTCAGGGGCACATACATATATTGACCAGGGGACTGGATGGGCAATTCAGACTGGCCTTGAAGTCTTCTGGATTGACTTACAAGGTGCATGGGAATCTCAAAACGGATTCGATAACAGCGGGCACAACGGAAAAGTTCGGCAGGGGAAACCGTCGCAGACACCTTATTTAGCCGTCGTTCAACTGATTGCCAACAAGTAGGTGCAACCGTGCTACGATGGCGTGGTTGACTGCGATAAGATATCATGAACGAGCCTCCCATGTAAGAAACTGGATGCGGTCAAGTACAAGTAAGAGTGATTGTTGGAGTCACCAGGAGTACTATTCATCCTGCATGCCGCCTTTGAACCCGGACATATTGGGTTTGTAACTTTTCCGAGCAAAGTCTTCTTATTCCGCATCTTTCAAATTGCAAGGCATCTCTCTGGAGCCAAAAGCTCTTGACCCAAAGAAGAAAATCTTACCCCGAAACTTTCATAGCATGGGACTTGCGAACCTCTCTGTCCCGCATCTTCCACGTCATACCAAGATGCAGGCCCAGCGGTGACGGCTCGCAGTCATGGACTAGGATTCGCATATTGTTGAAATTGTGCATATGCTAGTGACGAACCCCTCGCACTGATCTGACCTTCGTGGAGTATTCCTTCCTTCAACGATGCTATTCCTCGCACTGCATATCGAACTCTTCTTTACTTTACTCATCCGAATCCTCAACCCCAGCAGAATCGTCATCCAACTCCTCTTCACTTTGGCTTAGGACCCTTTCAATTAATCCCAGCGTTGCTCTTAGTGGTAAGCCCACAACATTGTCCCAACTCCCCTCGATCCTCTCCACAAGGATGGCGCCAATACCCTGTATTGCGTAACCACCTGCCTTGTCCGCTCCTTCTCTCGTCCGCACATAGGCCAACAACATTTCGTCGCTGATGTCACGTCCGAATCTTACCGTCGTCTCTTCCACCGTGCTTTCTGTGGCGTATCCCGGATGTCGCGCACTGGCCAATGGCGACATGGCCACTACTGCTGTATACACCCTATGATAGCCAGTATTTCTAAGCATTTTGAGCATGGCAATGTGATCGGCCTCGGACCGAGGCTTCTCGAGGACTTGGCCCGAAAGTGAGACAACGACTGTATCTGCAGCGAGGACGACAGCTGGCTCCCCGAGCTCAGTGTTATTCAATTCAGACGAGTAGACATGCATGGCCTTTTGGGTAGCGGTCTGGAGAACATACTCGAAAGGGGCGAGTGATTTTGGGAGGTTCTCGGGCAAAGTGGAGGGCTTGATTTCGAGCTTGGTGAGACCAATCTAAGCAGATCAGCTCCAATCCAAGTACATGTGGAAGGAGGAAAACTTGGGCCAGTAGCTGCTTTCGCCGTGGAGACTGGGTCGTATTTGCGGAGTCAGTATTGCCTAGTAGAAGGGGAGTATTGAGCCATAAAACATGTCTACCCCAAGACATATATCAAGACTCAAAATGTGGTCCCAAAGAGGGAGAATGGACTGGGAAGATACGTACAGCAGAGGCGAGAATCACTCTTCTGTCGCGAAGGGAATTGATCAACGGGAGATCTAGGGGGAGAGGAAGACGTGAAGGTGGAGGCTGTTTTGCGTCTGCAGGCTGCGCGGCCGTCTCGTAGCTCGGTGGTGGTTCTGCAGGTGCAGGTGCATACTTTGCATCTGTCATGTCGTTGGTCGTTAAGGCAAGTTGCAAATATTAATTCAATGTTTTCCAAATTTTGATATTTAAAAATTACTATAACTACTGAATACTCCCGTACAGATCTTGAATTGGACACTGAGCCACTGAGCCACTGAGCCACTGAGCCACTGAGCCACTGAGCCACTGACGTCTACCCAGCCGAGCCAGGGGTAGATCCGAGGGAACTACGGATATGCCCTGTCTCCCCCCACACTTCCCCGGGGGCTGCTCATCCGAGCCTCGGTCCGATGAGCCCCCACTACGAGTATTCATCATCAGTTATTCCTTTCACACAGTTCTGTTGCGTCTACAAATACGTTGCTTTAGACCGGCCCTTCTTTTATTCTACTATCAAGTAATTGGGTCTGGTGATATCATATCTGTCCCTCCCGACCATACTCTCCCCCGCGAACTTGCAATCTCTTCGGTAGTAGGACTATTGCCTAACATGGTACAGAACAAAGGCCTCATTTTCAAGTCAGTCCCAACAGACTGGCCTGTGGAAGGCAAGGACCTGACAATCGAGGACCGAGGATTCGATCTCGACGCTGAGCCACACAAAGATGGAATCACAACCAAGAACTACTACGTTTCCTTCGACCCTTACCAGCGTGGTCGTATGCGTGCTCCCGAGGTAGCATCCTACTCTCCGCCTTTTGTGCTGGGAAAGCCCATCACCAATTCGGCAGTGTCAAAAGTGCTGAAGTCCAACAATTCCAAATTTAAGGAGGGTGATATTGTCACGGGGACTTTACCGACAGAAGAGTACTCGAGCATCTCCGGGGAGGTTGCGAACACCATGGTAAGAAAATTGGACAACCCGTACAACCTCGATCCCAAGCTCTTCGTTGGCGCCCTCGGCATGCCTGGCCTGACGGCATTTTCATCTTTCTACGCAATTGGGGAACCAAAGAAGGGGGAGACTATCTTCATCTCCGCTGCCAGTGGGGCTGTCGGACAAATCGTTGGTCAACTTGCAAAGCACGAGGGATTGAAGGTGATTGGCAGTGTGGGTAGTGACGAGAAATTGGACTTCATCAGGAAAGAGCTCAATTTCGACGAGGGTTTCAATTACAAGAAAGAGAAGCCTAGCGATGCTTTGAAACGGTTGGCGCCCAAGGGTATTGATATATATTTTGAGAACGTTGGGGGGGAGCAATTGGATGCTGCTATTGCGGCAATGAACAACTACGGTCGCATTAGTGAGTATAGCAATATGGATAGCTTTTCTACGAGTAACGGTTCGAATGACTTACCATTCCGACAGTTGCCTGTGGTATGGTTTCGCAGTACAACATATCAGACCCGGATAAGAGATACGGAGTCAAGAACCTCGGAGCGCTGGTTAGTAAGCGTCTCAAGATGCAAGGCTTCATTGTCTTCGACGCGAAGTAAGTTATGTTTTCGAAGTATTTTCTGCCTATTGAGATTGCTTCTTGGGTCGCAAGCCACTCCTAAGCCAGGTTGCACAACTCAAGTTGTATCTCAAAAGAGACATGCTGACTCCGAACTCATTAAGTATGGGCCCCAAGTACGCTGCAGATCACCAGAAGAACGTCGCCAAATGGATCTCGGAAGGGACGTTCAAAGCACAGCAAAGCGTAACCGTAGGCATTGATAATGCCATCAAGGGTCTCTTAGGGATGTTGAAGGGCGACAATTTTGGTAAGTCTGTCTTGACGATAGAAGATCTGAAGGTGAGTTCGAACTTCGAAAGATCTCTCCACTGAAATGCGATATGCTCATAGCTTTAGTGAGAACGTGGCCATTTTTCCCAAGCTTTAGCAGCAAATTAGATAAAGGATTGTCATCCCAGTTACCCAAAATCTCTGCATTGTGCCTTGAAGAAGCACACAAACTTGATTTCTGTAAGCTAAAGATATTGCTCACTCAGGACCTTGATCAGTTTCCTACACTGATCCGTCCTGAGCCGAATGCCTGGACCCATTTTCCTAATATTAAAACCAGTACCTGTGTCTTTTTGAACGGGAGCTTGCGAGCCTGGTCTTATCTTTTCAATGGCATCCCATGTCTTTCGTTGAGATGGCTGAGCACTGACATCGACATCCACAGTTGGCCAGTTTTCTTCCATCTTGGTGCCTGCAAAGTTTCTCGCCCCAACAACGCAAATAATGTTGTACTTCTTCTTCTTGGCCCGCACAAACTTTTGAGCTATCGAATCACCACTATCATCAACGTCGATAATGTAAGTGGGGTGGTGTAATTGTCTTGGTAACTTGTCATTTGGGGTATGTGAAAATTCTTTCTTCAAACTTCTCGCATATTGTCTGACAGGTTCATTGTCAGTGACAGTCAGGATTATGACTTGGCGAGGACTGAGCCAGAATGGTAGTTGACCGTGATGATGCTCGAGTAGGAGAGCCATAAACCGTTCTAGAGACCCAAGCACAGCTCGATGGATCATGACTGGCGTGACTGTACCCATCGTTTGCCGCGAAATGGAGTCTAGAGTCGCCTCACCCTTGGCTTCTAATTCAGGTGCTGGCGCCTCGTACCCTAAAACAAATCGCTTTGGCAGCTGGAAATCCAACTGGATAGTGGCTGTCTGATGCTCTTTCCCGTCGCTGTCCCGAACGAGCACATCAATTTTTGGGCCATAGAAGGCACCGTCTCCAGCTTTCCTCTTCCAAAGCGTCCCGCTAGCGTCCAAAGCGTCCTTCAGCTGATCCTCAGCTCTATACCATTCGTCCAGTGTGCCTATGTAATCGCTTTCTGGTCTCGTGCTTAGTACGAACGTATAATCTTCGAAACCCAACGTTTGGTATACTAAGCGCACAAAATCCAGAGATTTTGAAATTTCATCCTTGACCTGACTTGGCCGACAGAAAATATGTCCGTCATCTTGGTGGAACCGTCGGACCCTAGTCAGTCCACTCAGGGCCCCTGATATCTCATTTCGATGTAAGGGACTGAAATCAGCGTAACGAATTGGTAAATCCCTGTAACTTCTCCGTTGGCTTTGGAAGAGTAGGCAATGGCCCGGGCAATTCATGGGCTTGAGGCCAAATTCTTCTGGCTCGGCAGCTTCATTAATCTTTTCCTTTGGTTGCATCCGCCCATCAACGGACTCAAATTGGGCGGCTTCAGGCTTGTGTGACGAGTTCCCAGTCACAGTAAACATATCATCTTTGTAGTTTGCCCAATGACCGGATTGTTCCCAGAGAGATTGCTTATACATTGTTGGCGTAAGCACTTCACGGAAGCCGAAAGCGGGGTATTGGGCACGGAGGAAAGCTGTAAGTTTGTTGAATATGTGTGTGCCATCGGGTTGGAAGAAGGGCGCGCCAGGGCTCGAGGTGTGGGTGGTGAAGAGGGATTGACCTGTGCCAATCGTACGATGATCAGGGGGAGGATCATGGGTTTTGACCTTCTCACCAGGATCACTACGATGGCCTCTCTGTGCGTACTTGGATCGGTGGGCATGTAGGGGACCCGTTGCGGAGAGATAAACGGGAGCACTGCAAGAACAACTGCGGCGGGCTGCAAGAGACAGCCCCTTGACGCAGATGGGAGGAGGATTCCATGCTGATTGGGAAATCTGTATAGGCCGCAGGAGCCGTGCAGGCCTCATGAATGAATGTCCTTGATCGCAAAACTTGTACCTAGAAGAACAAAAAAGTTTTCAGGCACGCTTCGCCAAGCACTGAAGGTACGGTGTGCCATAGAGTAATGACCAATGTCTTTTTTTTTGCGTTATCAAATCTAGCCTACGAAATAACTATCATATATTCGAATGGCTCTATACTATATGACATCATGATAGTCTATTCTATAATAGTAGCGATGGTAATATGATATCGTGTAACTGAGAATAAAGCAACATCCGTACGAAGGGTTGGGACCCCTTTATACCGAGTATGAATTGCTTGCCGTGAGTCTTATGTTTGAGCTTTGAGAAATAGAAGAAGGGGTGTATAAATCGACTGCGCACTATATGGACCCTATTCATTAATCATGTGAGATTATTTGGATATGTGGTTGTTGAGTATAATGGGATTGGGAAGATTTGAAGTAAAAAGACATTGGTCATTATGGCACACCGTAGAGTACTCGTTGCCACGTAGTAATGCAACACTCTAAAATCCCGGGGCGTGTACCGCCCCTAAAAGCCTCCCTAAACCCACGCTGGCCCCCCCGAAGAATTAAACAGACTTTGTTATATCATTATCTGCGTTCATCAATATAAGTTCGATTCAAAAAATTCCTGAAGATTCAAAATCTAGATTTTACGTTCTATAATTTCGCTTTTCACTTAATTCTAATTACTGTTGTGAAACGACGAATTATGAAGTTTTCGAATTTGAGAGTGTTGCATTACTAGGTGTGTTGCATTACTACGTGGCAACGAGTACTCGTAGAAGGCCAATCTGCACGTCACATTCACTCGCGAAATCATAATCCTGCTTGTGTTAACAGGTTCCCTTCTTCCCCCTCCCCTTCTTCTATATTTAATCTTTCCATTACACCGTTTCGTAAGACTGCATGAGCAGTTTCGGTACCACATCCGCTACACAGTTCTTCGACCAGGCAGCAATACCAGGTTTCTCTACAAAATATACAAGATCTGAAGGTTTGCTACAATGGTGAGAGAGCGTACGCCCGCTCGAAATCGGCCAAAGTCTCAGCTGGGTGAATCCTGGGTAGTTGAGAGTGATGGCGACGATGAATACACTCCTCCGTCAAAGCAGGCGGATGGAATAAGACGCTCGCAGGCAACAGCAGAGCCTGCAGAGAGCCCGCGTAAGAGACCATCTCGTGTTAATGCCAGAGCCAGTGCTGAACCGGAGTTCATCATGCCTTCTATACATGAAGGCAACGTTGGTGGGTCTTGGCTCGGAGAAGAGAAAGCGAGGGTGGAGAAGGACTCTAGTAAAGCGAATAGGAGGGTTGAACGACTTGAAGACAGAGGCAGGTCTACGTCTACGTCCACGTCTTACCGTTTCAAGGACCAAGGAGGACAAGAGAAGCTCGTCAAGGCCTCGGAAGATGTCGCGAATATTATAAGACCAATGTTCGCATGGATGTGCGATGTTTTGGGTGGGGCTCTGCATGCGTTAAAAACTCCAATCTCATACCTGATCGCTGGCTGGCTCCTTGTTGGACTACTAGTATTCCTACGGAATTTGCTTTTCAGCTCCATCTACACTGCACTGTCGCCCGTGTGCCGTGTCCCCGGCGCCTCATTCCTTAATCTTCCAATGTGCCAGTCTCCAGTATCGATCCAATATTCGGGCGAGGAACCGCCACTCGTGCAATTCGACCAGCTTATGACTGTGCAAAACAAATTCGAAGCGGTCCTGCAAGAAAGCGCTGGCGGCGTATCTCTCCCACTGGATATGAAACGAGGTGAAACCTCGATCCGTGACCTACGACAAGTTGTTCGCTTCAGCCAGTTACATTCTAAGAACGAACTTGTTCTCGAGTTTGACGGCTTCATAGAAACTGCTCGCATTGCGTCCTACGACCTACAAAAGTTCAATAGCCATGTTGGCCGAGGCGTCGACAATATCCTTGCCACTGCCCGCTGGACAAAGCGCGTCCTAGATGGCATAGCTGAGCGCGATGGATCTCAAGGAGCTATAGCCTCGTTTTTCAACGACAAAGTCCTTGCGCCTTTCCAGCCTATCAGATTCACAGAAGACGCTTTATTAGACCAGTACATTCAGCATACACGCGTCGTTGAAGAGGAGATCAATCGCCTTGTGATGGAAGCGCAAGCTTTACTTCTTGTCCTTCAAAACCTCGAGGACCGCCTTGATGTCATTCATGGCATAGCAGTGCGCGATGATTTGCACGCACAGGGTAGCAGGGCGGAGGTGCTGTCGCAGCTCTGGACAATGCTCGGTGGTAACCGCAGCAAACTAGGCAAGTTCGATTCACAGCTACGTCTCTTGGGTCAAGTGAACACTTATCGCCAAAACGCAATAGCTCATGTGAGTGGGACGTTGGTTAGGCTGCAGGGAATGGGCGCTGAGTTGGAAGAGTTGAGGGAGCGGGTTGGAGGGGTGGAATTGTTGGGTGGGAAAGGTAGTGTTCCGCTAAGTCTGCATATTGAGAATATTGAGATGGGCGTGGAAAGATTGGAGAGGGGGAGGAAAGGCGCGAAGGAGCTAGAAAATGAAGAACTGAGGAAGTCTCTGGAGAAGGGAAAGGGAAGTGAAAGGATGATCGAGGGGTGATGGACCCTCCTGCTCGAGGAGTTTGGACATGACTATTTCGATTTGTTTATGACAGATACCCATTTGTAGCCATTTCAAGTTCGAGATTGGAGAAGATGATAGGAAAGAGATTCGTGCATCTTGTGGAATTGAAATAATCAGTATATTGCTGTGGATATTCAGCAATCAATCAAACCGAGTCTCGACTATCAGTCCAATCAAAAGACATTGAAGGACCAAAAACTCTCTCCATTACACCGCCTCCTAATATTGCTCGCACTCGTAAGCCTTGGAAATCCATAACCGTCTCTAGACTGTCCATGATACAGATACTCTACATCCTTTGCATCTGAGCCTCTTGCATCTGCATCTCCTCATCACGACCCACGACGCCCTTCATCATATATCCCGGCATTGGGGGGTTGTACTTGCTGGCCGCACGAAGTCTTGCACCGAACTTATAAATAATCCATGGAATGGGTATCAACGCAGCTGAGATAAAACCAAAGGTCGAATATGTCCAGCCACCTGTCAAGTTTGTGATCACTATCATCATTCTCAATTAATTTTCGTGGTCAAAGGTTTTGAGTTAGCAGGCGACTTACTCTGGATGATCACAAGTGGGATTATGGCCGCGAGGACCAGTCTGAACGAAGCCGCTGCTGTGAGTGCCGACAGCGTACCGCGCGGGGGGTAGGCATCGAAGAGATATGAGATCGAGGAGATCTGAGTCACAGAATTAAATCAGGTTTGACAGGCACATAGAAACATACTTACGATGATAGATTGGGCGCCCCAGACGTACACCGCAGTGCCAAATATGGGGCTCAGATAGTGAATCGACGGGCTTGCAGTCCAGCCAATCCAGAAGAGTGAGGTCATTACAAGGGGTCCCCCTATCATTGCAGGCAACATTCGGTATTCCTCCGGTACTGTACCATCGTGATTTCTTGTGCACCAATGAGGAACGCTAATATCGACGATAGTAGACATGGCAGTGGACAGCGAGGCACCGAGGATAGCTGCACTGAAGGCAATCCCTACCTGCTCCACGGTGAAGTTATAGGTGGTCTCTAGGACAGCAGGGATTGCGATGAACCATTGGAAGGTGACCGCAAAGATGAAGCCTACTTCCAAGCTCAGACCAATGACGATAGGCTCGGTGACTAACATCTTCAAGGGTACGAAGAATGTCACGATCGCCATGTCCTGCAGAGTGACTCCACTTTGGGCATCCATGAGCTTCAGAGGCATACCGGTATGTTTGGCTCGGCGTCTCTGGATTTCGCGTGGATAAGTATCCGGCTGCGCAATGCCAAAGAGGTAAACGCCGAGAGCAAGGATCAGAACGATCCACTGAGTCCAACGCCAGCCACCATAGGCGACGACAAAGCCTCCGATGAGAGGTCCTGCGAGAGGTATGAGCCTGCCAGCCTATTGAGCATGATGGGGTGGAGCTTACCACATGCTGCCCCTATGAAAGAAGCCAGAGCGAGGAACGAATAATACACTACAGTGGTGTTTGCAGACCAAACATCGGCAAAGGTCCCTTCGATCAACACGAGGCAAGGGCCTCCGAAGAAGCCAGCGAAGAAGCGGCATACCGCTAGAGCTGCGAAAGAGCGGGAAAACGAGGTACCTAGGATGAAAAGGCTGAAGGTCGGTAGGGAGACCAAGTAAATTGCCTGGCGCCCGAATCGTTCACTAAGGTGCGGTGTAATTATTGGCGCGAAGGCGATGCCCAGAATATTCAAGGAGAGGCCGAGGATTGCAACCTGCATTGTCACATGGAAGCGTTCAACGATCCCAGAGATTCCAGCTGTGTAGCTGGTGATACCTAGGGCACTATAGATGCTTAGTTGGTCTGTATCAAGTATAATGCGACTGAAGTCATGACTTACACCACCCAGGCAAATGCGAATGCAACCGCTGAGACATAGACTTTCTTGTAGAGCGGCCAGTTTTGTGGATTCTCAGGGTCATCAGCAAGCATCATGTGACCAGCGGCAGCCATGGGGTCTGCAGCGGTCTTCATCATATCTGCATTCGGGCTAGTAGAGTCGGTCATGTCAAGGTGAGAAGGAGAGGCAGCATCGGAGGTCATCATTGTTGCGTCTGACCAATTGCAGATATTTCTCAAGCTTTCTTCAACGGAGTGCATGTGTTTCTGGTGAAGAACGGGAAGGACCCCAAGTAAATATATAGTAGAAAAGAAGATTACATCCTTGCTCTTGTGCAAGACAATATTCGAGGCTGAAAGATCTTCAAAGGAGGGATTATTGAATCTCTACGCCAAGAGGATTATCCCCTCAGACGCAAGTTCTCAACGTATGCACAGCTCGATCAGTGTGGTAATAGCTCATCCGCAGGGCAAAGTTTTCGAGCCAATAGCAACGGGACTGGTAATAGCACTGACGTTCCTCGGAGAGGGCATGAGTGTGGTGAACAGCATGTATGCAAGCAGCAAAGGCTGGGAGGATGAAGATTAGGAAACATGGAGATGAAAGTTGCAGAGACAATTTAATTTCATAGGAGCATCACCACAAGATACCTTATGACATTGGAGCCAATAAAGACTACCGTCGGAAAGGCCTAGAGAATGAAGGTTTGATGAGAATGATGATGAGATAGGGAGAGTTGGATAGGAAGTAGTAGAGTATGGCTGTATGGACTGAGAAGATGATTAGATTATCCTGCGACTTGCAAACAGTGGGAGATTATATAAAATCTTAAAATGGTGAAAGATTCCTAATCTCTCTTGCCCCTCTTGCGCAAGCGTGGTTTCCTCCGAGTGCTCCGAGATCACTCATCCTCGTCGATTCCACAACATCATTCATGATGCAGTCCAGCAGCTGAAGAGTATTTATTGTAATTTCACAACATCTTCTTGCATGAGACTGATTGTGGCGCATGTAATCAGTCAATCGCGTCGCCTCCGCCGATGCTTAAGTATATAAATGGTCTCATCCTTACTCCACCCCAATTAATCTGCTTCTATCCAACACTGGCTTCGTTCCGATTAGCAAGCATCTCCAGACAATTATCCACCATGGCCCCAATCGCCAAACAGTACTACGACTTTATTGTCATCGGAGGAGGTAGTGGAGGCTCCGGCGCTGCCAGGAGAGCCTCTGGTTGGTATGGAGCAAAGACATTGCTAGTCGAGAACAAACGGAGTGGTGGAACGTGCGTCAATGTAGGGTTAGTGGAAGACAGTGTGCCTCAGATTCTGAGCCCTGGCTAAGTGTCAACCCCTCTACTCAAGATGTGTGCCTAAAAAGATCACCTGGAACTTCGCAAGCGTATCAGAAATGCTGAAGGATGGCGTGCACTACGGCTACGATATCCCGCAAGATATCAAGTTTAGCTTCGCCGATTTTAAGAAGAAGCGCGATGCGAACATCGAAGGCCTCAATCAGGTCTATGAGCGTAATTGGAGCCGTGAGAACATTGATCTCGTTCGCGGCACTGCTACATTCACAAGCCAAAAGGAGATAGAGGTCATTATGGAAGACGGGGGAAAGGCTGCATATACTGCCCCGCACATCTTAATTGCAACCGGAGGATACCCTAACAAGCCTCAAGACATTCCTGGAGCAGAGCTCGGCATCACTAGCGATGGCTTCTTCGATATCGAAGAATTACCAAAGAAGATGGCCTTTGTTGGTGCAGGTTACATTGCAGTCGAACTTGCTGGGGTAATGAACGCCGTAAGTTATGTCTTCGGAGTTTTTTCTGCCCTATTGAGATTGCTTTTTGGGTCGCAAGACATGTTGCGGGAGCAAGCCATTCCTAAGACTGTTCGCACGACTCAAGTTGTATCCTGAAAGAGATATGCTGACTCCGAATTCATTAAGATCGGAGTCGAGACCCACATGTTCATTCGAGGCAATACTTTTCTGAGGAGTTTTGATCCAATGGTCCAGGAAACCCTCACCCAGCGATATGAAGACGCTGGCGTAATAATCCACAAGAACCACAAAGGGTTCAAGGAGGTTGTCGGTCTCCGAGAAGGGAAGGGAGAGGATAAATTGCTCAAACTCGTTGAGAGCAATGGAGAGGAAATAGAAGTCAACGAATTGTTATGGGCTATTGGTCGAGCTCCGGAAATTGATAAGCTTAATCCAGCAAAGATTGGGGTCAAGCTCGCAGAGAAGGGCCACATCGAAGTCGATGAGTATCAAAACACCAATGTCGAAGGCGTCTATGCACTGGGAGATGTGACCGGTCAGGCAGAGTTGACGCCAGTGGCCATTGCAGCAGGTCGCGCCCTCTCAAACCGTCTTTTTGGCTTGCAGCACCCGTTGGGGGGGCCTCATTTGCCCCAGAAAGTGGACTACTCCAACATTCCTACTGTCGTCTTTGCCCATCCCGAAGTTGGGACAATTGGATTAACTGAGCCCGCTGCTATCGACAACTATGGTAAGGACAACATCAAGACCTACCACACACGCTTCACACCCATGTTTTATTCTTTCCATCCTGCAGAGGAGAAGAAGCTGCAACCGACGGAGTATAAGCTTATCTGTCAAGGCAGCGAAGAGAAGATTGTAGGCATGCACATTTTAGGAGCCGGCAGCAGTGAAATGATGCAGGGGTTTGGAGTGGCAGTAAAGATGGGAGCAAGGAAGAGGGATTTCGATGCATGCGTGGCCATCCACCCAACAAGTGCCGAGGAATTGGTTACCATGAGGTGAAAAGGCTAGACGCACTGGGTAGCGTCCCAAGAGAACTTCGATTCTCACATTTTCATCCTCATCTTTCTGACCGGGACCGCGCCACACAGCCTTTCCATTGAGCTTGGGCCCTTGTTGAAGGAATAATTTCCCTACTCAAGCACCCGGCAAGAAAAGTCCGCTGCCTTTTTGTCCGAGCCTTCCGAATGTTACCCAGGGACGTATGACGATATCGCATGGTTCTAATAACACATATTCCGTCCAAGCAGGCTCGAGGCGAGACAAGGCCACTGTATCTCGGCGACGGTGATTTTCCGTAAGTGCTTACAACAGTAAAGGAGCAAAAGGAGACGGTGATTCGGTGTACACAGCCACACGAAGATTGACTGAATGCTAGTATGCGAAACAACGAGGCCAGAATTGTGGCACATTGTGTGTATTTTCAGTGCAAAGTTTCACCGGTCACTAATACTTATCGGGAGGATTTCAGTCAGCCTGGAGGCTCTGCGGTATGGGGGGCGCAGCGTCCTGAGGCAACCTCGCAACCAAGCCCCGTTACCTCCCCTATGCAGTGAAGAACAAAGCTCATGAATCTTGCTCAATTGCAAGCCAATGCAAGCGAATGTCTGCTTCTGATACACTGTTGCATCGGAATGATTTTACAGCCACTGCTTCCCGGCGCTTCTTCACCTGCCAATAATGTACTCTACACCTTTTTTTAGCCGAGGAGGCTATGAAATCCCTAACAATTTCTCTTTTGCTTGGGGTTTCATCCTGTCACTAAAAGAGTGTAGCCTTATGTCCTCAGTCATAAACACCCGTGATTTCCTGAAGATTGTTCTTTCTTGTCTATCTTCATGCCCTTTCATTCTGCCTTGACCTTGTCGCTCAATTCCTCACCTTTCTGACAGCAAGATAGCAAAGACCTTCGGTGAATCGTTCATCTATATCTCCTCTCCTAAGTCCACTTTCACCTTCGCAAAAAGTACCTCTCCTAGAATGTGCTGGCCCCAGCTCGTCGGCGGCGTCGAAGTCGAAGAACGACGCCCGCGAACCCCGAATGAGCCTCGGCACAAGCGTCTCAACTTCGTCAGAGGTCATCGACGGGACTCCGACGAGTGGGTAACCAGGCCACACACAAGAAGGCTCACACAGCAGGAGCTATGGGACCGCCGACGAGAGCAAGAATTGGCACAACAAAGACACCTGTATCCTATTCCGCACCCACAACTTCAAGAATTCCATGACCCACGAATGATTCAATTGCCGCCTGGCCACCAAGGCCATCAAGCCGGATTCGACCCACACGGCCATCACGGACACCACGGACAGCCGCAACTAGACCGTCGTTCCCATCAAAGTGATGATGACTTCATCGCGATTGAAGACTTGGGTCACGATGGCCACGACGGTCATGACGGCCACGGCCATCTTGAGCCGCGCATCATCTGCCGAAGGCCACCCAAGTCCCATTTACCCAAAGGTCTCAAAGCAAATGTGGGAGGTCACAGAAAGAAGTATTCAATCTCGTCATCTTCCTCCGACGACAGTAGCAGTTCCGACAGCTCTTCTGGATTCGGCGAGGGCTTTAGAGCCGGGCGGCGATCACTGTCGAAAAGACCTGCTCGGAGAGGAAGGAGTAGAAGTCGCCTCACGGATGATAGCTTTGAAGACTTGATGCAGCCACGGTTGAGGAGTCGGTCGACAAGAGGGAGGTGGTAGTGATTGGATGAGTATGATGAGTGTCGGGCAGGTCCAAATTAGCAAGCTTGTTGAATACTTGTGAGAGTGGCGATCATCTCGTCGTGAGATGCCCTGGGTTTGGTCAGTCGACCGGTCGGGCTTTGGTGTATTTTATGCTGTAAAGTAATGGAACGTAACGCTATTTATTCACACTTGCTGTGCTTTATTTGCAATTGCGGTAGAGGTCGCAAGCCCTGCATGAAAGATGGCCTGGGAAAAAGCGGCAACGTTTCGGAAAAGAGCTCTGGCTTTGTCCAATGATATCTTGAGCTTTGTAGGAGAATGACTGAGAACAACGAGCAAGACGGTGTCGGAACAGAAAGTACTTCTTTGGGTATTTACAACCTCTCGTCTTCTCATGGGCAGCTGTCCCTGACATTAAGACATATGACATCAAACGCTCCCCAAAAGTTCAAGCCATACACGCCTGAGCTGCTCATCCATATCATGTTAGGTCCCATGCTCCATTGCAGTTCGATCCCCCGTGCCACTTGCCCTCTTCAATCTTGGCACTCCAGGGCACAGCTGAGCCTTCGATGACTAGTATTCAGAGGCCAATCAAGCGATGATGCAGCGTTTGAGCAGTGATGGGGTGATATTCTGATGTTACCGCCGCATCCTACGTCTTTCAATTCTCCGACCTCCTCCCTTGCCACTCGAGCCGTTGAGCTTCCAGACTGGTCGATGAGATTTACATGGTGGATGCCGCTGTTAAGCCAGGGACACCAGGAAAGGCCCCGACAGTTGATGCCGGCCTTTATGGCTTCTGCTCTGTCAAGAGGGTCGTCGAGGCTGACTGAGGTCCGTGCCCGTTACGACAGCAACATTGAAAGAGAGCCAGAATGTAAGCCGAAGGTGGAGGGGTGTCCGTATGATGGGAGCGGAGGTAAATGCAGCATTTTCAGAATGTGGTGTCGAACTCGCGGATAATGGCTCTTTGGGTCCTACTTCGTAGGTAAAGATGAACCTGGACCAAGCCTTTCGATCGGCGGCAGCAGGCCTGATATAAATTCTTCAAGGCTTGCATTGTTGACACCGACTTTGACTAAGGAGTAATCTTTTGCTTCGCTTGGTGTTCGAAATGACAATGTCTGATCTTGAACAACTTCAGCTGTCATCGAAAGGTTGAGGTCTTCTTAACATATATGCGAATGCAGTGCTTAGCGATTCACGGCTATCTTATCCTTCTACGTGTCGGAAGTATACGCCAATATGGTTTGGATTTTGCGATAAGTGTTCGAGACAAACGGTTGCGCTTACAGCGCAAGGTCGTGTATGTGTTTGCGACCCATGCGCTCCCAGTCGCGCAACATTGAAAATAGCTTGAAACCAGTAACAGCCAATCAACTGAGACTAACATCTTAGCATTTCCTCCGGTGATAATTGCGCACCTGAAAGCAACCATCAGCGTGTCTCAGACGCTGGAAATGTACCACTTGACGGCACTTGTCTTAGATTCAAACTCACCATTTGGTGTGTATGTACGCATGATTCGGTAATCAATCGAAATATTTTCACATCCCCAAGTACCGGGCGGTCAATCTTTCCTCGTCGCCACATTTCAGACCCCGGACTCCAATGGCAATAACTTCTCCAGGTATCAAATCGAAACCACGATCCTCGAAAGCCACATCATGATCTTCTCCCCACTTCGGCTCTACCTCCAGCACAAACCCTTTGACAGGCACATCAGAGGATATCTCTATAGCACCAGCCGTCTGTGGCGGCTCAAGGTTCTCGCCTGTGCCAAGAGCATGTGTGCGGTTCAGGTCGCGGACATTGGGAATCAATTTGAGGTTAACGTGTTTCGGTTTGGGTAGATGCGCATATTTAAGTGGCTCTGGCCAATTGACCGCTCTAGCAATTTGCTCACCATCTTCGTTGCAGAGATATACCATTACGACCGTCTGCTGCTCTTCTTCACTCCTCATGGTAAGGTCATCAGTCAATTCCAGCACCTTATCCATATGTTTTTCACTCGCTGGAATCTCGAATTCAGAGATCTCCGTGCTGCGGTTTGGAAGAAGCAGTAGTCTGGTAGATAAATTGTCATGCTCTTTTTGTTCTCCAGTCATAAGATTGCAGGTTTTGACGTGAACGACCGCATCGTAGGGGTCGAGCGAGAGGTTACAGGCCCACATCTCAATTTTGTGTACAGTCTTCGTGAAGGCCCGGGTGTATTTGTCTGCAAAAGTCGTGTGCACTGTCCGCTTTAGACCAATAGTTATTGGCTGCAGCTCACGCTTGACCGCAAAGTAGGCCAATTTAGGTCGTAAGTAATAGTCAACAATCGACCATGATGTGCAAGCCCAGCAGTCATTCAGTTGCCATACCAAAGCGCCAGAGCAATACTCCTGGCCTGGACCTTTCCATTGCCGTTTGCATAGCTTGTATGCGGAGGAGACGCATTCAGCCTGCATAAGCTGCGTACAATAGATATACTGCTCGAAGGGCTCAAGTGTGTAAGGTATATTCTCCGCTAGATAAGAAGCCAGTCTGCGCTCATGCCCGGCGGCTTTATTGTGAAAATCTACTGTCGAGGACTGAGGATACCTGTCAGTATCGGGACTGGCATCCTGGAGATATCTGTCGACAGTCGCAATGTCCGGAAATGCTTCCATGCCAAATTCCGACACGAACCTTCCAGTCAGCTGGTCAAAGTCCTGGTACTTTTCCTGCGTACCGTGCCACACATTCCACTGATGAATATCTCCGACATGGGGATCTGTCGTATCTATTCCGCCGTAAGGGGACCCAAAATGATAATAGGTCCCTTGCACAAGCTCCGTAGTAACGTCCACGAGAATCTTTTCGTAGATGTACCTTGCCGGGAAATTGGTCTTCAACCAGTTTTCAGGGTCTTGGTCATTGGGATCGTATTCCAGATTCTCTGTTTCCCGGTATTGATAGTCCTCGTTGTTGCCTGACCATATCACAATGGAGGGATGATGCCGGAGAAGTTTTACGTTCTCCATCGCTTCACGCTTCACCAAGTCTAGGAATTCCTCATGTGCCGGATAGTTCCCACAAGCAAAAAGAAAGTCTTGCCAGATGAGGACCCCCATCTCGTCGCAAGCTTCGTAAAAATCTTGTTCTTCGAAAATGCCGCCGCCCCAAGCTCGAAGCATAACCTGGTTCCCGTCGACCGCCAATTTGACCCAGTCACGGTATTTTTTACGATTGATTGATTGGGTGAACGAGTCTGCAGGAATCCAGTTGCTACCACCGCAGAATATTGGGATGTTGTTGACCTCGAACAGAAAGGTAGTACCAGGAGCATCGTCAAGCTTTCGCTGGATGACTTTGGCTCTTCTGAGCCCGAAGCGCTTGCTTGCTGTATCTAAAAGGACTTCCTTACGGCACAGCGTAGCACTAAGAACATAGAGCGGTTGCTCGCCATAGGTATGAGGATACCACAGCTTTGGATTCTGACTCTTGAAAGTGGCCGTTGCGAAGCATTTCTCTACCGTGACCCTTTCTGTACCAATCATCTTCCCCTCGAGTGAGAGCTCGAAAATCACTTCATCTCCATCTCCATCACCTTCTACCTCGGCCTTGGCTACCACCTCAGCTGACCTCAACGACTTACCAACTTCTGTTGTGAAATACAGATCGGAAATGCGGGAATGATAAATCTCTAGCTTTATTGGCCGCCATGGACCGCAGGTGAGCAAGCACGGTCCCCAATCCCAACCCTAGTATTGCGGTCAGTAAAAGTGTTTGTAGGCTGTGGAAGGCATCAAATCACATAGTGGTATTGAGCCTTTCTAACGGCGAGCCGACTGGGATCACCATTCCAGCAACCCCAAGAATGATTTGGATGTTGCTCTACGAACTTCTTACCGATCAGGTAGGTGCTATCAAAGGTAATCTCCAAAATGTTCTCTTCCTCGGAGCGGAGTATTGTCGTGACGGCGACCCTTTCGGGAATGAACATGTCCTTGCTTTTGAGGATTTCTTGGCCGTTGAGGACTACGGTTGCATAGGTGTCCAATCCATCGAACGCAAGTACGGTCTGTTCACCTGAATCTACTGTTGGTGTAGGAAAAGTGCCTCTGTAGATCCAAGTTTTCTCTCCAACCCATTGGCATTCGTTTTCTCTCTTGCCAATAAAAGGGTCTGAAATGATACCATTGTGAAGTAAATCCACGTGTATGTTAGTTGGCATATCGCGAACTTTCATCCATTCGGAAGCCGAACAGTCCGCCTGGCGAAACGTCCATCTCTGTTTGTCGTCAAGAGGGATAATTGTTCGAATAGCCATTCCGTTCAGGGTAGCTTAAGTTGAGTCGACACTGTTTTAATCAGACATAGCCTTTCCAACATCCGTGATAACAAAATGGGAATACGTCGGATCTTCCATGTGGATGCGGCTACTTGTGGAGGTGGGGCAAACGCGAGAGAACGGGTCTTGGCAAGGTATCATTTTCTTGCTACGTCTAATTCCAGGTTTGGACCACGAAACAGCTCTGAGCTCTGTACATTGGCGGCACCATGGTGCTCTTCTATTGACGGCAACACATCCTTGAAGGAGCAATATACGCTCCAAACGACAACAGCACACAGAAGGCACGCTTCAGCAGAGTTGCTCCGCCGAGAACACCCAACCTGCTCACAATCCAACATGCACCAACAACGCCAAGCTGAATGAATCACAAGACCATAGCTATGATCAACAGCAGCCTCCTCTTCTTCGCCTTCCTGCCCCATCTAATCTGAAAACAGCCTCCCATTCTCTCATGCCACTGCCCCATGCTCCGACACCTGCTGTCGCTGTTCCCTGCCCCTTCCGCCTTCTCCTCCCCAGACCCCCCTCCTCGATTGTCGTCCCCGCACTCTTGACACTCCCTCCATCCTCCCATCCCCCACTATCCCCATACTGTATTCCACTCATTGGATCATCCGGATCAATTTCGCCTAGCTCGATCTTTGTCAAGATCATGCCTGCAAGACGCGCAAAGATCTCTTCTACCCCGTTACCAGTGAATGCGCTTACTTCGACAGAGACAGGTATAGCAGAGCGCGATGCCCATCTAGAGGCTTCTTCGGCAGTGACTTCGCGTCCTTCGGTAGCGACGGTGGCAGTCAATTGAGAACCAAATCCGTGGCCTATGGAGGAGTGGCTAGAGCTAAGTCTGGTTCCTGCCCCAATAGAGTCATCTGAAAATGTAGATTGCCTACTCGACGCACTGTTGGCCGATGCAGAAGCGTTGGATAGAGACTCGGATGTCAGATCTAGTTTATTGCCAGCTAGAAGAAGCGTAAGGTTGGGAGAAGCCAAAGCTCGAGCATCATTGAGAAAAGTTGGAAGAGCATTGAAAGAAGCATGAGACGCGAGGTCGTAGATCAAAATCGCACCGGCTGCACCACGATAGTAGGATCGCGATACCGAACGGAATCTCTCGGTTCCAGCTGTGTCCCATAATTGTAGCTTGATTCTTTTCCCCCGAGCGCCAGTACCGACTTTGATGATTTTAGAGGAAAATTCGACGCCGATCGTCTGGCTGGATAGTACTCGCCCTTTGGCTTGTCAGCCTCTAGGAGACAATACGTGCTTGTGGAGAAATTACAAACATTCGTTCTTGACTATTCGGTGTAAGAGGCAGGACCTGGAGCGAGATAAGCTCGAGGGTTTGCCGAGGAGCTGAAGGCATGAACGAACTTGCCGCTGCCGCTTGGTCCTAGAAGGATGACCTTTGCAAGATAATCGTACATGCTTCCAAGTTCCTGATAGGCAGCGCCTGTCATTAGCAGATTCTTAAAGTAGCAGCGAGGCAAGACTTACCTGGTCATTGACCGATGAGTTGCTCGAGACATTAGATCCACGTCGTTGGCGCACCATATTGGCGTGTTCTTTGACTCTGTACTAGAGCCTGGCAGGACCAGGTAGCTTTTTGAAGCCTCACATCTCAGTAATAATAATGAATTTCAATTAGGTAGTCAATAATAGCGAATCCAAAGAAGCTTCAGTTCAAGATTCCGTCCAGCGCCAAGAGAGATTAGTAAGTCTGGTGGATGATATCAACCAATCAACTTGGCGACGGTTTGGCTTCCGCTAAGCTGCTCCAAACCTCAATTTTCTGCTCTGGAAATGTCTTTGCAAACGTTGTACAGCTTCGCAAACGCCGAGTAAGTCGAAGCCTGCTCATATTTGATCGAAAACTCGACTCTCGACCCCTGGCCATCTCTCATCTATGTCGACAGCTGCGCTATCTCGCATGGTGCTCCGGCACACCCGTTTCATCGCACGCCAGACTACAAGACGACATGCCTCAACCGCAGAAGCCGCCAAAGACACGGCCACGAAATCCAAAGAGACAGCTTCAAATGCCACCTCGAAAGCTTCAGAAGGCCTTTCAAAAGTGACTTCGTCGGCTGGACCAGCCGTGAGCCGTGCAGCGCAAGGGGTCAGCAAAACTGTCGGCAACATTGGAGGACGTACAGGAAGGATGATATCCTTCGTGCAGTGTGAGTCTACGCTTACCACTCGCTCGCGAGATTACTCTGCGAATCAATTGAGGCACCTAGAGCTTTATCCACGCAACAATGGATTACTGTATCTGTGGACTGCGGCACCAATTCTCTGTAACTCTGAACATCAATATCCCTTGATCTTCATGTCATCGCTTTGACAGGCCCTTCAGAAAAAATTGCTGACTAGCGACGTTAGCGATCATACCGCCTACGCTCTATTACTCCAAAGTTGGCTTTGAGCTCTCAAGGCTAGTCTTTAAGGGGCAGAAGATGAGCCCACCGTGAGTTTACTGCACCCTTTTCTTTTTCTCCAAACCTCATAAGATAGCTGGATTTTGTATAGGTGACTGATTGCTTCATTTAATGTCAGAGATCTCGCGACGTTTCAAAAATACACTCAGCCCGTCATTAACGCCATTCGAAACCCCGCCGGCCTCCTCACTCACACCATCGACACTGCAAGCACCATGTCCCCCGAGGGTATTTTGAGCCGGATCAGGAATGTTAATAGGCAACAGTTGGTCTCAGCAGGAGTGATTGGGGCAGAGGTACTGGGTTTCTTTACTGTGGGTGAAATGATCGGGAGAATGAAGATAGTCGGCTACAAGGGTGACACTGAGCATCACGAGACCGCGACATCACACTAGCTGGAATATTCGGCGCCATCACTTATAATACGCTGAAGTCGCGAGGGGCAGGCGTGCTAAGAGGGTTCGCCAAGACGCTGCAAAAGACTCGGTCTTTGGGGTCGCAAGGTCTTGCATCTGCACATACCATGTCGCTATAGATGAGATTTGTACAACAGACCAAAAGCAACAAATCTTTGCGTTCTTTGCGGAATATGTAGAGAGATAGTGACCACATGTGTAAAACCGAACCATGAGACCCTAAAAAGCTTGGCAATATCATATTTGTGAGGCGAACACCATTCTGGGCACTTGCCGAAGTACATCTTTACGCACCATTTACTTTGCGGGACATTGAGACCATCATAGATCCGTAAGGCTATCATGATACTGCGGACGTCCAGTGCGCTTGCCCAAAACTAAGACAATGGATATGTTCAAGTTGCTGACAAGATCCTCAAACATACAAAAATCTGCTCCAGCTTCCAAAAAGTCTTCGAGCCAGCATATCCCATCGAGCGGATTTTCAAATCTCCCCCATGAAGAATCTGGGAATGACGATGCCTTCTTCGGCAATGAGAAAGCCAAGAGTAAAGGCACGAAGCGAAAGAGGAGCGGGGTGGAAGGAAAGCACGACGATGGGATCCCTGGGCAGCTGGATTTCTTCAGAGGTAGCGCTCGACCTTTGATTTCCTCAGAGAAGCAGGCCATGGACAATGGAGGTGGAGCTGTAATCAAAAGAACAGACGTGCATGTTGCTCGAAGTACCAATCCTACCATCACAGACTTGGGTGAGGAAGAGGGCTGGCGAGTCTTAAAGAAACACAAGCTCAAAGTTACCATTCTGGGGGACGCATCTGGGCTCCAGGATTTTCACCATGAAAACCTAACAGGGACAAAACTGGTGACTGTGGGGAAGAACGCACATCCTCAAATATCGCCACAGCCTTTAACTTCGTTCGTACAACTACGTAGCAAGTACGGCATTTCGAGAAGAGTTGCAGCAAATTTGAAAGCCCAAGGGTATACGGAGCCTAGTGAAGTTCAAATGGGCAGTCTACCACTCTTACTTGGGACGGACGAAGATCGTGGGCTGAGTTCCCGACGATGTATAAGGAGGGAGACAGAGTCAAGAGCTGATATTGATCTACTCACTATTGCTCCAACCGGTAGCGGAAAGACCCTTGGCTTCATGATACATGTACTGCATGGATTACTTGAAAGCCGGCAAGCTCAGAGGGAAACCAAGACGGACGAGAGGTCGGAGCATAGGGTTCAGGCTTTGATAATAGCTCCCACTCACGAGCTCGCAGATCAGATTGTCAACGAGGGAAGAAAGCTCGCATCAGGTACTGGCGTGAAAATCTCCGGCCTGAGGAAAGGCATGAGACTGCATCCTAACTTTGTGGTCTCAAAAGATGGTGACCCTCTGGGGGGCGTGAAGGTCGACACTTCCGGAGGACCTGCAAGTGACTTTCTGGTAAAGACTGATATTGTAGTCAGCACCCCCTTGTTATTTTTGCATGCCATCTCAGCGAAACAGTCAGGCGCAGCTCCTCTCCCAGATATTCGTTTCCTCGTCCTCGACGAAGTCGATGTTCTCCTTGATCCAACTTTTCGAGAGCAGACACTCGGCATTTGGAGTGCTTGCACCAATGCTTCTCTACGTACCTCTCTTTGGTCGGCCACTATAGATTCCTCCATCGAGTCACTAGCTCAGACCTTCATTCTCGATCGACGGCGTAATCTGGGCCTGACGTCCTCATTGATATCCCAACACTACATCGTTCGCTTAGTTGTCGGTCTCAAAGATTCCGCCATTCCCAATGTAGCTCACCGCCTCGTCTACGCCGCATCCGAACAAGGTAAGCTTCTCGCTCTGCGCCAACTTCTACATCCTTTTGGAGCGCCAGCAGCCAACGCCCCATCTTTACAACCACCATTCTTGGTCTTCACGCAGACAATCACAAGAGCTATAGCTCTCCACTCCGAGCTTCTTTACGACATTCCTCTCGAAGCAGGTGGCTCCTCACGTATAGCTGTTCTCCATTCTGACCTCTCAGATACCGCACGTTCGAACATCATGGCGGGGTTTCGCAAGGGCGAGATATGGATTCTTATCACCACGGACCTCTTGTCACGTGGAGTAGATTTCAGAGGTTTGAATGGGGTCGTCAATTACGATATCCCAAATACTGGTGCTGCTTACGTCCATCGCGTTGGTAGGACAGGGAGGCAAGGCAGAGAGGGTGGGGTAGCCGTCACCTTGTACACGAAGGAGGATATTCCTTACGTAAAGAATGTGGCTAATGTGATCGCTGCGAGTGAGAGGGCAAAGGAGAAACATGTAGCTACCGATCAGGATAAAGAAGGCATGCAGAAGTGGTTATTAGACGCACTTCCAAAGGTTAGTAAGAAGACGAAAAAGGAAATGAAGAGGAAGGGCGTGGAAAGTAGGAGGGCGACTGCTGAGGCAGCAGGGGCAAGATGCGGGAGAAAGATACGAATCAGCACGAAGAGCGGATATGATCGACGAGTGGAGAACAAAAAGAAGGGAGCGGTAGAGGGAAGTCGAAAGCGACTGGTACAGAAAGAGGAAAGAAGTAGGCTAGAAGATGAAGACGAGGAGTGGGAAGGTATTGATGATTAGATACCTTACTCTATACTCCTTGTGTGTTTGGATATTTTGCAGTGTCTGATGTTCAATGTGAATGACACATTCTCCTGCCTGACTCTTAACCACCATGCTACTTCTCTTTATCCGCCAAAGACAACGGAAGCGAGAAGGAACCCTAAACAATGTGGCCGGTTTATCAAGCACGATTGCGCGATCTTTTTTCCTGGTATAGCCTTTCCGATCAACTTCCCGATTTTGAGATGCCTCGTCGACTTTCCTGAGAGAGAAGATAGCGAGTTGAAGTCCTTGACCTCATCATGCATATAAATTCGGGTGGTGGGGGTACACGGGCAACTCGAGAAATCATACAGGATTGATAATCTGAGTCTGTTCTCTCTTTTAAAAGGCAGTCACTTTCACTCAGTCCGAAAAAACTTGAACTACTCCGCAAGAGAAGGAGAGTCTTTGTCTCGCAGATAGACCCCTACTCCACGTACAGACAAGGAATAAGATACTCGAGATGGCATCTGTTTTGAATACGGGCGACCCAGTCATATATGTGGCTCTTCTTTCTGGGTGTGGTGAGTACCATCAAGCCTTTGTAAGGATGTCGCTAGCTCATTCATGGCTTTTGTGCTCAGCCCATCGTCTATGCCTTTCTCAAAGGCTTATACAACCTGTCCAAATTCCCAGGTCCCGAGTTGGCCGCGGCGACCAAGGTGCCAATCGCCGCTGTGTCATGGAACGCGGCCTTTTCTCACTGGCGCAAAGATCTTCGTCAATGCTACTCCAGCGACGTAGTACGCATTTCTCCTGATGAGCTCTCTTTTGTTTCCTGCTCGGCCTGGAAAGACTTGTGCGGCGATCGCCAGGGGCACCCCAGCTTTCCCAAGGATCTCGGGGTTTATGTCGGGACAAAGAGCATCCTTACTGCGAATGAGGCCGACCATAGTCGCATGAGCCGCGTTCCCAGCCATCCTTTCTCAGATAAAGCACTGAAGGAACAGGAAGCCTTTATTCGAGTGCACGTGGAAAACCTCATCAATGGTCTCAAGAAGCAGATTGAAGGGTCGTCCAAGGGAAAGGTCGATCTGTCCGATTGGTACCATTGGACAACATTCAATGTCATCGCAGACCTCGCTTTTGGAGAATCTTTCAATTGCTTAAGGGACGCAAATTATCATCCTTGGGTGGCAATGCTCATGCATTATCTTAATTCCGGTGTTTACCTCAGTGTCACGTTACGCTTCCCCCCTTTGCAGAGACTGCTTCATCTTTTCATTTCCAACAAGGCGCTACAAGCTCGGCTGATCATCACCGAATGGTCGCAGAGAAGGTGGAGCGAAGGTTGGACACTGCGACCACAAGGCATAACTTCCTTTCCTACATCTTAGCCCACGACCACG
This sequence comes from Pseudevernia furfuracea, assembly GCA_022315425.1. NCBI lineage: Eukaryota > Fungi > Ascomycota > Lecanoromycetes > Lecanorales > Parmeliaceae > Pseudevernia > Pseudevernia furfuracea. Next base: position 1,393,544 of record JAIUPT010000050.1, read on the forward strand.
AATAACGTAGCATGACAAGAGAAGAAATCCACAACAATGCTGCCCTGTTCATCTCCGCCGGTAGCGAGACGACGGCAGCTTCGTTGAACGGCGCAACCTGGTCCTTGCTGCTGAATCGTGACTGTTTGACAAGACTAAACGAAGAGATTCGAGCTTTTCAGGACGAGGGACGAAATCAATCTCCAGAAGATAGGAGAATTGGAGTATTTTCGTGCTGTCGTGACTGAATCCTTCCGCATATACCCGCCCAGCCACGTCGAGCCCCAATAAAGGGTGGCACCTTCAGCGGTCATTGGGTCCCCAGTGGCGTAAGTAGCCTCTCTGGTTATTCCATCCTTTGATGGTAGAACGAGGGTGGATATGAGCTAGAGCACATTTGGATGACCCATGCTTTCGTATAACTTCGAGCAGTAGCACCCCGGTCCATGAAGATGACAAGCATCTCGTTCGATCACGCATCCTGCTAACGTATTTATAACAATGCCAAATATAGAGATTGGCATTCAACCCAACCAGTATGCAGCGTACCGTTCCCATCAGAACTTTTCCAATCCCTCAGCCCTTGTGCCAGAACGCTGGCTTGGCGATCCTCGCTTCGATTCGGACAAAACAGCTGTGCTGCAGCCGTTCTCTGTAGGGGCAAGGAACTGCATCGGGAAGAAGCGAGTCTTACTAGCCATATTAGCATGGTAATCTTGAGGCCTCAACTGCAATCTGGCTGAAGAAAAGGAGACCTTGGTTCAACGAGAGAGATCTGACATGATGTTGTAATAAGAAATCTGCTGACCGCTCGCCGGTTGTAGCCTCGCAATGGCAGAGATCCGCCTCGTGATGGTTCGGATGTTGTGGGAATTTGACATGGAATCGTGTGAAGAGAGTGGGTCGGATTGGGTAGAAAAGAAGACAATGGACCGGGTCTCTGAGAATTTGTGTTCAAATTTCAGAATGAATTTGCAATGCGGGATCGCGTGGGCTGAAAGCCATGAATGTTAAATAGTAACAGCATGTGGTACTCTCAAATGGCTGTCTTCGTTGGCAGAGAACGTCTCAGGCAACATAGCCACCTCCATCCCATTTCATGGCACATAGCCTAAAGAGCCTTCTGGTCTTACCCATCATAGTTCTTTCGGCAAGTCGTTCGAAACAAGTGGCAGGCTGAGGCGTTACAAAATCTCACTTTGACGTCGGTTTGGGGCATCAGTTCTTCATTCATGCTGCTCTGGTCAAAGTTGCAAGGATCTATACACTTCGATTGGCCCCCTTTCCGATACCCTGCCTATCCTTAGCTAATTCCATCACATCAACCCAGTTTTCTGGCTTTCCCATTCTGTCTTCTCCATCTTCCCAAGCCCACTGCTCCCCCACTCTCCCCCACTCTATCAATGAATCTTCCGCACCCCATTCTCCAACGGCCATCAATCCTACTGGTATCTTACCCTTCCCCTCCTTCGCGTCCACTCTGCCCACTGGAACTGAGATCGCTGGACATCCGGAGAAATTGGCCAGCCAGACATAAGTCATGGTCCTGACACTCATATTTGCGTCACTGACGCCGTTTTTAAGGTCTGCCGCCCCGCCCGAAATATGCCACCCTGCATTCGGCGTTGTGGGTGTTACAACTAAAAGACCGGGATGTTGTTCGAACAAGAAAGCGAGATGCTGCATCAGCAAATTACGCATCTTCTGAGCAAGTATGAAGTCAGAGGCAGGAGTCTGCTTGCCCACCGAGATTAGGATTTTGTTGGCCGGGGTCAAACCCGAGACACTGGGAACGTTTGCGCTTATTTCGCTGAGGATCGTAACGGCCTGGGCGAGTTGGCCTTCTGAAAGATAAGGAATCGTAATGTCTATGACTTTGTAGCCAGATGATTCGAAGTGAGAAATGGCGGCATGACAGGCGTTCAGCACGGACGGATCAGCGAGATCGAACCAAGGTTTATATATGCCTATAACTTTATCTTGCCTGGCGGGTTTTGGGACAGGAACCGGGAACATTGACGATATGGAGTCTGAGGGGTTGGGGATCGCCATGATACGATAGGCATACTCGAGGTCCGCCATGTTGGAGGCCATAGGACCAAGGACTCCGCATGACGGAGCGAGACCCGTAGCGGGGAATCCTGATACTTGATTATGACTGGGTTTGAGACCGTAGAGACCACAGTATGCGGATGGGATACGGATGGAGCCACCGCCGTCCGCACCCAGGGTCACAGGAAAGAGCCCAGCTGCCACAGCATAAGCCGAGCCTCCGGATGAGCCACCAGTGTAGTAATGCGGATTATGAGGGTTCAAGGGGGTACCCTTAACTGGATTATTGTTCGTGGTATCTATACCATCAGCAAATGTGGTACTCTAACAATGAGAGGCGATGGAAGATTTCAAAGATCTTATGCATACCGAGACCGAGCTCATGCATGTTGAGTTTTCCTAATATTACCACTCCTGCTTCCACCCACTTTTGCACACACCAGCTTGTCGCAGCTCCGTTCGCAGTCGTGAAATCCTTGCCAGAGCCTAAGCACTTCGAATAGCCTTGGAGATCGACCTCATCTGAACACCTGATCAACGATGCACTCTCGAAGGAGGAAATAGAGACGACTAGCGGACTATCTGGGAGTCAAGATATCCATAGCGAGAACAAAGGGGGAAATGCCCATCGTCAAGGCAGAAAAGGAGGCTCTTACCCTTCACACTTACTGGTACGCCGTCAAACAGGCCGAGCGCTTTGCCTGCCTTATACCTTTGCGTGGACGCCTCAGCTGCGGCAATGACACGATCATTTTTTATTTCCAAGAATGCATCCTTGTGTCTAGGATGCTCGGAGATCAGATCAAGCAAGGCCTCAGCAACCGCTGTTGGGGTTATATGGCCCGCTTCGTATGCGGAATGGTAGTCTTCAATGCTGTAATGACGATTTGTACTTTTTAAACTTGGGTTATACGACGAATTGAGAGCCCTGATTGATGCAGGAATGTCTGCATCGAACCCGTCTATTGGAACGACGGTCGGATCACAACGCGGCTCGTAACCATCGAGATTCACTGTACGTAGAGTACTGAACCCAGCATTTCCCCAAAGCAGACCGGAGAGAAGACGGATATTTGCAACACTTTCAAAGCGTTAGCAGGGTGTCATTGTAGGAAATAATTGACGCACGCTGAGCCTGCTACTGCCAGTGGAAGACCTCGCAATACAGGGTTCGCCCCTGGCGTGTTGGAGAATGGGGTCTTGGGACCTTCTTTGGCCTCGGGATAACCATAGTAACCAGACTTAATATAGGCCTGGGTTTCTGCCATTGTCTCTAAAAAAGGAGATATAAGCAAACGACTGCTCCCTTACTCTAGCTCCACCAGAACATACGCTCTAAAAGAGACGGAATATGCTGGCGATATGGTAACTCGTTCCGCCTACTTCATTGAAAACAGACTCTATATTGCATACATGGATGTGCCTGTAGAATTTTCAATTGGCTCGAGGAAGAAAGAGATATGATGATTGCAATGTTAGAATAATGTCAGCTCAGAGCTGGAAGCCTCAGCCTCGGCTCCCTCGGCTGGAAAACAATCGCCAAGACCTGGAGCGGAAAACGGCCCGTGGTACCGTGACGACAGCTTCCGACTCCCGAGGGCTCTCTTCCGAGGTTCTCTCCGCCTTTGCTCTGAAGAACGGTCACTTATACTGTAGCATTCATTTTGCCTTTCCATTCTTCAGAACATAACTCTGTTACTATGTCTGGAAATGCATCTTGCCCGTCTCTTGTTCTCTTGCGCAGCCTAAAGCATATGCCCCTTTCACAACAATGCTCTCGACAACTTCCCGTCCGAGGCAGGCGTGCTCTCCACACGTCGCCCAAATCCTTTCTTAACGAAGAGAAGACGTTTCGCGGTCAATTATACGAGAGCACGGCACGAAGAATCCAAGCCCAGCGTGAAGCAGAAGCTCGCTATGCTTCCGTGACCCCTACCAGCGCTTTTGCCACCAACTCGGCCTTCACCTTTTGTACGCACGCCTCAGCAGCTGAAACGTTCGCAGCTGACTTCTGCAGCAATCCTCTTCTCATGCGCCCTAGCTTACTGGTTCGGAAGCAAGAAACCCGACAAAGTATCGCCATTGTCCACTGCACCTCTATCATCTATGGATCCCAAAGGACCGAAGCACAATACCTCGCCTACAAATCTTGAGGCTTGCTGGACTGATATGATATCAATCGTTGGCAAAGAGCATGTATCCACCGAAGAGGGCGATCTTCAATCCCACTCAGGATCAGATTGGTCTTCCTATACTACCAAGGACAGCGAACGACCTTTCATGATTGTCTCTCCCTCGACAACGGAAGAAGTTAGCAAGATCATGAAAGTGTGCCATATGCGAAAAATACCCGTAACGGGCTATTCTGGCGGCACAAGCTTGGAAGGCCATTTTTCGGCTACCCGAGGCGGCATCTGTGTGGACTTTTCCAGGATGGACAATATCATCAAATTGCACAAAGAGGATCTAGATGTCATTGTTCAGCCAGCACTAGGTTGGGAGCTCCTCAATGAGGAGTTGGGGAAAGAGGGCCTGTTCTTCCCTCCTGATCCTGGACCAGGCGCTATGATTGGCGGCATGGTGGGCACTGGATGCTCGGGTACTAATGCATATCGGTACGGTACCATGCGTGACTGGGTGCTCAGCCTAACCGTAGTCTTGGCCGATGGGACTGTCATAAAAACGCGGCAACGACCGCGCAAGAGTAGCGCTGGATACGACCTTACACGCATGTTTATTGGAAGTGAAGGCACTCTGGGTCTCGTCACTGAAGCTACTTTAAAAGTTACGGTGAAGCCGAAACACGAAAGCGTCGCGGTGACTAGCTTTGGGACTATCCGGCAGGCAGCCGAATGTGTGTCACGGGTCGTTGGTGAAGGGGTGCCGATTGCGGCAGTCGAAATCCTGGACGATGTTCAGATGCGTTGCATCAACGAGAGTGGCTCCACCAGTAGAACATGGAAAGAAGTACCAACGTTGTTCTTCAAATTTTCAGGCACGCAGTCAGCGGTCAAGGAGTCCATTGGATTAGTGCAAAAACTGGCGAAAAGCAAAGGCAGTAAGAGTTTCGACTTCGCCAAAGACGCGGACGAAGCTGCAGAGCTTTGGAGTGCAAGAAAGGAGGCTCTTTGGAGTGTGATGGCGAAAAGAAGAGACGAAAGCGATCATGTTTGGACAACTGACGTCGCGGTTCCTATCAGCAGATTGCCTGATATCATAGAGGAGACGAAAGAAGATATGGCTAGCAGTGGCTTGTTAGCGGCTATGGTTGGACATGTGGGTGATGGCAATTTCCATGGTGAGCTGGCATAAATCCGATTGGAGAAGACCAAGGCTGATCATTTTTAGCCATTCTCCTCTTCAACGATAAAGAACGGAAAACAGCCGAAGAAGTCGTTCACAGAATGGTCAAGCGTGCCGTCGAGATGGAGGGCACCGTGACCGGCGAGCACGGGGTAGGCTTGATAAAGCGTGATTACTTAGCCCATGAGATGGGAGAGACGACGGTCGATGCAATGAGAAAGGTGAGCTCCAGCATACTGCATTCAGCCAACACAGCTGACTCCATTGGGTTTTAGTTGAAACAAGCCTTTGACCCATTTTGTTTGTTAAATTGTGACAAGATAGTTCGCGTTCAGAAACCCAAAGCTGGTGAAGTGCAGCCTTGGTGATGAAGGACTAGAAGTGGTTCATAATCCAGCCGAGAAGATTTCCACCGGGCTCCTGCAATAGAGGCTATAATTGCGAGGAAAAGCTCGTGTTCCTGCAAGAGAAGCTCTAATTGTGAGGAAAGGCTCGTGCTCCTGCAATAGAAGCTATAATTGTAAGGAAAGACTCGTGGCATAGGAGGTCAAGAAAGGCATCGCATTGACTTCAGCTTTGCACCGATCACTGCACTGTAGCAGCGACCACAGAATGATTGGGAAGGGGAAAGACTGAGATGAGGGCAGGAGACGTCTAGTTAGTTCGGGCGGCTCAAATGTAGAAGTTTGAAAGGAAGATGGCATGTGTGGCTTCAAAAAACCCATCATGAAGCAGAAACATGCTCGCTGACACACACTGGCCCTTGGTCTACGTACAGCAGGGAGGTTGACACCGAAAGTCCTAGACGCCAAGACTTCTGTGCCAATATCTCGGATAACGCCCGGCTTGAAATGTGCCGGCCTGAGCCTTGCCCGGGCCCCAAGCCCCTACCAAGACCCCAAAATAGGTCCCTAAGCCCGGGAATTTCTCACAGGGGTCCCTCGCCGCCGGGGTCGCCTTCCGGAGGTAGGGTTCGGGCTGCAACTAGCGTTTTCTAGGACTTTTTGGTGTGTCAACCTCCGTAGTGGCCGTTGAGACGGCAATGATTCCGACAGGATTCGGTAGGGATAAGTACAAGCACGAATAATTAATCAGCTGGACGTCGGAGCTTGTTGTTTATAATTCCGGAACAGAAAGGAACTAGCGGCGTGGGCCTCGTTCGAAAGCTGCTAATCTTGGCCCAATGGAAGCGGCTTTTCTCCCGCCTTGGTTCATGCATGCATGATTGCTTTTTGTTTGATGGCTCGATTGGTGGAACATATGGCTGGGCTCTGCTCGTCCCCAAAAAAACACAAAAAAACAAATTCGCCGACCGCCCTCAAACACTGCATGCGCTCAGACCTCCGCAGAAGCCCTGAACTTTCGTGGTTGGAAAACACAAGGCGAATCGCTTCACACTCCACCCATTAGAGTACTTACCGGGTCAATCGACAATATAAAATACCACGTTTGTTATAAGACCCCTTTGCATATAGAATACCGTCCAACTTGACGATTCTGAGACGTAGGCCATCGTTAGACTGTAAGATAGGGGGTTCAGTGGCCTGCTGAGTAAGGATACTTAATTCTTATAGGCCTTCAGGACAAAATCAGAAGTACCACCTCTCTGGTGCCTTCAGCAGCAAAGCAAGTTGAAATAACGAGTAGCTAAAGTAGTTAAGTATATACCCATTACGACGATCCTAACAAAGAGACGGTATGTGTAGCTATTCTAGGCGCGCACCTCCCTTTCACAATGTCTCTTCTGTAAACAATTGACACCATTGATTGATTCGAGGGATAGAATTTGGAGAAAAAAAAAGGTATCTTATATATCTGTGTAGCTGCTATTTAAATAGACCGATTGACGACAGCGAGCTTAGGTGCGAAGATGACCGACTAGCGTTTCAAGTCATGCGATAATACGGGGTTATCAGGGCTATATCATTATTCCGTATATTGCATATAAGATACGGTTCCATATACGACGGCCAGACGGACGATTAGGTTCCATGACACATATCTTATATGCCAATTCACGGGGTATTATGGTTGGTGTTGGTGGCTTTTTGTTGTGATCATATCTTATAAGTTATGACCAACGAAGCCGGGGGCCAAGATTCGCCCATGGTTGATTGATTCATGCATGGGTATCTTGGGTCGAGGGCAAAATCCCATGATGCGGTGATGCGTGGTGCCCACGGCTTCTCAGCGTTAGTCGGTTATTCGGCACTTGGATATATTTGCTTTCTTGGTGAATTAGTATTTGTCCATGGGTGATAGGATGAAGGATGGGCAGATGGAGCAATAGGCTTCCCGCTCATAGCGAGTGAACTGCTTGGTGGCTGACGGTCATTATTATAATTACTTTAATTTAGGAATCAATATTCTTACTTTATGCAAGTCATTGTTAACCTAGTCGCCGCTAAGGCGCGAACAGACTGTTGCATGACTACTGCCCTGTACTTCATCGTGATAGGTGATTCGTAAATCCTCTAAGTGCGGGAACTGCCGTTTTGTTGGTCTTCTTTTGGTGGGATGGTGGGGCGATAGTATGTACCTCCAGAGCAAGGGGGGGCCATGAGGTGGGGAAAAGTGGGTAAGTGGGTAAGTGAGGACCAATGAGACCGAGATCACGGGGGTCTGTGCCTTACTCTTGAATTATGGAGGACAGATGGAAGTACCGTATTCTTCACGTCGATGATGATATATTTTCAATCAACCTTAGGGCGAACATTCGGCAAGGAAGGACGATTTGGTGGTACAGATCCACCGCCCCATCGACGCATCTTCGATGCTATCGAACTTTCCATGACAATATACTTTATGCCTTGCTTGGTGGCGCTCAAGCCACCAAAACAATTCTCCCTCGAAGAGGCAAACGGGTACGGTAGGTAGGTAGCTAGCTGTGAAGACGGTCAATAGTGAATAATAATAATGTGGTGATGAATTACCTATGAATGATATGACATGTCTGGAGCATACTTTCATTCACTTTCTTGGCATTGGGAAATATACAAGAATTAGCAAAGTCAAAAGCTCGTGGTCTGACAACCATCATCAGATCAGTGAGGATCAATCCCTTTGTCAGAGCTGTTCTCTGAAGTACCTAGCTACTTACTTGCCCACATAGGAGAGATACTGTACGCATCAACTCGGCTTTAAGTAACCCTATGCCTAAGTGCTCTCTTGGCTGCATTAGGTACCTGCGAGTCGGTGCGGGATAAAGAGGACGTTTAAAGGAAATAAGGACGCCTATGCAGTTTCCCCGCCTGTAAATCCTGAGGCGGAGTTTCTTCACAATGAATTGATGATGATATGATGGTCTACATATTATTTATCATGCTAGATTCCTAGCTGATCTGCCGGCTTTCGCTGCAAGGCGGGAAAAAAAAAGACTTTTTGCAGAACCAGGACGCCAACGCTAGATAAAAGCTCTCGGTTAGTATTTCGTACAACGATGTTGATACAAACGCTAAGAAAGGAAACTCCAAATCTTCAATTGCAACCGTGCACTCCCGGGTCTCGTATTTGACAGCTCTGCACTGTGGGAACCTGGGCCGGCCGATATTCGCATTTCTCGTTTTGGTAGGAAGATCTCTCGATTATGGGGAAGGCATTGCCGGCCTCTTGTTGCTTGCGAACGACCGGTCTCATGCGGTAGCCGTCGTCGTCGTCCGCTCCATCGCGGGTGCCCCACGCGGTCTGTTGAAAGTAATCAGTGAGGCACTGGACGGAGACATCACCGAGCATTCAAGGCAACATTAGTATTGGGAGGAGAATCTGCCGGCGTACTTACAACATTAAGAGATATCATGGCCTTAGCCTTGATTAGCCCGTGTAAATAGCCGAAGATGATTGACACCGGCAATAAGAGAAAGTCAACTGGATGCCGTATGTAATGACCTAGCAATTTGAGAAATTTGCTCATCAACATCCAGCTCAGGAGTATGGCGAGGCCTAGAATCCATGCGTCGTGACTCCAAGCCACCGTGCTTTTGTGATAGAGATACAGAAGCAGGCAATCCCAGACAAATGCCCACTGCAACAGTGTCGTTTGAAAGACCGCGTACGTGGACCATGGCTGCTTTCTGCTTTCCACGTTAGCTTCCGGTGAGCATTGATCACCATTCGGGCCCGGAGTCTGGGGGATCGGCCGCTAACCTCCAAATATGCCTCTCACAGAACATGCTCGTGATGTTACTCCGCCAATTGCTCCGGGACCACCGCAAGCACTGTTTCACGAAGTTGGGATTGTCTTCAAGCGTAGTCAGAATTTCCGCTTCTTTGTGATACTGGTAGCCAATCTTTTTGTCATGGGAAACCAGCCATCTTGTGATAAAATTGTCGTCGTCTGCATTCAATTGGTATCTTCCGAGCCACACTTCTTGGGTAAAACCTTCGATGAAGGCTTTGTCTTTTAGTATGTTGCTTCGGTAGGCCACCGTCCGTCCAGAAAGACACGGCAAGCCTCCGTCCATGTACATACATGATGCACAATCAAAATTCCTCCGTTCCAGATACAAGGCATTCAGGTAGCCGTAAACCCTTTGCTCGAGAGTTGGAGCTTCCGCACGCCGGAGCCTTTGATTTGTGCCAACGCCACCGTATGATTCGTCTTCCAGCGGTGCCAACATCCACGGCAGCAATTTCGGCGGCCAGAGAACATCGTCGTCTGCGAAAATTGTGATGTCGGTCTTGATCTCGCCCAAAGCACGAACCATCTGTCGGCGCTTGTTAGGATACAACACACTGCCTATTTTCACTCTAGAGGTGCCCATTCGCTTGACCATCAGTTGTGCTCGGGTCAAATTCGCGTCAATGGTCACCAAGATGATTTCAAATGGCTCGGTTGCGAGGATGCTGCGGATAGTCTCCTGCAGTACCTCGCCGTCCCCTTCTATTGAAGGAATGACGACAGTGACATCCTCTGATGTCAATCGTGGGTTTTCTGGTATGGGTATTGGTCGAAGCCTGCTGAAGGCAAACAGATTTACGACCAGGCGAAGATATCGATATAGGCTGACAGATGCACAGTCAGTCTCGTATGAGGCGATCAGAAAGGGACGTTCAAAGGGGTCTATCAGACATACAATAGTGACACGAAGAGATTGCAAGCTGAAAACATGACGAATTCAAACGAGAGTCAGCAACGACAGTGATTTTCTAGACAATGCACAAACCCTTGTGCAAGGGAGACAAGTGAAAAGAGACATGAGATGAGAATAAGAGAGGGTGGAGGTAGGAGATTGTATGGAATTTGTTGAAACTTTTGCTTTTGCATGTACACTAGTTCAACCGCGTAGCAGAGTGGCTTGATGCAGGGTCAGAAGAATAGCGCAAGTGAAATGGGGTTGAAAGAATGGCAAGTAACTTTGTACCACCCATAAACGGGGAGGTGCATGACACTATGCATGGAACCATTCTTTCTTGTTCAAGCCCCAGGGTACGTTGCATAATCATACGATCGCCAGTCCCGCACTCACCGTTGAGACTTCGAGAAAGAACTTAACGAAGGGCAGCACATACATTTATCATGCACGAGCGGGAGAAGTGGGTTTTTGTGAAGGGCATTAGGGCAATGAAAGCAGCTTAGGCGGCCCCTCTTAAAATCAAACCAACAGCTCGAGCCGCAAACCGAATCGTTTTAGTCGCCGGAGTGGAGGGCAATCCAACCCCGCGCACGCAGAATCTTCATCCGCCTGCAACAAAAAAAAAAGAAAAAAAAAACTTCAAGAAGGCAGGAGTCAAGTCATCAACGTCAACGAGTCAAGGACATAGACAATCATCACGTGCGTGCTGTTATGCATCATCATCCCGGCCCGTGAAGATCTTTTTTTCTGGACGAATGGACTTTCCTTTAGGTCGTGAGCAAGGAATGGCGAGGAAAGTCTGAAGTGCCCTCCACGTTTCCACGGACCCACAACTCCCAAACCGCCATTCAGAGTACCGTTAGATGCATCGAAGGCTGACACAGCGGCTCTTCAATTGTACGATAGGCCCACCACCTTACCAATAGGCCAATTTCCACAAAGCACGGCCAACGTGGTTTCACCTCTTCTTTCTTCGACAATCAGATGATCGATCACCCTACGCTGGGAGAAAATGAAAAGGGTGTAGGATTGACGCCTCAATGATAGCTGCAGTGCTGGCATGGATCCATGTTATTGGAGTTCTATCGGCGATGCGTCCGTATGCAGCCATAGGCCCGCTTCCAGTTCTGTAAATCGCGTAGCACTACAGTGCTACTATCTCCCGCGTGGCGCACCAGGAGGATAGCCTAGCTTTCGTCGAATCGAAAATATTCCGTAGAAATGGGAGAAGCGCTTCTAGATTCCAAGTCGCATCCTTTCCTCATCCATCTTGCTGGCTGCTCAAAACAATGTTCTCCGGGAGATCGCTCGACGCTGGCCGAATGAGGTGTGCCAAAGCAGCGGGCATTATGGTAATGCAGTCCCGCAAAGCTTGCTTGCAGAAGGCTCATGCAAGATGCTGTCCGTGTTGCTATAGAAACCGTGATCGGCCGTTAACGCAGCTTTCCGGCTTCCCCCCGTCCGAGCGAGCCGTAGTCCTGTGTGACGCGATAGAATGCATGTACCTCGTACATTATGCAGTAATAATTAGATTGCGGCAGAGGGCCGTGTTGGCGTGCTCGGGAATAAGCGTGGATCTGCCAGTAGATATTCAACAATGAGCCTCAGCTCGTGGTATGCTGTAATGTTCAAAGACTACCTTTCGCCAATCATCAGGGTTGCCATAACCAATCCCGATTATTGAAAGAAACATCGAAATCAATCCCTCCAAAGGTTCCCACAGAACAGTATAAATCCAGCTGGCCATCGAGCCCATCGACGCCAAGATCGTTGTCCTTGTCTAACTCTTCATGCAAGTCCCAGCTTTCGCCTCGCCGACCATTCCTTGTAAAAAATACTTCGACCTTGATCAATGATTCGGACTTAGGCTGAGCTTCGTAATCTTGAGGGCTATCCGAAACTGCAAATGTCATACCCAGGCCAACGGTATCTCCTGCTTTAATTGGTGAAGTAAAATCTTTGCCCCCCCACGTGTTATTGACGTATCGCCGTCCGTCGTCGCCATGAACGGCAAGACTGCCCCGCTCCCATCCAGGTAGACGCCAGGTAGGGTAGGGCATCGCGCAATATCCGAGAGCAACAGAGCTCTCATCTGCTCCTCGTCCACGGCCTAGTGATCGCACTTTGACTTCAAAGTAAATTGTTTTGGTGTTTCTCGTACGAAGAGGAGAGTCCGCGTAGGCGAAATAAATAGGCGAAGAGGTAAGGAGGCAAGAATCCTTGCTTCCCGCCCGCGTAGAGCCTTTCCAAAACCCGGTATTCGGCATCAATAGATCGCCTTTATACTCCGGAGGTTTCAGAAGCCGCACATCCCCGTTAAGGACCGCAGCATGCTGAGGATGGGTGGGCTGATGCGGTCTAATCATCGGATTAATTTTGCACCACTCATGTGCTCGATCTGCATCGGATAAATTGGCATTGCTTGAAGGGCTCTTTCTGTGGCCCAACGCCGGCGGTGGTGGAAGGAGTGAGTTGTCGGGGACAACTTTCCAGTCACTGTATTACAATCTCGCAGTCAGTACTGCTGACTTGAGGGGGCAATAGCCCTGGGACTTGTTTCGAGAGTAACGATTCCCAAGACATGTCTCAAGACTAAATATCTGGTCTAAAGGACGGAATATGGACTCTAAAGATACGTACTGATATGGCGGAGGTTCCTCGTCGGCATCAGGCGGAGTCGGGTGAATTTCATTAGGTGTCCTCTGCCAGCCTGGTGGAGGGCCTGGGGGTGGAGCGTATTCGTTTCCCCCTGGTGGGGTGCCGTGAGCCGAAGGATTGCGGAGTTGATATGATGGCGGTGGCCCGGGAGGCGCTTGGTAAGTCGGCTCGCGTACTGCTGGTGGGTCTGGAGAAGGGGTATAGGCCTCGTCATGTGCAGTGGAGTGGTCGCCCTTGAGAGATTTGAAGAAAGTCATGATGGCCTGCAGACCGCAAAGCATGCAGGATTGCGTTGGTGTTGATCAAAGATTGACACAATGTAGTTGGAGAAGGGAGAGTTGAATGAAGTAGTGGCTAATAAGTCAAGAGACGCTCAACTTTGAAGGGACGCCGTTGAATCAGAAGTGGAAGAAGGGTGTGAAACTTAGGATCTAGGGAGGGTAGGAACTAGGAAGGAGCACACCGCTCGTTTGACGCGCAAAAAACGGGCCGTCACGAGAAGAACAACCATTGAGACAAGTCCTTGCAGGGATGAACACTTCAGCTCCCTTCTACCTGATGCACTTACTGGTCCTTATAAATTTGCTCGACTGTGTCAATTGGAGTCGAGAAATGTCTCGGACTCTTTTACGTGGGAGAATGGGAATATTGAGGGATTGTTTAGGTAAAGCTCTTAGCTCCTGGTTTGTGATGTTTCCTACCAATGCAATTTCACCGTCTCCTCTACAGTGATTATAGTAGCCCCTCATCATGCAGAGACGATGCATAAACAGCGCTGTCTAGTATTGGCCTAGACCTGTAGCACATGCTCAGACGAGTAGCAGGCTCTCGCCGTTTGATAGCTCCACGAAGACAACTTCTCTCACATCCGATAGCTCGCTCTCGTCGGGGATCATCCCTTTCGCTCTCCTTTCCTCCTCTATTGCTTCTTGCAGTGTCAGTATCCTTCGATGCAAGAAAGGCGTGATCAAGCCAGATCCTTTTTTGATTTCGTCGTGCGTCGACACCCAATACTTAGCTTGACACATTCTCTGGGCTTGAAGCCCATTGTGAGCGCCAAGATTGAGCTGCTTGACACTGATCTTAATATCGTGTAGGCCGTGGAGCAGCGCAAGGGTTTTTACAGCAGGGGTGGCCAAAGGTAAATGACTGAGGTCCTTTGCGTGGATGCCATGAGGTGTATATATAACTGCCTCCGCTCCCTTAGGAACTCCCGAAGGTCCCTTGACGTCTATCGAATACAAATCGAACGTCACTAATATCGCTGAGTGATAATACAAAGCATCACTCCGAGTGACCATTCTCGAGATCCCAACCCACTTGGGCAATGGAATGAGTGAAGTATTTCTCCAATCAGAATCTGTTGCGGAAAAAGGCGGTGTTTCTTGGACCAGTCTGAAATGACCCCAGGATCGTATCAGATCAGCCGCAGACCTCGTTGCAAAGACGGGCGTATCCGGATCGAGTTCAAGCAACGTGTTTTTATTACAGTGGTCTGTGAATTCGTGAGATACGACGACTGCATCAATGTACGACCGCTTTGAATCTTGGTCAAAATAGTCATGATCTCTTTCCCCTGACATTGAAGCACCGAGTTGCGCCATCTTCTCGATCTCCCTCAGCAGAACATTAAGCTCAGCCATGGTCTGGACACTTGATGCGACTGCATGCCATTGCTGACTGAACCAGTACGCAACATCAGACTGACCACCAGTCAGCCATGGATCAAAAATGATGTTCAATCGTGATCGTCCTGGAGGCCGTTCCGCATCTGGAGGATAGGGCAGCTGAAGTAGCCATGATGTATCCGCGTTCAGGTGCGTCAAGATAGGCCGGTGGGACAGCAATGCTCTTTGGATGGAGCCATTGAGTGTCTCCTGAAGCTGTAAAGAGGGAGCGTCCATGACCACGAAATCATCATTGATAACCACGACCATGTTCATTTGATTGGGTCAGCCATACGAGCAATATCCTTTCTTGGCTCTTTGGAATCTGGGGGCGTGACGCTAGTGATGGTGATGGTGATGATTGTGATGATGATGATGATGATGATGATGATGGTCTCGCCAGAGGTACATAAAGTCTCTTGGATACTGTAACCGGAGATAAGGTGCTAAGAGTACTGAAGGACTGCTCCTCTCTGGCCGGCTTTGCCATGAATCAATGCGGGGGGGGGACTTTGTAGCCTTTTATAGCTGAATGTGTAATAAGGGATAAAGAGTGGTGGAGCATTCGTATTCGCGAATTTCCATCCAAAGTCTAACTGCTTGTGTGACTTGCCTCGGCTTACATTACTCAATTTCCTCGTAACCCCTTTCATCTAAGTGCGAATTGTGTCAGAACACCGTCATTCGTCTACCTACTTTATCAATCCGAACAAGCGGTCACCCAGCGGTCGTGTTTGCTTATCTGCACACTACTACTACTAAACAACCTCTACCTTACTCTTTACATCCTTCTTTCTTATAACCCAGATGGTGGAATCTTCTGACGAGCCGAGTTTATTAGATCGTATAAGGTCTTTCCCCCGCAAAGCGCATGCCTCGGGCAATCCGTTAAGAGCAGACGATAAGCGTCCTGCCATCCCCCTAACCAGCCCATCTGCCCACAGCGATGCAGATGTTCCCGCTGGACCTCTACCCTCAGGGGTCCCTTCAAACCATTTCAAAGTTTCCGCGAAGACCACAAGCAATCATGTGGCCGACAAGACCTCGTCAGCGTTGCCACCACCAGCTCCTCCTCCGCTTGACCCCGAACATGGAGAGGCATCTTCCTCCATAGAGCCAGAAGAAAAACCAAACATCCTGATTCGCTTCTACGAAGCCTGTAAAGAGATTTTGTTCTCGAGTTGGCTCAACACCCTTCTGGTATTCGTCCCTGTGGGCATAGCGGTTCAGGCAGCTGGTGTAAACAAGACGATCGTCTTTGCAATCAACGCTATTGCCATCATACCACTTGCTGGGCTTTTGAGCCATGCCACGGAAAGCGTTGCTAGCGACTTGGGTGACACCATTGGAGCCCTGATGAACATTACCTTCGGCAATGCAGTAGAGCTCATCATTTTGTATGTTGCCTGGCACCGGATTGGAGACTTTCCGTTAATCGCTCTACAGCATGTATGTTCTACCTAACAGACAGCAGACAAGAGAGAGCCATGGGTAGCCCAAAAAAGCACCTGCAACTCGATTGCGTTCTCCGTTATCTGTCCCTTATGTCCCTCCGCCTTGTTCGATGGTACATGTTGCATAAGCTTACTCTTGTCATGTTGTTAACCGCAGCATTGCTCTTACCAAGGTCCGTGCTTCCATTCGCCTCTTCTCATATCCAGACTGACCTTTGCAAAGGATGAGATCCAGATTGTCCAAGCCTCGCTTCTGGGATCGATTCTCGCCAACCTTCTGCTCATCCTTGGCATGTGCTTCTTGTTCGGTGGGCTTCGCTTCCGTGAGCAGGTATGCGAGGCTTCTTTAGGATCGCCATTAAAACTAAGGAAGTTGCAGATTTACAACAGTACTGTCACGCAAATGAGCGCATGTCTACTCTCCTTGAGCGTCATGAGCCTACTTTTGCCGGTAAGCTACTTAAACAAAATGTCATCCATTGCCTGCACTTGTTCCTTCCCCATCAATAACGGAATCATCTTGATGCTCATGGAGACTAATTGCTGTTGGTATTTACAGACTGCTTTCCATGCTTCATTCACTGATAACGCGACCGCCGACAAGGCGGTACTGCAAATCAGCAGAGGAACAAGTATTGTGAGTACTCAAGCAGCTCTTGATGCCGCTTAGCCGCTTACCTATGAAAGATACTACTTCTGGTGTATGTGCTATACCTGCTTTTTCAAATGAAATCGCACGCGTACATGTACCAAAGTACACCACAGCATGTAATCGACGAAGAATCTTATCCCGGCGTTCTGGCCGAAATGCTGGGGTCTTCTAGCTCATCAGACGCCTCGGGTTCGTCCAGTGGTAGCGACACAGATGTATCTTCGGGATCAAACACGACCGCCAAGCGCATCAAAAGAGTTCTGAGAGGCCGAAGACGCCGTAAATCCAGTGCAAGCTCAAAGGACACGCGTTCCGTACCCTCAACCATGCGCACACCGTCAGCCTCCACATTTGCACACAACGTCGAACAAAACGATATAGCTCTCGCGGACCTTCGGACTGATCACCCTGCTCTATCCTCACCTGCGTTGGGCGGAATTGCCAGTGGTGACGAAGCTGATACTGACGGCGAACATGACGTCCTCTCAGCCGCTACAAGGGATACTACGATCAACTTCCGGGATTTTGAGAACGAGAAAGGAGGTCCTGGTAGCAAATCACCCGAAACCAAGCCAAAGAAGAGATCGAAGAAGAGATATCGAAAATCGGGCAACAAGGATGAGAAGGAGATCGACGAATCCGAGAAGCCTGCATCCTCGAGACCATCGGACGGCAATAGGCCAGTCACTCCTCATGTTGGGTTTGTACAGGACATTCAAAACCATTTTGAAAGCTCGCCAAAGCGTCCCTTCAACATACGTGGTCTCTCTGTTCGCGATGTAGTGCCGGCAATGCCGGCAATGCCGAAGATGCTGTCGAGCACCGTCTTTTCAACCGCGAACCCAACGGGTCTCGCACCAAGCGGAGTTCCAGCTCCTGGTATCACACCTCGAGCGCTGCACCGCTCGAATTCTCTCCCGAGTCGCCTCAATCAAGTCCAAGCAGCACGCCAAGCCCAGACGTTACCGCCACTGCAGACTCAACCCTGTGTGCTACCAGTCAACTCAACGCACCACGTCGATGGCAAAGAGGCTGTTCCGCCCAAAAAATACATGTCTCGTACCTCGGCCATAGTCCTGCTTCTCGTGTCGACCGGGCTCGTTGCCGTTTGCGCTGAGTTTCTCGTGGGAAGCATCAATTACCTCGTTGACAACACAAGCGTTTCGGAAGCTTTTGTGGGTCTTATCATCCTACCCATAGTTGGCAATGCTGCCGAGCACGTCACGGCTGTCACTGTCGCTAGCAAGAACAAGATGGACCTTGCCATTGGTGTTGCTCTGGGGAGCAGCATTCAGATCGCACTGTTTGTGACGCCAGTGATTGTGCTGCTTGGCTGGATCTTACACAAAGACATGAGTCTCTACTTCTCGCTGTTCGAAACGATCAGCCTGTTTGTAAGTGCGTTCATTGTAAATTTCCTAGTGCTAGATGGGCGGAGCAACTATCTGGAAGGGGCATTATTGATTGCAGCGTATGTGATTATTGCGCTGGCGGCGTTCTTCTACCCTGACTCGGATGAGCAAAGTACGATTGGTGGCGCAGATGCGGTGGGAAAGCTGGTCAGAATGCTTTGAAGAGGTAGAGGGGAACAGCTCGCGCCTGGCGCTGGCTGGTAAAGATGAAATTTGCTAATGCACTATCCTCAGCTGTTTGAGAAGCACAGTAGCTCGCGAGGCCGTGCACTCAGGACCATGACGCTCACAAGTTCCTTCCATGTTTACTTTTTAGGCACTCTGTATCTTTAGCTGAAGTAGTCAGCATCTTCTGGTATTTCTGTATGACTTTTATCAGGTGCTATATTTGATAGATGTTCAGGCATCGAAAGAAAGCCGTTTGACGCGACTTGCGGCCTGTCTGAAAACCCCGCATGAACCTTCTACCCTTTGCATGCTCATATGATGGTTGATGTCGTTCCTCTAAGACTTGAGCGCTGAGTGGCAGCCATCGCTTGAAAGACATACATGACACCTATCTCGTCGGATGCCTCATACATCCTTTCAGGCGGATGTTGATCAAGTGCCACGAGGAGGTACGTTGTAGATTGCCGGACGTTTCGACCGGAACATGGGGTACACTAAGCTTGCTCCGGCCAACTGCGACGACAAAGCCCCCAAAAGAGGGCGTCTTCGCAGGGCGGCATCTTCAGGAAAGCCTAAAATTCGATGGCATGATCGCCTCTGATCTTCAGTTTAAGGTCTTCTTGAACCCAGCATATGCCCCCTCCATCTCAAAAACCAACTCCCTCGCTTCTCCCTCGGACAATTCTTCCTGCGCCCTCATCCCGTTCAAGCGAATCAACCAGCTGATAATCTTGGGCCTCCCTTCGAAATCTCCCAACGTTACCTCGTTTACGGATTGTATGAGCTCAACCAGCAATGGATGTAGAGCATCTTTTGAAAGCATGTTGAGCTTCAGGGCGTCGAGGAAGGTTATGAAGTTTTCGGTCGCGAGCAGGATCTTGGAGCCCGATGCAGAGGGTTGAGAGGGAGCGGTGGAGGGATGGGGGGCGGAGGCAGAGGGGTGCGAATTGGAGGGGTCGGCGACGGTGGCAGGGAGATTGACCCGGAGGCGTTCGGTTGCGCGGGGGCATTCGATCTGGCGTTGTCAGTTGTCGCGCGAGGGAAAAGGAGAGCTTTTGGGAGTGGAGATGATACATCCCACCGGCGCTTGAACGTTTCCAAATCTACGAAGGACCGGGCGACAGTGTCATCGCTCAGATTGGACTTGTACTGCTTTAGCAAGCGACTGCATATCTCTGTATATTCTGTTTCTGGAATCGAGTCTTTGATGTACGCCTTCTCCAGGCCTTCAAGGGTAATGATGATGCTGTAAATCTCTGCGAGGGAATCATTCAGATCCCTTTCGGCAGTTGTCCCTGAGAGCTTCACTTCCTGGGTCGAACTCATGTCAGCCCTGGGTGTGCTGGTTGATCAGCGAGGGAAAGGTGGGCTTTATGAAGGGTGTAGAAAGTACTTGGTCCAGGTTAATCTTGGCTGAGAGGGATGAGTTCGGCATGTAGCTGTAGGGAGTTGGAGCATATGGCAACTGCCTTGGTGAAGCTAGCATTGTAGCGTGTCATGAAAATCCTACGGTACTGGTTTTGGAGCAACAGATGCCTCGTGATACCTCAGAAATCGAGCACTGCAATTAAGACCTTTCCCTAGGAGAAGATGCAAGTCTCCTTGGACTCCTTCGGGTGTGCGGCTGACGTTTTTGTGCTTTGGACTACGGAGTACTTGGACGTTGGACGTTGATCGGTATCGCCAAGGCCTTTGGCTAATAAGCGTGCATCCTGCAGTCATCCACCCCCCTTTTATTATCTTTCTGCAATGACCGCTTCTTTACTACCACTACTACCACTGCTACTACTGCTACTACTGCTACTACTGCTGCTACTACTGCTGCTGCTACCTACTGCTGCTGCTGATGTCCGATCATTACCCGTGATAGGAATCCTCATTTGACTAAAGATACGAGGAAAGAGCCAGGCATTGAACAACCTCTTGTCTTCTCTCATTCGAAAGACAAAAGTCAGATGAATGATACGAACCAGTAAGAATATATATGTGAGAATGTGGAGGATGAGATCGCTGCGAAATGACGTTTTTATTAGCGTTAGTGTAAGAAGCGGCTGTGGCTGGTTTGGTATTTTGGAAGGTGGTCCCGGACTCCCGATTCACTATTATTATTCCCTAAGACCCTTTTTCGTGTAACTCTATCAAAGTCTCCCTCTCCAAGTACTCCTACTCTACAACTAACTTTCCCCCAAACTCCACCAATCACTTATCCAATTACCCTATACCCTATGCCCTACACCTTATACCCTATACCCTCCACCAATCTCTACCACCTTATGGGACTCATGTTTGTCCCATCGGCCTGGGGATCGACCGTTGTTGGCCTTCTAAGAAAACTATGAAGGTTTCCCCGTCTCAGGCGCAACCATCCGACCAGGGCACCCTCTCTGTGCCTCCGTGAACATTTTTAAAGATTAAAGAGAAAGGGAAGCTCAAATGGTTGCGCCGCAGCCTCTATGAATGTTTCCCAGTCCATCTTCACTGCGCCGGATAGCTTCACTAGGAAACAAAGCTCGGAACCCACTTCCCCAACGCTCGGCAAGCGGTCCAGAAATTCAAGTACTGCCAGGCCCAATACCCACACGTGGATCAAGGATAGCACTTCAGAGCACGTGGACGCCACTCACATCACCTCTGATCCTTTCAAGTCAGCCCAGAGCGCGCGATGGAACTCGAATCACCGGAGTGACCTCTGCACCGATCCATCATTTTCTTTGGCAAGCAAGAAGCGTGCGTCGTCTCGGGTGTCACCACATCTTTCCACCGCAGGTGGACCGCCGCCTTCAAAGAAACAAGATATTCGGCATCGATCTCGACCTGACCTCCATTCTGTTACCCTTGGACGGCACCCCTCTGACGGCAGTTTCGCTCCAGGGCCCGTCTTCTCTTCAAACCAGCCCCATCAGCGGCCGACCTTGCCTTACCGCCTTTCGAGTTCCGAGGCAGGCGCAAGGATGTTGAGCAAGGCAAACAATGAGGACACAGGAGGAGTAAGAACCTTGAAGTTGGCGCGGGGTTCTGTGAACGCGGATAGTCCATCTCGGCCTTTGGCTCCTCGCACACCAAGTGGGAGTGGTCGAAGCTATTTAGCCACCTCAATCAAATCAGCAAAATTCCCTGACGGCGGAGGAAAGCATAGTGCAGTCCAAATACTTGACCAAGTGGGCGTAATTGAGTTGCTGGAGCAGGATGACCGTCCGACATTCATCTTGGACTTGGGCGAGCGATCAAATTATGAGCCTGGACCTCTCAAGATCATCTTCGCCAACGCTTCACTGATGGCCTCTCCCCCAGCGTTAGAGATGATCTCCGGCAGAGCGGGTCAAGTATCACCTGGCCTGACTGCAACAACCGCATTTTCGGAATTCAAAGCTTGGTCTTTGAGCTATGTGAAAGACCATGAGTCCCTTGATGTTGCTCTTCCTTCGTTCTTTTATGCAGGAGCCACTTGGACCAGTTGCTCACTCATGAAACGATTTCGAGTGATTAAAAGCAATCCAGATTTGGCCAAGGCCGTACTCCTCTCAAATCCACCATCTATAGGATTCCCATCCAATTCGTCCTTGGGTAAAGAAGGTGAAGCGTTCGTTGCTACACCTATTGATAGAGTTCAAGGTGTTGAGGAAGAACCGCAAGATTACTTTGGCAATGCCCGCGTCTCTGCGTCGGTGGAAGATCAACGCAGCAGCACGGGAACTCATCGAAGGCGTCCGTCAGGGCAAAATAACGAGCCCGGCCGACACCCACGACAGAACCAAAAAGCTGGGATGCGTACCGGACGACACGATCTCCCAATAAGATCAACGTCAAAACCAGATTCAGTAATAAGCACACCTCATAGCTCACGTAATGGCGAAGCAATTTTGCGAGCTGCCTGTGCTGGAGATCTTGACCACTTCGAAATCTACCCACAAAATGAGCTGGGATTCTTTGACTGGACTCGACTGCCCAACTCGCCGGCTCTACCTCGTCATATCCAGTTCACAAGAAGTATCGACTGGGCATCAACGCCACTGGGCCCCATTGAGGAGTGGGGACCAGAACTTCGTAGCATGTGCAACCTTATAATGGCGAGCCCGCATCCTGCAGCTATGTACTGGGGTCCCGACTTGATTGCAATCTACAACGAAGCCTATATACTGCTGGCGGGACAGAAGCATCCCCGATTAATGGGCCAGAGCTATCGTGATGCGTGGGCGGAGATTTGGGATTCCGTAGAAGGGGTCTTCCACAACGCCACTGTAACAGGGCAAGCGACAATGAAGGACGACGATTGTCTTTTTATCCAACGGGCCTTTGGAGAGGGGCACCTGGAAGAAACTTACTTTTCTTGGTCAATAATACCTCTAGTCGGGTCTGACGGCTCTGTCGTCGGTCTATACAATCCAGCCTTCGAGAAAACCCGACGGAAAGTTGCAGAGCGTCGGATGCTGACACTTCGAGAATTGGGGGAAAAGACCACTTCGGCGCGGGATCTGAAGAGCTTTTGGCAACAATGTTTGAGGGGTCTAGAATACAACGAGCATGATTCCCCATTCGTACTTTTGTACTCAATAGCGGATGACTTTGACAGCGACTCGTCATCGATGCATTCCAACAGCAATATGGGTGTCAAGCAATGCGTACTCGAAGGCTCACTTGGCATACCCAATGGCCATCCCGCGGCAGCGCCGGTTATCGATCTTAGAAATGGGAGTGATTATTTCGCGAGGATTTTCCGCGAAGCCATCAAAGGTGACCGACCGAAATTCCTATCCGTTGAAGATGGCACGCTTGATACCAAGCTCCTCGAAGGTATCGAGTGGCGAGGTTTCGGTGACCCATGTACAGCCGCTGTGTGCTGTCCCGTCCATTTGACCGGCGGCGAGTCGACATTGGGCTTCCTTGTCATGGGCGTGAATCCTCGGAGACCCTATGATGATGATTATAGTCTTTATGTGCAGCTTCTGACCCGGCAACTTGCCACAGCTATGGCTTCTGTTGTCCTTTTCGAAGAGGAAATTGCTAGAGGCAGGCGAGCTGCGCGACTCGCAGCTCAGGATCGGATCGAGCTGTCAGAGCAATTAGCGGCACGAACGCAAGAGGCGGTGGAGAGCGAGACCAAATTCACCCGCATGGCCGAATTTGCCCCTGTAGGAATTTTCATTGCGGATTCCAAAGGAAAGATTGCATATTGTAACGAGAAGTGGTACGAGATATCAAGGGTACCGAAAGGCCTCGAAGGCACTGACGAATGGATGGATTCTGTCGAAGATGAAGACCAAGAAACAGTAAGGAAGCTGTGGTCCGACCTCGTCCTCAATGCCGCCCCTCTGAACGCCGAGATTCGCTTCAAAAGAACCTGGATTGACCAAAACGGGAACAAAGGTGATACATGGGCACTGGCCAGCGCTTTTCCAGAAAGAGGCGCGGACGGTAGAGTCAAGGTCATCTTTGGTAGCATTACGGATATCAGTCAGCAAAAGTGGGCAGAACATTTTGAGAAGAGGAGAATGGAAGAAGCAGTTGAAATGAAACGACAACAGGAGAATTTTATTGATATCACGAGCCACGAGATGCGAAATCCTTTAAGCGCTATTCTGCAGTGCGCAGACGAGATCACGACGTCGATGACAGATCTCCAAGGGAGTAACTTTTCGCAAGGGGCGGTTGGGGAGTCGGTGCAAAACGCAATCGATGCTTCCGGAATTATTGCTCTTTGTGCACAACATCAAAAACGAATTGTCGATGATATTCTAACCCTGTCGAAATTGGACTCAGCGCTGTTATTGGTAACACCATGCGATGTTCAGCCAAAGACTGTGGTTCAGCGAGCGCTGAAGATGTTCGATGGTGAGGTGCACACGGCAGATATTAAGTTGAACTTCAAGGTTGATGAGTCCATTGAGAAGTTTGGCATAGAGTGGGTGAAATTGGATCCATCACGGCTGCTACAGGTTCTCATCAATCTCACGACAAACGCAATCAAATTCACCACAACCCAGGAGAAACGTATCATAAATGTGACTCTTGCAGCATCTCTAGAGCGGCCCTCAAAAGACGGCAACATCGTCTCATACTTTCCACCAAGAGCGAAGAAGAAAGACCTCACCAAAAGCCCGGATTGGGGCACAGGTGAAAAGGTCTACCTGCACTTCGCCGTTCAAGACACTGGTCGTGGCCTCACTGACGACGAGAAGAAGCTTCTCTTCATTCGTTTCTCTCAAGCGAGCCCTAGGACGCACATACAGTATGGTGGATCGGGCCTGGGTTTGTTCATATCCCGCGAGCTTGTAGAACTGCAAGGGGGTGAGATTGGTGTAGCATCCAGGGCAGGAGAGGGGAGCACATTTGCCTTCTACATCAAGGCTCGAAGATCTACAGCTCCCATAGATGACGTGGATCAATTCCCTAGCGCAGGCGCGCGTAAGCCGTCCGCAGGTAAACACACAATACCCACGTCTCTCAAGGGCGTTGCTCCATCTTCGCAAACCTCGCAAACCTCTCGATCACAAAATCTTGTCCGCAAAGAGACTCTCAAGATATTGATCGTTGAAGACAACCTCGTCAATCAAAAAGTGCTGAGCAAACAGCTTCGCAACATGGGTTGCATTGTGCACGTCGCCAATCACGGCGGTGAATGCCTCGACCGCCTGAAAGAATCCACCTTTTGGAAGGGAAATGGGCGCGACGGACTGGAAATTAGTGTTATACTTATGGATCAGGAAATGCCAATTATGGATGGTTTGACGTGTACGAAAGAAATTCGTAAGCTGGAGGAGAAAGGGAATGTAGTCAGCCATGTCCCGATCATCGCTGTGACTGCCAATGCGCGCAATGAGCAGATTGTTACGGCTATGGACGTTGGCATGGTACGTTCACGTATGAATTCAACGACGAACAGCAGAACTGACTCATTTCAGGACGACGTCGTTTCCAAACCATTTCGTATTGTGGATCTCATCCCCAAGGTGGAGGAGTTGACGGAGAGGTACCCTTATCCAACCAAGGGCGCCAGGCGCTCGTAGAAAAAAGCATCTGTCACTATTTTGGTTGAATAACTATGACATGTAATCAGCATCGCGAAGGGAAGCATGGTGCTGGTAGAGAGTGGGTATGACGGCATCTTAACATTTCATCTGCCCATACGTCTAAACTTTGATGAGGGAGCACAGCCGTGGGGACATGGCATAGGGTACCGCCTGGACGCTGTATCTGTATTGCATAGTAGTGACGGGTTCTGTATCCCGCGACAGACGCGGATCAATCTTCGTCTCGATGTTAATAGAGCCATACTGCGTCTGAAATTTGTTCAATCAATGGTCAATTGCTCTATGCTCAGGCGTCAGCTCTCGTACTTCCTATATTCCGGCTTGCGCTTGGAGAGTATTCATTGACTTCGATCCCCCCTAGATCATCAATTTAATCCGGGGACAAAGAGGCACAATGCCTTCACGTTCGTTGCGGCGAGCGATGGTCTCGGACACAGTGGCTCTATTGTTACGGTTTTCACCTGCTTGGGTCCCGAAGTCTTCCAATCCTCTCCATCTATGAAGCGTTTGCAGTGGATGGAGAGAGTAAAGGCGAAATAACGGGACGGACATGTGTAAGTAGAACGAACCTCACACTGAGTCCTAGTCCCTTCTCTCCTCTCTTCTCTCCAGCAAACGCCAGAACAACTCACATCTGATCGCATTCTTTACATGGACGGAATTACTCATTGCTTGCTTGCTTTCTTTCTTTCTTTCTCTTCTCGAAAGTCGATGGTTCGCTCGGCAGGAGGAGGCCGGAGATGATAAAAGGCGGGTTCGCGTGGTCGTGTGCGAGATGGGAGGCCCTGTGTTTGTTGGCTTGCTCAAAGTGAGACATGTGTGAGAGACGCAAGCGGGATATGATGTAGGATTCCGGAGGCAGGTGATGAACTCCCCGGATTCGCCTTGGAGGAATCGGTTTTGGAGATTCATTCTGCAATGGTCGCTACGGGAGATGAGGGGACAATCGCTTCGGAGACGTCGCTGGTAAATAGGCGGAGTTAAGAAATGATTTTGCTTGCTGACATGATGGTAATTGATATTGAGCGGCTTCACTTGCTGTGTGTAAAATGTAATAATTATCATGATCCCCACGTGCACAGGGTATGAGTTGAATGCTTGGATAGACTGTAATCGAATGCTTTTTAGCCCTCCTCAATATGCCACCCATGTTTCTTTAAAGGAAAAATTTAGGGAAAGACCAAGCAATGACCCCCTTTATCATCCATTGCACCCCACCCGACCAATCAGCTCTTTCCTATCCCTTGACCCGGGGACCCTGATCCCACCTCTCTGGAAGATTCCAGTCTGGCGTGAAGGCGTCTCGCTGCCAGAGGCCATGGCCTTACCGTTTGCAGACTGGGTTGGCTTGCCGTTCGAGCGCACTTCGCACTCCTCTTCCCTCTCCTCTTCCTCCTCCTCTTTACCCTCATCTTCATCGCCACTACGGGTATCGTTTGCGGCCTCACCCTTCAACACGCTCAACGCCACCTTGATAATCATCACGAACCAAACAATGCTCAGCACTTGCAGCATCAGCAGCAGGCCCAGGAATATTGACTTAATGTTCCTGTCGAGGCATATCGTTCCCTTCTGATCAAAGAACGGATTAAAATACCTCCATCTGCTCAGTTTTTTCGGATCTGTCTCCAGCTCCATGGTTTCTCCCGAATAACAGGCAAAGGGCATGACGCGGGGAACGTCACGATATATAGACCAGCATAAGTTTACGTAGATACCGTGACGCGCGACGAGCCAGGTTGCCAAAAAGATGCCGAACATGATATTGCAGGCAACTTCGTAGTGCAGATATTTGAGCATTTTCGCAAGCTGTTTTGTGTCAGCCTTCATTTCAAGTATGGGCAGCTTACGACTACACCGGCTCTGATAGCTCCACATTGCTTACATACCGGTAACAAGAAATCAACCACGTCCATAATGCACAAAATCACATTGCCGACGTTCGTCCAGCGATATGCGTATGCGACGTACATCAAGAAACTCGTCACACAGTGGTGGAGGAACATTTGCCCAAAGTCTTTTCTCCGTTCTTCCAGGTTGATGGCGAGGAGTTGTTGTAGCCAGAAGGCGAGCTGAACCAGGTAGTACCATTTAAGCTCTCCGGATAATTCGCGAGACGGCCAGGTGGACCAAAGTTCCTCGAAGTTGAGCCAGTATGAAGAGTTGACGAGAAGATTCTAAGTATCCAAAGTCAAGATTAATTGGCGGAGGTGAAAAGATGGAGTACGTACCATGCCCATTGAGAAGGAGGTAAAGTCGTATATCAGGAGGAATCCTTGCTCGGCAAAGCGCATGCTTGCTTTGCGAGACATGATGCGAAGCCGCTTTACAAACTCGTAGACACATTCAATGATTGTAGCTCTTATGGCCGTCATCAAGACGAGCCAGCCTAGGACGAAAAGCGCATCCTCCCATCCTTGGACGTATTGTCCATTGCCTTGAGCATAAGGTAGCTCATAGAAAAGTCTGGTATACGATCGTACACGAGGGACTAGCGAGTGTAATACAGCCACAGAGAGAATGAGGGACCATGAGACCACTGAAAAGATATTAGGCTGGTTCTGAAGCTATTGCAGTGGGATGGTTCGACCTATCTGCTTCCTGGTGGTCCAATTGGCAAAAAGCAGATCCTTTTGCACCGCCATGGCTGTTCGACCACCGATTCAGACCCTGAGGATAACGACAGTGTATTGCTCCTCCCAGCAATGGGTCACAATGGCTCCCAGTGGGTGACAATGGAATCCCTGACGTGCTCCAACGGTCAAGCAAACAAAAAAAAACTTTACTCGGGGGAATGGTGGAGGGGGATCTAAAATGGCGGTAGGCTGGCTCAAGCGAGAGATAAGAAGCGCCGATTGATTCTACCACGGTAATGAGTGTTTTGGCACTGCATAAGTTGTCCGTACATTATAAATTATTACTGTATTAATTACTGTATTGTTACTTTTGAACGTCGCCTCATCGATACGCGGCTGGAGTTTCGAACTGTCCAACTGTCAAATATTCCCGTTTCTTAAGCCGTTTACTGCTCGGGTGGATTCGAAACGGCTTCTCATACTCTAGACCCGTGTTCTCTCTCCGTGTACGCGGGATTGTGAACATTCACTCATTCACTTTTACCACTTTGTTTTCAAATCGATAGAACAGCCCGCCTGCTATCGTTGCATCACTAAAATAGTAGGGAGTTCCTATGGCCCGAGTCAGAGGAGTTTCTCCTTCTTCGAGTCTGCTGAAGACCTGCAAGGTCCCTCGGGTCCCACCGTTTAGCGGATCAGGGTCCACAAATACACGCTAATGTCCATGTTGATCGTGTTTTTGAACGTGTTTTTGAACTTTCGCTGCGAAGTTAACTATTGGATCTATATGTTCCATCTCAACAGTGCTCTAACTTACAGTCGTGCACATTACGCTATTATTGAGGACATACGAGCTGATATTATCCCTAAAAGATTGAGTCCATTGCACTCGCCTAATTGAATGGACGCCCCAATCAACCCTCTGCTGTTGAAGCCCGATCTCATAGTCCTGCAGAATCTACTACAAGACATAAGAAGAAACAAAGGTATAAACAGTCAAGATCCTGCGGGTTCTTCTGCATCCTACAATGATCAATCCTCTATGCGTGCCTTGGACGAGGTCCATGATGAGACCACTGTCTTTACCAGCTGGGACCTGAAAGATCTACCAGCAGGAAAAGGCTTCAGGGCGGAGGTCCTACGCAAATACATTACTTGGGCCCAAGGCATTGTCCGCAATCCAGTCGACGTCGTCTTCCTCACACATATAATACTCTATCTCAGCACTTCGGTACCTAGCGCAGCATTCTTATATTACCATTTTACTTGGATCCATGGTATCTTTCATTGTCTGTTGCAGCTGTCATACTGTGGATCGTTCACCTTGATGCTCCACAATCACATCCACAACAATGGTCTTATGAAGAAGAAGTACGCTTGGGTTGATAATACCTGGCCATACATACTCGAACCTCTGATGGGCCATACATGGGACTCTTACTACTACCATCATGTCAAGCATCACCATGTTGAAGGCAACGGGCCAGAGGATCTTTCCTCGACTATACGCTATCAGCGAGATGAACTGAGTCATTTCCTGATGTATGTTGGCCGATTCATCGCCTTTATCTGGATTGAATTACCTCTATACTTCTTCAGAAAGCGCAAATTTGGTCTTGCCTTCAAGGCTGCTGCAAGCGAGATGGCTGCATACCTGTTCATCTATTTTGCAGCCCGCAGGAACTTCTATTCCACACTCTTCGTACTGGTCATTCCTTTGTTTTTGATGCGTATCGGTCTGATGATTGGCAATTACGGTCAGCATGCTCTGGTCGACGACGTTGACCCCGCTTCGGACTTCCGATCTAGCATCACACTGATCGATGTACCTGTAAGTTTTCTTTCCTCATCCAGAATACTTGTCGAAAGCCTACTGACGATATGGAATTATAGAGCAATCGACATTGCTTCAATGACGGATGGCATACTTCTCATCACCTCAACCCTCTGCGTCACTGGAAGGACCACCCACGAGCTTTCCTCAAGGCAAAGAAGGAGTACACCAATGGGCGAGCGCTTGTTTTCCAGAACATCGATTATCTGATGATGACATATCGAATTTTGGCTAAGGACTATCTGTACCTGGCTGATTGTGTGGTGCCAATTGGAGATCAAATTGGCATGTCGAAGCAGGAGCTGGCGGACATGCTGAGAACCAAGACGAGGAGATTCTCAGAAGAAGAAATTCAAGAGAAATACTACAAGGGCCGAAAGATGCAGAAGGAAGCTAAGAAGAAAGATGACCTGTATATATCGAAGATATGAAAGAGCTAAAAATCAGCAAATGTATACTTGTTGCTAATCGAAGTGTGGTCTTCTGGACACAGAATCTCAACAGGAACTGAGACCGAGGAGACGAAGGGACCTCGAAGTCGGAATTGCTATGTGCAGATGCTTACCACAGCAGCCACGGACATGCTTTGATGGGAGAACGAAGCTAAGGCTATTGGTCAGTACAGCGAACCCAAAGTGATTGGTGGCCCCTCAATATGAACCCAACCCCACATTGCGCCATCACTCCCGCATAAGGAACGATCTTTGACACTTGAACGTTCCTTCGCTTTCTGAGCTTTGTATCTTAATCCCTTCGTTTGACGATTTTGATTTGCCTACCAAAGATGTCTTTCGATGCAATCCCAGTGCTTGACCTTTCGCTTTCACAGCATCCGGACACTAAACCAGCTTTCCTCGACTCTCTACGCAACGCGCTCCTTGACGTGGGCTTCCTCTACATCAAAGATACAGGCATCGATGATACACTGATTCAAGACGTCATTGAACAAGGCAAAGCATTCTTCAGTCTCCCAGAAGAGCAGAAATTGGAGGTACAGATGAAAAACGTTCCCAGCTTCCTTGGTGAGATTTAAGTTCGCCCCTTTTCGATTGTCAAACTGTTCAACGGGCCATCTCTAGGTTATAGCAAGCTCGGTAACGAGATTACAGCGATGAAGACGGATTGGCGGGAGCAAATCGACCTCTCCACCACGCACCCTCTCCCAACCCCTACGTCACCTCTCTACCATAACCTACTTTCCCCAAACCAATGGCCTAATCCCAAATACCTTCCCAAGTTCCAATCAACCTTTGAGACCTATATCTCCTGCATGTCTAAACTCTCTACCCACTTCACCTCCCTAATCGCCGAGTCCTTAAACATACCTTCCTCAGCCTTTGATCGTTTCTTCGACAAGGATCAACAGCACAAACTGAAGATCGTCAAATACCCTGACACCGCTTCTCTTCCTTGTCCGATCCAAACGCAAGGCGTCGGACCTCACAAGGACTCGATGCTCACCTCATACCTCCTCCAGGTGCCTCCCCACGCTGGTCTGCAAGCCCAGAATCTCAACGGTGATTGGATCGACTGCCCGCCTATCCCATTTACGCTCGTTGTAGCCATCGGTCAAGGCCTTGAAGCGCTAACCCATGGTGTCTGTAAGAGTACTACACATCGCGTCCTTTCCCCCCACGCGGGGCTAGGCCCAAGATTCAGTGTGCCTTTCTTTCAGGGCGTGAGCTACGATGCCACATTCGAAAGTGTGGATGTACCTGCGGAGATTCTGGCAATGAGAGACGAAAGGCTACGGCAAAGAGGAGGGAAAAGAATCGATGATGTGGAGTTCACCTTTACAAAGGGGAGATGGGGACATCTGGGGGAAGCGACGCTGGTCAATAGGGTCAAGAGTCATGTGGATGTCGGAGAGAAGTGGTATCCCGAGATACTGGCCCAGGTGAGAGCCGAGCAAGCTGCTGCCAAGGCCAAGGCTGAAGGGCTGGCCGAGGCTAATGCGTCTCGGATGGGAGAACAAGCTGTGGGCGTTGCCGAAGGACCGCAGGCGATAAGAGCGCATTGAATAGAATCGTTTTTGGCATGACACTTCCATACGAGTGCCGGGAAGATGTGGCAGTTGCGGCGGTGAGGAAACTCGAAGTGTTGGGAATCAAACACCTACGAAGCAAAGGTTCTCGACCTGCCAACTGCCGCTCTGTCGGGCTCGATGTTTACCAAAACTTGCCAGGTTCCTCGGCTCAAACCACTCGGTTGTGCCTTTTCCAGGCAAGGCCAGCGACCATCAGCACTGGGACTCTTGACGGGAATTACTTCCTCACGTTGGAACGGACACCAAACGGGTTCATTCCCGATCTGCTGTGCAAGTGCAAGCTGAAAAGTGGTCTTGCAACTCATAATGATCCTTCTAATTACTACTTGGTGTACTCCTTCTGGAGCAGCTTCGCAATAGTGGTCAATTGAATGTTGCTCGTTCCCTCGTAGATGGCCCCAATTTTGCTATCTCTGAACATCTTCTCTGCAATCCCTTCTCTCACAAATCCCATGCCACCCATCCACTCGATCGCTTGCCCACTGACCCTTCCGGCCACTTGCGAGGCGTAAAGCTTGGCCATGGCAGCGTCGCGCACGAAGTCAAGGCCAGCTTCCTTTTTGCGGGAAGCGTTGTAAACAAGGGCACGGGCAGCGCAGATTTCGGTGTAGGCTTGGGCAAGTTGGTGTTGCATGCCTTGAAACTCGCCGACGAGTTGGTTGAACTGTTTGCGGTCGTTCCAAACGTAGCCGGCGGCGTTCTCCCAGGCCCCTAGAGCCAGACCGGTCATTTGAGCAGCAATGCCAATTCGGCCCTCGTTCAGCAGACCAATAGCGTACTTGTATCCCTGACCCTCTTCGCCCAATAATTGATCCTTCGGTATTTCCACGTCGTCGAAGTTGATGACGCAGGTACTGCTTGCTCTTATGCCCAGCTTCTTCTCTTTCTTCGCTATCGAGAAGCCCTTCGCGCTCTTCTCAACCACAAATGCGGTGATGCCTTTGTAACCTTTACTTGGATCCATGTTCGCAAAGACAATAAAGAAATCTGCCTCCACGGAGTTGGTAATCCACATCTTCGATCCGCTTATTTTATAGCCGTCTGCTGTCTTCTCGGCCTTCGTTTTCAACGCGAATGCGTCCGAGCCAGACGCCGGTTCCGAAAGACAGAAGCTTCCAACTGTCTCCGTTGCCAGTCTTGGCAGCCATTTGCGTTTCGACTCGTCAGTCCCATATTTCAATATTGCTGTGTTGACAAGGGTGTTGTGGACGTCCACCAGGACACTGACGCTCGGATCCACCCTTGCCAACTCTTCTATTCCGACTATCCCCGCCGTAAAGTTCATGCCAGCCCCGCCGTACTCTTCGGGGATTTCAATGCCCATGAGTCCTTGTTCGAAGAGCTGTTCGACCAAAGCAGGATCCATGGATTCGGCTTCGTCCATTGCCCGGACTTTGGGCAGGATGGTTTCGGTAGCGAATTTACGGATGGAGTCGGCCATTAGACTCTCGGTCTCTGAAAGGTGGGTTATGGGAGTAGGGGGTATCGACGAGATGTCGAGAGGCTCGGCCTGACGCGGGTTTGGTGTAGTGGTGAGGGTACGGAGACTAGATGATACTCAGCATGTGGTACTCAGTATAGCGAGGCGTCCATGAGTACCATTGATGAGACTTGGGCGTTATTCGTAAGCATGCGGAGGGGCGAGACACAGCACGGGCGAGGGGCCGCAGGGTTTTGGTGAACGAGGACATCTTGGATAATGGAGTGATCGAACGGTGGGGAGGCAAAACGCGTAAATCGTCAAGAGGTTGGAAGAAGAAAAAGAGGAAGACCAAGGAGAAGGAAAAGGAAAAGGAGAAAGAGAAGGAGAATGGAAAGGGAGAAGAGTTTAAGACAAGATCAAATGACAATAATAATATCAATGAGGTCCGTACCTCGGCATTCCACCGATGCTAACCGAAAGTGTATTTGGTGCCACCCCAGGGACCATACTGTATTTCAGCCTTATCCTCCCTGTTCAGATGATGAAACATTACTACTATCCCTGTTCAGATGATGAAACATTACTACTACATATGTATCATCTATCGCAGACTTCTCTATGGGGATCCCATGTCCTGGGGAGCTCTCCACGGATCAGAGCTTCGTCATCCTTTATCTACAGCATCGTAATCAGGTCGTCTTGCATGTAATAGTACACATTGGATAACTATGACGAGTAGTGCTTTTGGCTTTTCTACGTTCCACCAAACGTACTGGATGAAACACATTCTGTAAAAGCTGTCACCGTTCAAAGTGAACTGGACAGCCATCTTTGGCTGACATGACCAAAGTCATCTTCTGTCGCTCCTTTGCTACCCTCTTGAGGCCTTGGCTACTGTGCGATGAATACGCCAGCCACTCCTGAGCCTGAGGTCTTTCAAACTGTCCGGCTTCTATCACTGGAAATGTCTGTAGTATCCGAACAACTGCGTAAGATGCTTCGGTAAGACCGAAATCCTCTGTTTCGATCAGCATCAGTTCCCACGGGTAAAACTTCAACGTCGCAGCGACTTACGGCCAAGACACACCCTGGGACCTCCATTGAACGGAAGATAGCCCCAAGCTGCATTCACTTCGTCATGGTATAGAGGTAGATCCTCGTCCCATCGTTCGGGACGGAATTCTTCAGCGTCTTCTCCGTATAGGTCCTTTCGCCTGTGCATCGCATACACGCAGAAAGCCACGTTCTCACCTTTCCGCACAAGCACAGGCGACAACCCATCGGGGCCGCCACCTCGTGGTAAAATTGTGGTCTGGTGCACCGTCCGTGTGTTCACCGGTACTGAAGGGTATAGGCGGAGAGCTGTTTGCATAATGCCTGTCAGGTAATCAATCTCCAAGGTCTTGGGGGAACGGCAATACCGACTTTCTTTGAGGACGTTGGCTAGATAGGTCATTTTCCTGAGGTCTTCTCGCTTCAAATCTTGTCCGTCCCCTGCAATCGATTGGATTTCGTCTCGTAATCTCTCCAAGACTTGTGGATTTCGTGACAAGAGATAGCTAAAGTGCAAGCGTATGTAAGCAGCCTTGAACTGGCCACTGGAAAGGAAGAGACCTTACAAAGTCCACGATAGGAGACAAGCGGTGGTGTCTCTGCCCGCGAGCAAAATATTAATGAGCTGGTCGCGCAAAGCCGTTCGATCGCGGGAATCTTCAGCAATGGCGTCGATGAAGACGTAGCGACCTTTCTCCTCACGAGACTTTTCTGGTTTGGTAAGACGACGGTCAACGATGTTCTCGATAAAATGATGTACTGAGGCACACGCTTCTCGGAATCGCCGGCCGCCTATCAGCCAGTATAGATCCAAGTATCGATAACGCTGGACCACATAATCTTGAGCGATGTCAAAGCTTTCGGCGAATTGGATGTCTTCTCCTGACTGATTTGCTCTCAGACTATACGTTGATTCTCCGAAAAGGAAGGCCGAAGTTGTATCCAGAGTAAATCGAAAAAGAAGAGGCTGCAGGTCCAGGCTTTGTCCTTTCTCCAGTATACAATTGATCAAATCGTCCACATGCTCACGCAAGATATCAAGATCTTGGTACTGTTGGCGGGAGAATTGTGGGCGTAACATTTCTCGAGAGTGCTTCCATGCTACGCCATCCTGAGTGAAGATACCATCACCAAGCAATGGAAAGAATATCTGACGCCGAAGTCCATACCCAAAATCTGCCCATCGAAACATCAAGATCTAAGCCAACAATAGAAGCACGATGGGACGAGTCACGTACCACCAAATCTGGTGGAGAACATGGCCTCTAGATTTCTCGGCTCGATGGTACCAAATGCTGGGGTGCCCAGGAATTTTTGCTCCAAAGTATTCCCAACATCTTGAAAGTGAAAGAGAAAGAGCTCCATAAGACGATTGTTCTTATCAGCATCGAAAATCTGCATGAGGCGATCGATACCCCATGGCCATCCGTTTCGTAGCCGTGGGGCAGGACGACAGCCATGACTCTGGCCGAATGCTTTGTCCGACTAACCGATGTTAAGTATTCAGGTCATATAACATTGGGCAACAATATTACCAAATAGATGTAAGGACAGATAGGAACATACCTTATATGTGAAGTACTTTTTAGACGCAACATATATGTACCATGTTGCTAGACAGAGGATGATTACCCGCACTACAGATATACCCTGAAAAGCGTATGAAAAGGGCGAGATGGGACCAGAAGAATCCTTTGACATGACGACGGCAATGGCTGGAAAAATCGAATTGAACAGCTCAATTTGAAAGGGATATATAGAGTAGAGGCGAGGCAGCTGTAGAGTATTTTCTCAATTTGAAAGGGATATGTAGAGTAGAGGCGAGGCAGCTGCGGAGTATTGTCTCAATTTACATTTTCGTAGCGCGCGGTCTCATGCAGGAGAGTGAAAACTGGGTACGCGCCGTGGCTGACGCTGAAGCAGAGTGACGCTCGGGGGGAATGGACGGGATGAGGGTAGTCTGAAGGCGCTAGCGATGAGATGCAATACGGTAAGCCTTGCATAGAGGATCAGCGACCTTTTTTTTGAGGTTGGACGATGTTTTGACTCCAGAGATCAGACGAAGGAATAGAAGACCAGATCATGCTGAAATATTCGAAAGTTCAGACATCATCTGACCTATGAAAATATCGTCCAATCTTTTAAAACATTAATACCTATTATTGTCCAATGCATGACTTATGGGTCCTGACCCATGCTCTTTAGGGGCTGAGGGATGAGGATCCTGGGCCAGTGGGAGAGCGGCCGACTGCCGCGAGCATTAGAGTCAGTAAATCACAAACGGATTGGATGCAACACGTCGTGTCACGAGATGTGTGCAATGATGACATTAAAAGTGTGCATGAAGCTACGACCAATAATTCTGTTCACCATGACGCATGTGGGAAACGATTTGGAGAACTTGTGAAACGCGCATCAGTCTTTGAACAGGTTCCAGTTCGTCAACCCACGTAAGCAGCAGCGACTCGCCAACCAGAAGCTGCCCTCCTACTCCATCGGTACCGAATCTCACTGAATGCGCTCCCCTCGGGCTCCTTTTAATTCGCAGAAAGAAAACAGTGATAAGTACCTCGGCGCTTGACCTCAGAATAATTGCATGGCGATCTACTCGTAATCTGTGCGGGTTGTATGTGAAGTCCGCATGGTATAATTAAATCTCTTTTTCCAAAGGCGATTTGCAGACTTTGGTTTGGCATTCATCATGGTGAACCCCCACTTCATGGCCACAGCAGTAGCGCTGGTGATACAATGCGCATTGATTTGCTCTTGACCCGCATGTCATGCCCTCATGGGGCTTGAAGGTCTTACATCCGAATCCCCCCGACTCGGTGGAGTCTTCGTTGGACTCTTCCTACGTTGAGTGAGTTTCTTCACTTCAATCCCCTTCCATTATGCTAGGGACCCTCTTGTTTTGCTGAAGTCATATGGAGCCTTGCCTTATGGCTGGTCTATTCATCTCTGCAATTGCTCATTCTCATCTTGTCACTATGTAGATGGCAATGCCTGAAATCTAATCAAATTACAGCATAGTCGCCGTTCACGGTCTCGGGGGCCATCAGACAGGGACATGGACCGACCCTGGAACGGGAGTCATCTGGCTTAGAGACTTGCTTCCCTTCACTAACCTCACTGCCCGCGTCTTGTCTTTCGGATACGAAGCAAATGCTTCAACTTTCTTCGGAGATGGCTCAGCCGACAGAATTCAGCAGCATGCTCATACTCTTGTTGCCGAACTTGAAGCAATTCGAGCCCTTAGCAGCGCTGCGGAACGGCCAATAATCTTTCTATGTCACGGCCTCGGAGGGATTTTAGTGAAGCAGGCACTCGCACACTCCGCAACGCAGACCTCGAAAAATGTTGAACACAGATACTCCATCTATATATCTACATATGGCATCCTCTTCATGGGAACCCCTCATAGCGGGATAGAGCATGCTACATGGCAAACAATAGCGCAAGAAGCCAGGAATAGAGGCGGAGCTCCTAGCGAAATGCTAAAAGCCCTGACGAAGAACTCGGAAACCTTGCAGAATATAACGGATCAATTTGCACCTCTGGTAAAGCAATTCCATATCTTTTTCTTCTGGGAAAGCTTTCAAACAGAAACGGTTACTGGGAAGGGCTATGTGGTATGTGAAGACTCTGCGGCTCCCATCTGGGACAACACCGAGCGATCTGGCATACACGCTACTCATTCCGAAATGTGTAGATTCATTAGTCATGAATCTCCCGACTTTCAGACAATACTAGCTGCCCTGCTCAGATATGCGCGAGAAGCCCACAAGACGATTGCCACAAGATGGAGCAGCGCAAGAAGGTTATTCGCGACTCAACGGTCAATCGAGGCCTCGGAACTGATCGGTTTTGATGCTCATAACGATAACAAGCCATTCCTCTGCGAAAGCCCTACGCTTCGTCAAGGGCCTGCAGGCACAAGACTGCGCAACAAGTATTTCCACGTACCGCACAACGTCAGCAGTATTTTCACAGGCAGAGGTGCTGTCACGCGAATTCTTGAAAGCAAGATTCTCGAGCAGCCAGCGCCCGATAGACCACACCAGCAGAAGCGTTTCGTACTGTATGGCTTAGGTGGCTCGGGCAAAACTCAGTTCTGCCTAAAGTTTGTCCAAGACAACCGTGACAGGTGAGCCATTGACGAAAAGTTCCATCCAAAATAGTCTTCCTTTTGGCATACACGCTAAGCTTGCCTCAACTACTAAATCTACAATGCTGATTACTGTTCCAGATTCTGGGGAATCTTCTGGATAGATGCCAGTAGTGTCGAGAATGCGGAGAGAGCTTTGTCACAGATTGGTCAGCTTGGAGGTTTGGGGGCCACTCACGACGCCGGCATGTACTGGTTGACTGGACTAGATACGCCCTGGTTGCTAGTCATTGACAACGCCGATGACCCCACAATTGACTACTCAAGATTCTTCCCGCCAGGCGAGAGAGGCCATATTCTAGTGACCTCGCGGAATTCGGATTGCAAGATCCATGCGACGATAGGATACTATGAATTTGGAAACATGGAGGAAGAGGATGCGATCACGCTACTTTTGAAGGCCGCCGATCATGATGGCATAGATGACCAACAAGTCAGAGAAGTGGCAAGACCGATTACCAGGACACTTGGTTACCTGGCGTTGGCGCTCATCCAGGCTGGCGCATCAATCAGGCATGGCATATGCACTTTGGAAGGCTACCTCGACGTGTTCGCATCATACAGAAGGCAGATCATGAATGACGACTTTGTGCAAGGCTCGGATAGTTACAAGTACACTGTCTATACCACGTGGGAGGTCTCGGTACAGAAGATCGAAAGTATGGCAACAGAGACGGCCGTGGATGCTATCCAAATCCTTCAAATATTAGCTTTCATGCATTTTGAGCAAGTCCCAGCCAGTATGTTTGGAAGGGCATGGACTGTCCTACAACGTCCGGAAGAGCGCACACTACCAAAAACGGTCGCAGCTAAGATCCTGGAATTCTTCTTGTCGTTCGCCATTTGTGCTCACATATATGCTATGATTTTCCCTGCAAGTAACTGGAGCATGAAGCAACGTTTGCCCAACATACTACTCCAGCAGAGCCCAACATGGAATTACTATCGGCTTCGGCAAGCTCTTGCGATGCTATCCAGATTTTCGCTAATTATACAGCACCAAGAGAACGACACGTGGTCTATGCACCCAATGGTTCATTTCTGGGCTCGAGAGCGTCTAAACAACCCAGATCAGAAGGTCTGGGCTGAGACTGCTGCTACCACCCTTGCACTGTCTATAACGCCTGGACTTGAGTCGTCTAGTCAGGCGTACCGCAGATCTCTGGTATCCCACATCGATTCATCGTTGCAGATAGAACAATTAGTGTCTCCACTCGAACACAGAGATGACAAATTTCATGTATCAAAGATTGTCAAGTTTGCAGCAATTTATTCCGAATGCGGCGACTGGATCAAGGCCAGAGATCTGCAGGAAGAGGCGATGGAAATTGAAACTAGAACTCTGGGCCAAGAGCACCCTGAAACTCTTGACGCAATGTCCGCACTTGCATGGAGCTATTGGAATCTCAGCAGCAGGAAAAAGGCCCTCGAGTTACAGCGCGCCGTCGTAGAGACGAGTGCAATGGCACTAGGTGAAAACCACCCCAAAACACTCAAGGCAATGAGCAATCTTGCGTTGACATATTGGCTTTGTGGTAATCGAATCGAGGCCGAGCCCCTGGCCGAAAAAGCCGTGAACGGCTTAAAGGATTCACTTGGTCATGGTCATCCCGACACTTTGTCCGCAATGGAAACACTCGGTCGGGTCTATATGCACCGAGGGCGACCCCGCGACGCGAAACCATTGTTGATCGAAGCCTATGAGACACGAAAAAAGGTATTTGGCCCAGATTCTCCTGACACATTGTCTGCCATGGCGGAATTGGGAATGACCTACCATGCTCTTGGGAACTTGACCGAGGCTGAGCTCATTCTCGAAGCAGTCGTGGCGAAGAGGAAGCGAGTCCTCGGTCAGCAGCATGCCTACACCTTGTGGGCAATCAACGATCTATCAAAGATCTATTGCGATCAAGGTCACCCTGTTGAGGCAGAAGTACTACTGGTGAATATATTGGACACAGTGGTCAGGACCCTAGGGAAGGAGCATATTGGCATGTCAATGACCATGATGAACCTCGCGCGGGCATATGTTGGCCAGCATCAATGGGCGAAGTCTCGGGATACCCTCACGGACCTGATAGAAATGCAGCTACGAACGCTTGGCCCTAAACATCCGGACACACTGGCGGCAAGATCCGAGCTTGCACGTACTTACAGGTACTTGGGAAGGTTGGATGAGGCCGAAGTGATGTTTTCAGAGCTAATCGACGCAATGAACAAGACCATGGGGCCTGACCATCCTTGGACGAAGAGGGCTGAGGGCCAGCTCTCCGCGGTTTATATAAGTCAAGGGCGCTTGGAGGAGGCCGAGCAATGTGACTTACGACTCCGAGTTTGGGACACAAAGACGGTCAAATCTCAAACAATCTGATTGTCCACGATCATCGCTTGTCCGTTCAAGAGCTTGTGCTTACTGGAAAGAGTTAGGATCAGTCGAATGACTTGAAGCGTAAGGAATAGGTACGCAGGATCACGAACCGAATGTCATCGTGATATTAAAGACAGTGATATAGAGTCAGGATCCCTCGTCACGACCATGTATGTAATGTACCAAACTTTGTCAAACTTTGTCAAACTTTGCTATCATTCGTTATACCAGGTCTGTGTGTAGGATCTAATGGTGATCGTAATAATTATTAATACCTAGGTAGATCTGTCTGATGTAGATACCAGTCTTGGCGGCTGCATGGCGAGTAAAAAAGCCCAGGGAAATGTACCTGAAATATTTTCTGTATCGGTGCCTCTACCTTCGCCAGAGGCTGGGTGGTCTGTCTGACTGATGCAAGGCCGATCCCAGGTCAAATCATGTTTAAACATTTGGCTGACTCCGAATCCTTGATTGAGTCCTCAAGTACCAGCCATACCTACCGTGTCCGCAGATGAGAGCAGCCTCTCTTCATCAAGTTATCTCCTACCCTTGGCATGTACATGAGGGACCCCAACACTTCACTTTCACTTCGAATACTCGCAAAAAGATATATCGAGTACGGCTTTTCTGCTAGAACCCACGCGTCAATTCGGAAGCCTCAGCAGAACGTTGCGTCCTCAGCATATCTTTTGCTTGAGACCACCGGCTTTCGACAAGCGCTGGACTCTCCCGCGCATACCTCATCAACGCTGCTACGACAGTACGGTACCCCGGTGCGTCGCTGCTCTCAAACTTGCACATATGAGAATGGTCGGCAGCTATGCCGGAGCGTTCCGTGTTGTCAAGAATGGGCGCTGCGGAGCTCTCGTCGACGACCTCTCTGTTGTCAGTCACGGTCAATACAGACAGAATATGACCAATGGGTGAAATACATAAGTTTTGCTGTGAGCTATCGTGGTCTTCTCTTGTTCCCAGAAGAAGTATATACGGAACCTTTTCATCAACGGCGCAAACTGGTCTGTCACATTCTGCAAGGTCTCGGACCCTTCGCGAAGTGCGTTCAGGAGCTGGCCGTCTGTGTCTACGACAACCTTTGGTGTCACGGCACTGACCAGACGCCGAGCTGTGCTGAACATTTTTGCTACGTCGCTACCGTGGTGCGGTGTCCCAAGGAAGATAATTGCGTATGTAGAGACGAAGATTGAATGCAAATGCTCTATGTGCGCCGAGGTTCTGCTGGCGGAGTAGGCCAGCGCCTGGAAGCAAGGTCAATTGGACAAATCTAATTTTGAATGAGAACGTGCTGAAGATACCCTTTTGACGATGATACCCCCAAGTGAATGGCATATGAATATGATGGGCCTCTCTGAAGCGCCTTCTATCTGCATGTGACCAATTTATGAAATCAATTGGAGAGCGTTCGGACAAAAGAATGGTCAAGGGTCAAAAGACAATGAAAATTGTTCCAGAGACCAGAGCAAGCCATACCTCACGGTCTGCCTGCAGCTGCGCGACAAGAGTGTGCGCATGCTCCAAAATGGTATCCGAGGATGTACTGCCCATGAATGAATGCACATTCGCATTGTAACCCCACGTCAGGATCCTGGCGTTAGGCAGAGCTTTAGGTAGCATGTCCTTGTTACCAAGCCAAGGCACCTTTGATTCCTCTGATGTCCATGTCTTGAGAGCATCGCCATACAAGCCGTGGACTGCGACAATACTGAATGTGTGAGCAGACTGGATTCTCACGCTGGACCAGGGCGCATACTCCACTGTAGGGTTGATACCTGTACAAAGCTTGGTGATTCCATAGTTCGTCGTCATTTTACGAAAAGTGTAAAAAAGAGCAGTACAGTAACGTGAGACTATTAAGGTGATATGGCTCTAGTCTGCTTCTCAAGGTCAAGCCGACACAGAGGAGATTGAAAGCAGCTAGAAAATATCCGTAGCATGCATGTATTTTGGACCACCAGACGATTGACCAACACAAATTGATGATAAGACACGCCCAAGGATAAGCTGCATATGGGCGTCTGGCTACCTATGACATTTTCGGTGAATATTTTATGACCGTTGCAAAGGAAAAGAAAATGTGGCTAAGCTGGAGACCTTTCGACTGCTACCGTACTCTCGCAGAAAATATATGGGGCCAGTGGCTGTGAAGCTTTCTAATAATTCAACAGCCGATGATGGTTGGCAGTCTCGATGCACAGCCACAAATGTTTTCGCCGGGAAATTTACTTTGGAAAGAGAGGGGCAGAAACCGGCGCGCTTCCTCTTG
Organism: Pseudevernia furfuracea; assembly: GCA_022315425.1. NCBI lineage: Eukaryota > Fungi > Ascomycota > Lecanoromycetes > Lecanorales > Parmeliaceae > Pseudevernia > Pseudevernia furfuracea. The sequence continues at coordinate 1,436,736 of JAIUPT010000050.1, forward strand.
ATGCCTTGGAAAATCGAGATATAGACACTACTCCCATGAATCTTCGACTTTGCATTGCCTCTTTTCTTCTATAAAGTAATTGAGGTGCTTCCTTGAGTGGCCTCCCTATAGCCCCATCACTCACCCTGACAGCCACTGATAGATTAAAGCCGTTTCCCCGCCACACCCCACTACCAGCTCCACTATCAACCCTTTCCACCATGTCTGCAGGGCACAATGAGCCGAGATTGCTCTACAGCGTTGGCAACATAAGTGCATACCACATTCAAGATGGCCGCGAGTCAGCTCTCAGCCACTCTGGACCGCAGACCTTGTCCCTGCTCATGGTTCCTACATCATCCCCTTTTGCTGACCTGTCTTCCGCCAATCCTTCCAGTGCAGCACCTGAGGAGGACTTCTACCTCCACCTGCATCTCCCCCCAGAGCTCGACCTCTCCCTACCTGCGACAACGCAGATCTACCACCAGCCTCCAAGAAGCTACTTGATCCCACGATGGGATCTAGGACCCGAGAGTGGTGCTTTCACTCGCATTGAGTTCCCAAAGATCGGAACTGGACCTGACAGGGTCACGCAAGAGGATGTAGATACATTTGAGACGATTCTAGCACAATGCACTGCGTTTCTAGAACGGGCGAGTTTTCCATCTGCTGGTGAAAAGAAATACAATCCGGCGGACTTCGCTCCTGGCGAGGGTTACGTTGGCTCTGGCCTGGGTGGCAGTGGGAAGGGCCACATTGTCCTTGTGGATGAAGAGGATGGGTCTGTGGTTGGCGAGCTTGGGGAAGGCTTCCACGTTGTTGAGGGCAAGGATGTACATCCCGGCTCAAAGAGTATCAATTCCTCTCCTACTAAGGGTATTGAGCTGGAAGAACGCTAATCTCGACAGGACCTGTTGAGATTCAATTGCCCCAGGAAGGCGAAGGCAACCAGGTCAACGTCACCAATGCTTCAGAAGAATATCTTAAGATGGCGAAGCATCCAGCTTACAAAGACTCAACCCTAGTGCAAAATGCTGCTGTGGCTTCTCGTCTTATAGTCACGGGATCTGGATGGCTAGCGAATCAGATGACCACCGGAGCAGACAACTTCACTAAGAAGACTAAGCCGAACCCCAAACCAATGACATTCACTCCGACTACTCAAGCAAGGGTAAGAAAATTGAACAGCGTCACCCAGGGCGCTGTAGGTCTATCCGCAAAGACCGTTGGCCAAGTTACCAGACATGCGCAGAACCTTGGCGCAACCCTGACTCGCCGTGGCGAGCAACAGAAGAAGAATCATAATGCTGACAAGGAAGGCTACAAACCTGGTTTGTTGAATAAGTCTATGATGGCGTTCTCAACCATTGCAGACGGTGTCGATTATGCTTCACGTAATCTTTTGGCTTCAGGATCCAGCGCTGCCACTCAAGTCGTAGGGCATCGGTATGGAGAAGATGCAAGAAATGTTGCTGGCAGTCTTGCAGGTGGCGTGAAGAACGTGGGACTTGTTTACGTAGATGCGGCGGGGGTTTCGCGCAGAGCAGTCATCAAGTGAGTCTTAGAGCTTGGAAAAGCTCATCCACTCAAATACAACGGCTAATTGGGTTACTAGATCCGTGGCAAAGGGTATGGTGGTTGGCAAAGCGCCTGGTGGAGGAGACCTTGTAGTTGGCGGTGGAGATGGTGGAGCCATTCCTCCAGAGGCGATGCCCGCTGATAAACCTGGGACCGTGGGAAACCAGAGTATGGGCGCAGGATCGGGCACGCAAGTTGGCTTTGGCAACAAGACTGCTCCAATGACGGAGAAGTCGAGCTCGTTGGGTGAGCCACTGGGCTCCTAAGCACATCGGCTATCAATTCTCGAACACCGCCCATCAGTCATACTCTAAAGCGTCCGCCATCACCGTTCATCGACCTATGGCTCCATCGCATTGAAGGACGAAATATATTTGCTACGACGGCTGCTTTGCGTATGGATCAGCTCGAGTAGACACTCACGTGGCAACATACTATTAGGGTCAATGGAACAAGACAGGAAACGAGTAAGGATGCTTTCCGCCACGCTCGCTGTCAAGTGTCGGTGTCCGTTCCAACTGTAGATATGAGTAAAAGATTAATATATCAGGACGGAAGATAGTCGTTGCTTTCTATCGGATACTCTGCCTAGTCTGCTCTCCCACCCAAGTTTGAAGGCTTGATGTCTACAGGTGGGTAAAAGGATGTACTGATACTGATGGACTGTCTGCTGCTGGGGCATCACGATGGTGTGCTTGTGGCTGGCCTCGGGCCTTCCCATCTCTCCACAGTGCACGATGGAAAGCTGAAACACCTATCTCATGCAGGCTGCAGACTTCCCTAGACTTTGAAGCGCCCAAGGCTATTCATAGGCTGGAAAATCATTAATCTTAATTTCTTTAATCGATACCGAGCCATTCGAAGTTGAAGTTGCCCCTTGAGACCAGTGAAAAGGTGAGATGGAGGACTGTGAGAGACACTGAGAGTTATTCGCTCCTGTAGTAGAATAAGTTCAAGTAGCTGAGCCTTCTGGAAATGTTTTCTGATGAAACGGCTTTGCTGAGGCGACTGTAACAGCTTAGCCTACTTATAACATCAGCCCCTCCATCTGAAAAAAGTCTGGCCACCCGAAAAAGTTGCAGTCCCGCGGCGCTTTCCCCCTCCCCTGCGAAAGAGATTGCAGGTCTAACCGATCCTGAAAGCAAGTCTGCAACAAAAACAACATCCAGCTTCAAAACAATACCTCTCACTCTCCCCGCCCACCTTTTCTTCACCAGGCCTGACCGCACTGCCTTCCCGAGGCTTTTTGACGACGCCAATTTTCTCTAATGACAGCTGTATAGCATCATTTCCGATCGTCGTTCCCACGCTCCTTCATCTGCGTTTCCTTGTCTTTGTCTGACATTGTGCTCTTAATTCCCGACGATATTTCTATACAAGCCTTCCGATTCGGCGCGCAACCGAGGTCGTTATACCATTCAAGTGACAGAGCATACTCGTTGAGTAGAAACATTGCGCTCTCTGTTCCCTACCACATCAAAGCAGGACGAAGCCCCCTACTGTTAAAAACATCGTCAAGCCCAGCTGCATAAAATACAACTTGGAACCCCTCATTCAAAATTGACTCAATATCTTTGGAGAATACGATTCACGGCCGGCGTCTTCGCCGTTCCTAACACATCGGCTAGAGCTGGGCTTACAGAACATTCAATCAGGCACGCAATCTTGGCTTAGTGTTGTCAATTGGCTGAGACTTAGCTTCCTGGAAGCTCTACCTGTTACGCGATCTAATCGCCAGAACACTGCAAAGAGGTGGAGCTCGCCTTAGCTCTGCTACATCCCGGACACCGCAAGTCAAGCCGATCACGACTGCCCTTCGAAATTGAATACTCCACGCCGCTTTTCTACGCTTAGAGAGGGTCGCAACGAAACAGGGTCATACAATCCGCCTGCCTCAAAGAGTGGACGGCAAGGAGCTGGAGCCGGTACGTTGTCGATTGCTACGATGCAAGTAGCTTCGCAACAGACACAATCACCAGTCGGCCCTGGCACATATGACGTGGATCCTTCTTTAGCATCACGACGGCAATACTCCCAGCAAACAACCCAAGCAGGTGACCCGAGCCGGAGCCACTCTCAGCCGAGAAGCTCACCTCACTCATCGAGACGGCCATCGAGACGGCCAAGCGGTAATGGAAATCAAACACTGGAGCCCGATGCCTCTCAACAAGCTCCATACCAATCTTCTACGGGGGCTCATCATTCGAATTCGAGTACCCCTCGCGGTCAGGACCTGGCTAGCACTACCCATGCGTCCCCGACCATCCCTACTACATCATCGTCTCCTCCGTACCAGCAGAGTCGGAGGGAGCAACGAGGGCAGCAACCACAACCAAGCGGCCCACCAATCTCACCACCTCCAAGGACTTCGTCAAATCAACGAGGGCAAAGTATCGGTCTACCCTCAAATGCACCACTTGCTGATAGAACAGCTTCCTCGCGACAGACTGCTCAAGCGATTGAAGAGCGCCAACCTGCTTCCCGCAGTACTGCAGCAGATTCACTGAGTGGGGGCGAATCTGGAATAGACAACGATGCGGCAGCTGCAGCAGCAAATGCCGCAAAATCCCGACGGAGGGGGCCGACTTCGCCTGAAGGACCGCAACGGGCAATAAGCACCCGAGAACCAGGCTCTCAACCGTCACCCACCGCGGTGGAAACACGCTCAGCCTCGAACGTAGCCTCCGCAACATCACACGGAAGGCCTGGAAGAGATGAAAGCCAGATAATCAACCGAGTCGTGGTGGACGATCCTGCCGTCGATCTCAAACGCGAACAAGAACGGCAATTGGAGTCCGTGCCGGGGCTAGCGGTCGTGAACAACGTGACCGCTGAAGACGTCGGCAGGGCAGCTCCTCGAAGCAGGCAAGATTATTCGGCAGGTGCAGGAAATACAGGGCGAAGAAAAGAGACGCGATTTGGTGAGTACATCCTTGGGCAGACTCTCGGCGAAGGGGAATTTGGCAAAGTCAAGTTGGGCTGGAAAAAGAACGGGGAGGTTCAAGTGGCGATCAAGCTCATCCGACGAGAGAGCCTGGGGCAGAACCCAAGTCGACTACCCAAGATCTACCGCGAGGTGAATATTTTGAGGGGCCTCGAGCATCCAAACATCGTCAAACTCCACGAAATGATCGAGACCCCCCCCTATATTGGTATTATCTTGGAGTATGCATCGGGCGGTGAATTGTTCGACTATATCCTGAATCATCGCTATCTGAAAGACAACACAGCCCGAAAACTGTTCGCTCAGCTTGTTTCGGGGGTCGGCTACCTGCACAAGAAGGGTATTGTGCATCGAGATCTCAAACTTGAGAACCTTCTGCTCGACCGGAACCGTAATATTGTGATCACAGACTTCGGTTTTGCCAACACCTTTGATCCCCGCGACGAGTTGGGTGAGGACATTGAGAAAAAACTGACGGACCGAGAATTTGTCAGGAGGATGGATCTGGAGCGAGTTCAGAACGGCAGCCGGAGAGGTGATTTGATGGCGACAAGCTGTGGTAGTCCGTGCTACGCAGCACCCGAGCTTGTAGTGACGGATTCTCTCTATACCGGAAGGAAGGTCGATGTTTGGAGTTGTGGAGTCATCCTGGTAACACCTTTTCCAGCAATCAGGTCAATATCCAGGCTAATTCTTGTTACAGTTCGCCATGTTGGCCGGCTACCTACCCTTTGACGATGACCCCGCGAATCCTGAAGGGGACAACATCAATCTACTTTACAGGTACATTACGACTACAGCTCTTACCTTCCCAGAATACGTCACTCCGCATGCTCGCGACCTCTTAAGAAGAATCCTGGTTGCCGACCCCAGACAGCGAGCAGACCTATTTGAGGTCGCCAGGCATAGTTGGTTAAGCGATTTTGCGCATGTGGTGGCACAAGTCACAAGCAGTACAACGACCGTCGGCGAGATCGCGAACACCACTGTCACAGCAGGTACAGCTTCTCTATTCTACATTGTCTCTCTTCCACATTATGTTTTGCATTTGGTCTGAATCTGGGATTTTTGCTTGTCAAAACCAGGCCGTCAAAGTGAAGCTAACTCTGTGCTCTCTAGATCCACAAGATGCTCCTCTGCTCGTCCGCAGTGCTTCCGTTAGAGAACCAGCCAAGACACATCCGTCCAACGTGTCTCCCGTTGGCGCGCTCAGCCATCAAGGCAAAATTGACCCTGAGCAGGCCGTTGAAAAACCAAAAGCACCACGTGACCCTAAAAGAAGGACTGTGCAAGTCGAATATGTCGCTCCGCAAAGCCAGACAGCGAGAGGCGAAGGTCTGCCTTCCATCAGCTCGCCCGCTACAGATGTATCTTCTCAGGCTGCCTCAACTGGTCAACAGAAGACTCGTGCAAGGGCCGGCAATGAAGGGCCGGAACCTGTTCCTCGACAATACAATGCGACGACTAAGTCTTCGCCTCAAGACGCATCCGTCGCACCCGCCCCGAGGTCAAGTCAAGTGTATCAACAGGGGGCAAATCGAACCCAGTATCGACCTGGCAGCTCTCAGCGAGACATGGCGCCTCCTTCACGGCCACCGAAAGATCTGCCTCGTTCTATATCTGAATCTACTAACGTGTTCGGCCCGCTTTCGACCTCGACCGCGACCAGGCCCACTACTGGAGGGTCCATGGCTTCTACAGCTGGTCGGTTACCTTCCAGAGGAAATTCTTATAGTCAACCACTTGCACCCACAGTGGCAGCGACGAATGCAGAAGGACGGCTTGCGCAGCCCAAAGGTGGTAAGCAATACAATATATCCGCGCCAATTCCCCAGTCAGCACCTTATGGTCAAAATGATACAATCGGTCTGCCAAGCACTCAGCACTATGACCCTCCAACATTAGGAGATCATAGAGATCAATCCCGAGGGCACAAACGGTCAAACACTTTAGGAAACTTCTTCAGGACAGGGTCGATCTCTGGTGGCAGATCGCAACCTCAGTCGCCCGGGGAGCCACAAAGAGAGAAAAGATATCCACCTACAAGCATGAAGGCTCCAATAGCATCTGAAAGCCCCCGGCAATCAACAGACTCGCGGCGCCCATCGTTCAGCTTCGGACGGAAGAGTAGTGATTTGAAAAAGATCGGCGATCTGGCCAAACAGGAGAAGCCACGGAGATTCTCTCTATTGCCCGCTTCTTTCTCGTTAAAGAGCTTTACCAGCACGGGCAGTGGAAAAGATCCGAGCAACGAGATGAGACCAGCTTCCGAGCGGAGGCAGTCGAGCAACATTCAGTCAGGTCTTTCAAGCCGAGCTCAATCGCGTCCGCAGACCACGACATACCCTAGAGTCCAAAGTGGAGGAAATAGCTATGGACAAGAGGAAAACTTCCCCGCAGGATTTGATGGTTCACGTGAACGTTCACGGGACAGTCTTGCACAACAGACGCGAAGAAAAGATGTCCCCTCTCGAGGTGGGCAACAGAGCGAAGTTGGCAATCCTCAGACCGAGACTCCTCAAGATCCCTACCCCGCTTCAAAACCGCTGCAACCGGGACAATCGTATCTGGACACGCCTACAGAGTCACAGATTTCACTGAATCATCGACGCGAGCGGCCTGTCTACCCTCAGGGTTTCAACGAATACGAAGAAGAGGCAGCCGGTACTTCCATACCTCAAGCTCGAAGCGGACGTGGACCGAACGTTCTCCAAAAGAACAATAGGAAATTCGCAGATGCGTACGAGCAAGATGCGGATCCAAGTTATGGGGTAGGGGGTCATCACGCCGGGACATCTGGGGCAGCAAGAAGAGTGATGGATTTCTTTAGAAGGAGAGGCAAAGCAAGAGCCGGGGAGGAGAGGGTATGAGGGAGAGAAAAGTGAGGAAAGTGAAAGGAAGACAGGGTTTGTCCGAAGTGGGCGAAGAGTACACACGACGACGGGCGCTATCCATGCTTCCTGCAAGTTGCTCGGCGCTTTTCCATTATCCCTTATCCATTCAGGATAGCAGCATGATGGAATGAGCTGGCTTGTACGTTGGTGGGCGTATTGGAGCAGAGCATTTCAGGAGGCGTTTTTTCCCGTCGTTGCTGGAAGAATGAGGCATCCTTATTATTGGCAATTGTAGAAGAGGGCAAGCTAGCGCTTGGGGCGTGTAATCCGAGATATCAGTGGCACAGTGCAATATTCCCTTGTGGCATGTCTAATAACAGGGGTGCGCATAGATAGAAATAATTGAAGATAAACAAACAGCCTTCTTTGCAGGCAACGGAAAGCGGGACTCTACCTGTAAGCCTCTTGAACGAACAAGGACACGCTGCCTCCAACATTGTACTGTATACGGAGTACGAGTAGCTAGGGAGAGAAAAGGGCAATATGTTCGTTCCCCATGCACGCATTCTCGTACATGATAACCTAGAATTATGTATGATGTGAGTGAGAGTGAATAATACTTTATGCAGCTTCCCCGCATTCAATGAGTCCATGATTCAATAAATAATGGTTCAATGTCAATGTCGGTCACCCTTCTCAGAAGTCTGATGTTTGAAAGGCGGGGTAAGTGCATGCCCTTGTCTTACCCTGCCTTACTCTACTCTACCTTGCTATTTATTCTCTTCCACTTCTCCGATCATGCAGCTTTGCCTGCTATACTGAGCTCGCTTCATATGTGTACGTGCCTGTATCCGAACAATATGCTTGGTACACGGCCGCCGTCTTCCTCGATGATGGTTATTCATCTTTTCAACCAGAACCATTCCCATGGGCTCCAATCCACTCCACTGACCAGAAACGGGCCTTCTTGCCTCTATTCCATTGGAACGAGGGCCAGAATGCCGTCTTCTGCACCTTCGCACCTTCCTTAGATGACCTTTAGCGGGTCTCTAAATGCTGTTTCTGCGCTCAAGCCTCAATGTCCAATCATCTCCTAGCCTACGTCGTCATAGCTGTCAAAGCACATACTCGCCTACAGGTCCCAGTACCTGAGGGGTACAAAAGGGAGTATGGATGCCCCCACACCATGGCTACTTGAGGCTGTTTTCCTCTTATTTTCCTCACTGAAAATCCTTGGTCGAGCCTTTGCAACTGCTCCTCTGCTCGCTTTCCTCTACCTTATCTTCATTCTCGCCTATGCTATTGGCTGCTTCCGGCTACGTCAACCTGACCCAATCATGTTTCGTTCTCCCCTCTCCGTTTGCAACCTCTTCATCTTCTGCACGCTGCTGCTTAGCACAATTTCCAATGCTCAGACTGCCATATCAACCACGACTTCACATGCTGGGACACCGACCACTTTTAGGCCAATATTTACTGTGCCGTCGTCCGTTGATGTTGGTATGTACATTTTTCCGGCAAATTCTGCCTGGTTCGGACCACTTCACGGGTTGCGAAATTTGTATTGGGAACAAAAGACTCTCAGTACCCCTCCGAGCTGTCTGATTGCTCGGAATTTTATCATAAAGAAGAAATCGCTGATTCTGAATCCTTGATAGGTGCAACGTTGATACCTAACATTCAAGACCCGCAAGCCAAGGATGCTCAAGATATTTGTCCCGGATACACTGCCTCCAATGTTGCTCGAAATGCACTGGGTTTGACAGCGACGTTGACACTAGCGGGCTCAGCATGCAACGTATACGGAAACGATATCGATACGTTGAACCTTACTATCCAATATCAATCTGCAGATCGTCTTGCCATCAGGATCACACCAGCGGTAATCGACGCTTCAAACTCTTCGTACTATAATTTGCCAAGCTATATCGTTCACCAGCCTACCCCTGATATTGATGCGAACAGTACAAGCTCGTCAAGCGATTTGAACTTTGTATGGAGTAATGATCCGACCTTCTCATTTTCCGTCTACAGAGTCTCTACTGGTGATACCCTTTTCTCTACAGTTGGGACAAAATTGGTGTTTGAAGATCAGTTCGTTGAATTTGCCAGTACTCTGCCTGAGAATTACAACCTCTACGGATTAGGGGAGTCGATTCATGCACTTAGGCTGGGGAATAACTTTACAAAAACGATTTACGCCGCGGACACAGGTGATACGATCGATACGTAAGTTGGGATTTCAACCCTTGATCATCGTTGATTCTGAATCTGACCCCCAATATCCAGAAATTTGTACGGCTCGCACCCGTTCTACCTGGACACGAGGTACTACGAAGTTGACAGCAACGGCAATCTTTCGCTGGTCACCACCAATGAAACTAATGCAACCGCGGATTTCGTATCATATTCCCACGGGGTGTACAACCGTAATTCACATGGTCAAGAGATACTTCTGCGGCCAACCAACATCACGTGGCGTCTGCTTGGTGGTAGTATCGATATGTATGTCTTCGCCGGGCCGACACAGCCAGAGGTCACCACAGCATATCAGATGAGTGCTGTGGGGCTACCTGCCATGCAACAGTACTTTACGTTCGGATTCCACCAGTGTAGATGGGGCTATGCGAATTGGACTGTACTCCAATCTGTAGTCGATAATTACGAGGCGTTCGGGATTCCCCTGGAGAATATATGGACTGATATCGATTACATGAATCAATACAGAGATTTCGACAACGACCCCGTCCGATTCAATTACAGCGAAGGAGAGGACTTCCTATCCGCTCTTCATGCTAGTGGCAAGCATTACATACCCATCATTGACTCGGCCATCTATGTTCCAAACCCATCGAACGCCAGTGACAATTACAGCACATTCGACAATGGCAATGCGACAGGCGCTTTCATGACCAATCCAGATGGTAGCTTGTACATTGGTGATGTCTGGCCGGGCTATACCGTCTTCCCCGATTGGATCTCCGGAGGTGCCGGACAATGGTGGATCAACGAGATGGTGAATTGGCATAGTAAGCTAGCCTTTGACGGAGCATGGATCGACATGTCAGAAGCCTCATCTTTTTGTGTGGGCAGCTGTGGTTCGGGGAACATCACCATGAATCCAGTGCATCCGCCTTTTCCGCTTCCTGGCGAGCCAGGGGACGTTGTCTATGGATATCCAGAGGGCTTCGATTTGACAAATGCCACACAGGCAGCTTCAGCTTCATCCGCAGCAGCTAGCCAGGCATCAGCTGGTGCCGTAGCTACTTCCTCTGGTCCTCCCACTTATCTGAGGACTACTCCTACTCCAGGCGTGCGGGACGTTAACCACCCTCCCTATGTGATCAACAACGTCCAAGGCGACCTTGCGGTGCACGCAGTATCGCCGAATGCGACTCATGCGGACGGTACACAAGAATACGAAGTTCATAATCTATTTGGCCACCAGATTCTGAACGCGACCTATAACGCGCTCCTGGCTGCAATACCGAAAGTGCGGCCGTTCATTATTGGTCGATCGACTTTTGCAGGCAGTGGGAAGTGGGCAGGGCACTGGGGTGGTGACAATACTAGTCTCTTTGCTTATATGTTCTTTTCTATTCCTCAAGCTCTATCATTTTCCTTATTCGGCATCCCTATGTTTGGTGTCGACACTTGCGGCTTCGGGGGTAACTCGGACGAGGAGTTATGCAACCGTTGGATGCAGCTGTCCGCTTTCTTCCCTTTCTACCGGTATGTTCAATTACATGTTCTGGGAGCGGGGATGGCTTCCTCCCCCCGCTGTACCCCATTAGCTTCTCTTGCCGCTTGAATTGTATCATGAGACGATGCTGACTGCCAATATAGGAATCACAATACACTTTCCGCCAACTCGCAGGAAGCGTATATTTGGGCATCTGTGATCGATGCAAGCAAGACAGCAATGAATATCAGATATCAGCTGTTGCCATACATATACACCCTGTTCTACCTGGCTCATAACACTGGCTCGACCGTGAGTTATCTTTTCCAACCCAAACATTCCTCCTTTCATCATGTTTTGGGGGCCGGAGATGTTTTCCGCCCCCTGAGACACGTCTTCTGACTCTAGAGTAATCCTAAAGGAGAAAGACTGACTCCGAATACATTCAGGTCATGCGCGCTTTGGCCTGGGAGTTTCCTGATGATCCTTCCCTCGCAGCAGCAGACCGGCAATTCTTCCTTGGACCAGCCATTCTTGTCACACCCGTCTTGGACCAAGGTGCCACCTCCGTCGACGGAGTCTTCCCCGGCGTGGGCAAAGGCGAGGTGTACTACGATTGGTACACTCTTTCTGCCGTCAATGCATCAGCTGGAGAAAACGTAACGATTGACGCACCGTTGGGTCACATCCCTGTCTATGTTAGAGGCAACACCGTGATACCGACGCAGGAGCCAGCGTTGGTAACCAGAGACGCAAGGAAGAACCCTTGGGGTGTGATCGCGGCCTTGAGTCTGGAGGGATCTGCGAGGGGGAGTCTCTATGTCGATGATGGCGAGAGTCTGGTGCCAAATGCAACGCTTTACGTCGAGGTAAGCCCCTTTGCCCTCTTCGGCCTACGAGGGTCAGGCCTCTAAACCTGATTAGTTCACCGCTACAAACAATGCTTTGTTCGCCTCGGGGCGTGGTATGTATAAAGACACAAACCCGCTTGCCAATATCACCGTCCTCGGCGTGCAGGATACCGTCACTAGTGTGTCGCTGAACGGCGTGGATGTACCGGGTAGCAGCGTTAATTATAACTCGTCAAGCAAGGCATTGACGGTGACGGGTCTCAACAATGCGACCAGTGCCGGGGCTTGGAGCAAGGATTGGGTGCTGAGATGGGGTTGAGCCGCTTGTGAAAAGAGGTAAAAGGGGGGGAGATCCCCGTTAGGGGGTCATCCAAAGCAACTATATCTTTAGTCACGACGTTCATTAGTATATACAAAAGATGTTAGGATAACGCCGAAAACACGAAACTCGTTCTGTCATGGCTGAAAGTTGTCACATATTCAGGATGAGTCCCTCTCGACTGAGCTAATAATGGATGATAGTCATTTCGCATGGCTTCTTGCTTACAGATTTGGCCGACAACCACTGCTCAACCGTCCCGCCGGTGCTGGAAGATGTTCGCCTGCTAGCAGGCCACTGGATCGAGGGTCGTCGGTTCTTCCGCTCTCTGCTTTTCTTGACTCCTCTCGAGGCGTCAGCAGAGGCGACCCTTATTACTCATCATAACTCATGCCAGCCCAACGGCGGCTATGACAAAGTCGTACTATCCATAGCATCAGGTCCCTTATTTCCCCCACTTTCGTCTGCTCCCCCGTCATCGCCTTCCGCGACCCCGTCGGCATCCGCAACGACCACGTCCCCGTCCCCGTCTTTGTTCTCGTCCTTGTCGTCCCCTTTTCGCTCTTCCCCCTCCTCCTCCGCCACCCTCCCAACCGTCGCTGCCATTGTCTCACCCTCCCCTCTCCTCCCCAGCGCCCCCTCGAGGTCAATCCCCCCGGCCAATCCACTCCCCGGAGCCTGCGGTCCCATATCCTCCATCCCTATCACATCCGGACCTCTCGCGTGCACAGGCTCCGTTTCCTCGGGGTCCACAATGTTTCCGACATCCCCGCCCACGGCTCTGGTCGCAGCGGCCGAAGCAGCGGCGCTGCTGCGCGTGACCCTCCCGTTCGGCGTCGGCGCTGGTACAGGCACGATGCCGGCTTCTTGTTCCTGACGCAGTAGTTCCCCCTGGGTGATGCCGTGGCCGACGTTGCCGTCGTCGCGGGGGTGGGCGCTGTGGACGCCGTTGACGTTCACGGTGACCGTCTCCACCGATCCGGCCCCGTTCGGTCCGTCGATGACGCTCGTGCTTTCGGTCCTCAGGTCGCTCGTCGGACCGTTGGGTACGGGCGTCGGACTCCCCGCTTCCTTCAGGATCCACGGTATCTCCGTCAGCTCGGCCCCGCCGATGAAGTTCTTGTCCGCCGGACCGGGACTCGGCGACGACGTGCCGTTGAGGAGTCGACCGTTCGTGGTAGCTGCCGGGGTGAGCGTGGGGAGGGGGAAGACGGAAGCTGGACTGGCGACCGAGACGATCCGGTCGAGGGCGCGGAGGTAGGAGGGCAGGGTTTTGTAGTGGTTTGTGGGGTGGAGGATAAGCTCGGCAAGGCGTTGGGCGGTGTGAGGTGGGGCGGTGGGGAAGCCGGAGCGGAGGGTGGACTGGATGGTGTTGAGGAGGGAGAGCAGTGGCGGTGGGAGGGTGTTTGCTGGTGGGAGGGTGACGTCGTCCGTTGTTGGAGAGGGTTCGCGTTTAATGGCTGGTTTCGAGTCTTCCGTTGATGGGTCTGCCTTGATGCCGGCTTGCTCTCCTTTGACGGAAGCTTCCTGCCGTGTATCTCCAGGCCCTTCTTGGAGACTTGGTCTCTCTTTGAACGGTTCCTCCTTCACTGGTGGTTCTCGTTTGATGGATACATGTTCCTCTTTCAGCGACGGTGGAAGGGATCCCGGCAAAGGTATCGACGGCGTAGGGAAGTCATTGTAGGCGATCTAGAGAGTGCGTTGGTCACCGTCGGGTAAGCCTCCAAAGATTGTACGTACACGCTCCAACCTGGGCAATAGACGGTCGAGTAGGCCAGGCCACTCCGCACTGTATCAGGCTCAGTCTATGTCTCTGTCTAGGAAGCAGATGCTAGCCACTGCCGTTCAAAAACTTACTACTTCATCTTGCCATCCTTCGTCAATTCTTCTAATATTGCATCGTCTGCAAACCCAGCGTTAGCGGGCTGTAATCTTGTTGGTTTTCCCCCAAGGGACCAGATGGGTATATATGGGCGTGCTGACCTGACGCCATGGTACCTGTTTGAGGGTTGTGTGGCGTGGGGAGCAATACATCAAAGATTTAGTGAGTTCGGGTCCACCTTAAAGGCTGCTTATTGGAGGTTGGAACATTCCGGCGCGTCAACGACTTACATAATGGCGACGAGCATGCCGCCGTGGTATATAATTTTACTCTAAGTATCAAAGAGCAAGTGCTTCCTAAATTTTTGGGCATATTTTCGTATCTCGAGATGACCGTTCTATACATGATACATCCTGCCTTGACTCGGCCCCTCTCTAGCTTCTATCCACAACTGCTCCTGTTCAAGAGCACATTTGAAGCATTGAGAGCAAAATGAATCAGAAACGAGAATCGTCAGTTTGAGCTCAAAATGTCCTCTAATGCCATGAACTCCACATCACCCTAGTTTTTGCCATCCCTAATCATGATATAAACCAAATAGTATCAGAGGGGTAATATCATAGACATGCATTGACCTTAGAGGGCCTCATGTATAAAGAACACTAAAACACCTGGGGTATCGAACACACATCCGGGCAAGGCTTCCTGTGCTTGCCTCGCCTAACTTCCTTCCAATTCCCCTATCTTTCACAAGAACGCCGGCCAACCTTGGCTCCAAGACGTGCTTTTCGTTCAATCAATCGTCATGCGGCTCGGTACTGGACCATGCGAGAGGTTAGGCATCTCCATCATACTTGGTTTTTCATCTTCGCTTTCCACCTTCCGATTCACGATATAAGGCTTTAGTCCGTGCTTGAAATTCGAGGCGCACACCACCGCATTAATGATGGTGAGGATAATCAGAACGATTGTGATGACTGCAAAAGAAGTAAGAGTTTTGCGAGCAGGTATGTACCGCGTGGCCCTTATGGTGTTTTGATACATTCGGACGAGCTTGAAGAGGAAGTAGGCCAATCCTCCAAAGTAAAGGAACTAAGCCGAGCATGTCAGCAAACGCCGCCTTCTACCCTCGACACCTGGAATGCTTACAATGGTGGCAATCATGCCTGATAATCTCTCCCTTCGAGTAAAATATCCGGCCATGATAAGGATGAGTATTGTGACTGGAATTGCGGCGATCGTCAGAGCAAACTCAATGTCCTTGACATCCACGACGACAACCACAAATTGGACGGTGAACCCAAGGAAGAAGAAGAAGTCGAATTTGAGGAGGGCAATGTAGATCTATGAGCACAAGTTATTGGTATGGGCAACCGAAATTCAAGCTGTTCAATGTACCTGATATGCTAGGTACCGCCTCTTCATCCTCAAATCCGCACTGATGTGCTTGTAGATGGTCCAAGCGAACTCGTCATAGATTTTTCGTGCCACAAATGACATGGCAATTGAGCCTACTGCTATCACGCAAGGAATCGCGACGAGAAATGGCTTGACAGCACTCCAAGTTGTAGACTTTATATTGACAGGACCCAGATCTTTGACAGCGTCATTGATTTCAGCCATCTGAACGGCGGCATAGATCAATAGACCAAGATTGTAGAGGCAAAGCCCGATGATTTGAATCGTATTCTTGAGTCGAAGGGCATCGTAGGCTAAAAGTAGTCCGTAGACAAAACCGAAGATGTACAAAGTTAGAAAAGTCGGTATAGTATGTTCGTAGTTTCCAGCGTTTTCAACATTAGGCTGTGGATGTAGATTCGTTTGAAAAAGAGCGAAAATGTATCTGCAAAGTCAATGTAAGCATACGTCGCATTCACCGGGCTGCGCAAATCTCAATCACAATGCCCTCTGAAGATTCGGAGGCGAGCACGTGTGTTCCCTGGGCTGAATCGACTCACGCTTCGAAGCCCAGGACTATGACGGCCTGCACACAAGTCACCCCAACAAAGGCCCAGGTCCACACAGAGTTTGGCCTATACATCTTGGATCTCGCCTGACCACCGCCAGCGGTGTGGGTCGCAAAACCTTCCCGGTGATGGTAGCCACCAGCGTACGCTCTGTCCGACGGCTGACCTCCGAGGAGGGAAGCTCTAGCCTCGTGGCCCTGAATTTTGACGACTGATGGCGAGGAGCTGAAAAGAATGTCTCAGTGTAGGGCCCTGGTTGGAGTCTGCTCCGGATTGATGAGTCCAGGAGACCCAGTCGAAAAAAACCGGAAGAAGATTCGACGTCAACGCACTCCCCGACCGTATGCTAAACCAAGATGGACTCGCCGTTTGTATTTGACTAAAATTTTGTGGTAGATTGCGGCGAAGGGTTGCGTGGGATCTGGAACGGGTTGGAGTTCGAGGGCTGAGGATCGAGGTAGACGACGGAGAAAACTTGGCAGTTCGAGGCAGGGTTCAAGGTCAAAAGATGCTAGAGACCGTGCTTAAAATGAGAGGTAGGACTAAGGTCGGAGGGCGCTTTGGTTGTGAGAAATGTTAGGATGAGCGTTGTCGTTGTGGTAAGGTAGAAGATGTCAGAAACGTTCTCTCTTTCATCCCCTGGCTCTTCAAGAGGAGGCGGCGACTAGAAAACTAGCTAGACTCGATTAGGAACGGCTTCTGATTCAACATTGAACACGGTTACAAGACACCAGAGACAAAACTCGTATTTGGTACCTTAGGCTAGCAAAGGATGGTGTCAAATTGAAAGAAGTCTACGAGTATAACCAAACAACATTATTCCATGGCTGAGAGATGAATATAAGTAAAAGGCTGTTATTACCCTATTTTTAAAGGTGCTGAGGCAAGATGCTGCGCATATAAGCCTCTTTTTCCCCGGCTTACATCACACATGAAACCTCGAACCTCAGCTACTTTATCATACAATCAATCATCTCTCACCTACTCTACTCTTTTTTAGCCATCGAGCGCCGAAGCTATGCAACATCTCATACTTGAACTCCGAGGACCAGACACCACCAACACCATGCTATTCTATTCCGAGAATGATTCAGTTCAACTCCATACCTTCGTCTTCCTGCATTTCATTATCTTCCGTCTCATCAGCAACATGTCCTCCCTGTGCTCTGGCTCTTCTTCTCGCCAGCTCACTGCCGGATCCACCAACACCAACCGTACCACCTCCGAGACCCCCCACCACCTCCAATTCCTCCCCTCTAATCACTCTACCGTCCACATCAATTACCTCACATAACTCCATGATGCTGTGTCGACTTAGACTGCGGAAGCCCTCCGTCCTCACCACGCGTCCCCAATGGGTTAGGCAGTAATTGGCCGCACGTCTTCGAAGCCACTCCTCTTTCGCCGTTCCTGCCCGCTCCCACACCACCGCTGCATGCTCGACATCTAACTCTCGACTGAGTCGACGAACGCAATGTAGACGCAGCTCTGGCATGTCGTAAACATCAGACATAACAAGAAGGCCAGCAACTTCCCGGAGATCCGGGCAGTATTCGGGATGCTTGTCGATGCTGTCAGTATAGAGGTAGTAGAGAAAAGCTCGGACCACGCTGTAGGGCTCTTGGATGTGCATCTTTTTCGTATGAAACTCCGACATTTGCGATCTATAGACTCGTTTAAAGTGAGGCCAGCGAGCTTGCAAGATCAGCTTATGCACATGGATGGGGGTGGAAGTCGAGTCCGAAGCATTCAAGAAAAGCGGCGTCTGAGACGCTTCTGTAGTCGTAAACGAAGAGGCTGCTGATACATTGTCGTCGTCCGTTTGATCGTCGTTATTCGCGGTGATGACAAAGTCGCTACCACTTGCCTCTGGCACCTGATCAAACATTGACGCGAGATCTGAACCGAGGCTGCTCATGTGTGAGGTGGAGTGTGTATCAGAAGCGGGCATTCTGGAACTCTCTACTCTGGGCTCCCATGTCGATTCACTGCCCAGCAAGCCGAATTCGCGAAGATCTACTGCCAATACATCGCTAAGGTACTCTTCGAGATTTGCAGCACCATTCTCTGAAGGCTCCATTGCACATCCCAGGAGCCAGGCTGTTGTTCCCTCCTCATTTACCGCGCAGTAATGCCAACGATAAGAAGGATCAAAAATCTCTAAACCTTCGGCGAGTCGTTGCCATTGTTGAGTACCGAGTTCGAGGGCTGAAAGGTTGCATTCTGATGGACGGATAGTACCCGCTGGAGTAACGAAGTCCAGTAGCGCGCCAGAAGAATATACGTGGAAATGTGTTCCCAGAGCCGGAGACGGAACATTTGGACCCGATACAAACTTCGTGGACGTCATGGCTCCTGGAGCAGCGGGCTTGGCGACAACGTTGGAGCTGCGAACCTGCACGCTACTTGAATTGGCAGTGTAGCTACCGCTTCCTCCTGTAACAACATGCTGCGGTGAAGGTTGTTGGCCGAAATGCGAACGTGGGCTCGGCCCTGCTCTCTCCATTGTTGACTCGGAAGTACTGTGTGCCGGGACAGATTTGAAGGCAGGACTGTTCTTCAGATCTAGTGACCACAATTCACCAGTACGCTCCATGTCAGGGCCTAAACCGCCAAAGACCCATATGCGGCCTCCCCATATCCACGTAGAATGGTCGAAGCGTGCGACAAAGGTCCAGGATCTAGACCATGTCCACGTTTTGAGGTCAAGGTAGCATATCTCATCTAACGTGTAGGTTTCCATGCCAGCTAGACCTCCAACAACGAAGAGCTTGTCATCGTAGACCGCTGCAGCATGTCTTGCTCGGCCTTTTGGTATAGGACCTTTTATTTCGGGTTGAGTCCAGTGAGAAGTAACGAGATCGTATATAACGACGTCGGAGAGATACTCCCGATGTTCGTTCTCACCGCCGTAGACCAGAAGCTTTGAACCCTGCCAAAGGCAAGCGGTATGACCTGATCTGATGGTTAACTCATGTGTACCAAAGGTCTATTATGTCTCAATATTTACCCATCCGCACGCCTGGTATATCTCCGTAATTGTCCACAAGTGTCCATTGTAGCGTATGCAGGTCTAGTCTTAGAACATGATTGTAGACTGTTTGCAAGTCAATTCGGTCTCTGGCTAAGCCTCAAGCGGGCGAATGAGAGTTAGAGGGAAATAGTACCTTCATCAGTATATTGATCGAAGCCTCCGAATGCATAGATTTGATTGTTTCCACAATAAGTCACCGAAGCATTGACCAGGCAGGCGGGCCTTTGCCCACAGGTCCTTAAGACTTTAGGTTTATAGCTTTCCTTTGACATTCGTGCTTTTTTGGACGGACTGGCGGGCAGCAAATAGGTATTATTTGACGAAGATGCGACCGAAGGTGGTGCCCTTGCTCCGTAACCAATGCCATTCCAAACGCCCGAGTAAGCTTGTGCTTGTTGGAAGCCAGAGCTTGTCCCACTTGGCTGCTGGTTCATGGTTGAATTGATGGTACCCTACGTTTCATAGATGATGTAGAGGTATTAAGCAAGGATTCACAGTTGAGAAATTGAGGCCCCGGCATGAACGGGGTAGCTATAGAGGTTTGGATTGAATATGCACGATTTTGTTTGCAATACTCTAATTCTAAGAAGTACTCTCGTACTCTAGGCTCGGAATGTTTCAAGCAATGATGATGGATGATCGACGCTCATAGGGCTGAGCCAATTCCGTCGCTGGGCAACAACGCTAGCGCCATTGCACTTGCTATGTTTATTATGCCGAGACTCAGCTTCCTACTTCTCTCCTTCACCACATCTTCTCTTCCAACATCTCCCCTTCTCCTACTCTCCCACTCTCCGCATTTATTGCAAACATCATTACCTTACGCACGAGACACCTCTACAATCCATTAGACCATTTCAACATCGTTGATCTGCTCGACCCACCGATTGCAAGAGCTTCTCTGCTAAGGAACCCAATTGACAGCATCTTTTCCGGCTACGCAACATCGACTACTAACTAACATACCCAGGATCCATTTAATTGAGACTCTTGGGATCTCGTACGAGCCCGGAACATCAACATCAACAGCGACATTTGACAATCTCTCGCTAGTCAATTGAACTATCACTAACCTGAAGACCACCGGTCTTCTTCACAGCACATCGATCGATACATTAATTTGTCCATTCGATCCTATTACTCATCCTCTACAATGGCAACTGCTTCGGTGTCAACCCCACTGAAGAGTCACCATGGCATCTTTTCCACACGTACAGCTGGCGGACGTATACCACTCACACCGTCACCGCGCACAAGAACAATAAGCCTTGCCACCAATGTCTCAAACACCTCATCTCCATTTACGCCTCCTCGCCAGACAACCGAGTCGACTCGCATAGTCTCGCAGTCAGCGTATGGTAACGTGACTTCTTACTTCTCAAGATCAACGTCTAGGACTACTTACAGAGACTCATCAAAGTCGAACATCGCCAAAGCGAACAAATCTCCCAAGCATTTCGAGCTCGGTGTTTCGGACTGGACGTTGACCGGGACTGGGACAACTGTTGGGCAGACGCCATCAAAGAGTGCCAGTCGAAAGAAAGGACCACTTCGAACGAGGTCAGGCAAGACTACTATCCGCCTTGAAACTGGAGATCGCTTCATCCCTAATAGAAACGCAAGCGAGGGCATAGTCACAGCTGGTTCGGGCAAGCTGGATGAAAGTCAACGACCAAAGACTAGCAACGGTGAGGGTTCAACGGTTCTAGCGAATGCTGTCAGTGCATTTGATCTTGGTGGCCTCACGGCAGAGGATGATGCCACAATAGCGCTAGAGGGGCTTAACTTAGAAGACGGCGACGACTCTTCTTCGTATACAAAGCCTGCTCCAGATACCCTAGCGTACGAATCATCGTTAGCAACTGCATGTGGTGTTTCACTCAATACCCGCATCCTCGCCTTCAAGCCCGCACCGCCGGAGTCGTCAAAGCCGATAGATCTCCGGTCACAATATAATCGTCCGTTGAAGCCTGCCAATGCAGCTTCTGCCCAATTCCGACGAAGAGTACTCACTGCCCCTGAGCGAGTCTTAGACGCCCCTGGTCTCGTCGATGACTACTACCTCAACCTCCTGGATTGGAGCTCCGGCAATCAAGTAGCAATTGGGCTCGAGCGCAACGTCTACGTATGGTCTGCTGAATCTGGCACAGTCAGCTGCTTGCTGGAGACCGCTGCAGACACTTATGTCAGCAGTGTCAAATGGAGTGGAGATGGTGCTTATGTTGGAGTTGGTCTTGGCTCAGGCGAGGTACAGATCTGGGATGTGGAAGAAGGCACCAAGCTTCGAAGTATGCATGGCCATGATACGCGTGTTGGAGTCATGGGCTGGAACAAGCACATCCTATCAACAGGTGCCAGAAGTGGCTTGGTCTACAATCACGATGTCCGCGTTGCCCAACACAAAGTTGCCGAACTTGTCTCCCATACATCTGAGGTCTGCGGTCTTGAGTGGAGAGCGGACGGTGCTCAGCTTGCCACCGGCGGCAACGATAATCTTGTTTCTATCTGGGATGCTCGGTCTCTAGGTGCACCTAAATTTCAGAAGACAAACCACCGTGCGGCAGTCAAAGCTCTAAGCTGGTGCCCATGGCAGCCAAATCTGCTGGCTACCGGCGGAGGCTCGTATGACAGACATATTCATTTCTGGAATACGACAACAGGTGCCCGTACGAACAGCATTGATACCGGTTCACAAGTGACTAGTCTCCGTTGGAGCAACCACTACAAGGAGATCGTCAGCTCCAGCGGCTTCCCAGACAATTCCCTCAGCATCTGGAGCTACCCAACTTTGGTCCGGAACGTGGAGATCCCAGCACATGAAACGAGAGTTCTTCATAGCTGCTTGAGCCCCGATGGTCAGATGCTGGCAACGGCGGGTAAGTTCTGATCACTTCCGGAAGAGTGATGAGACAATAGCTAACTATCGAACCTAGCGGCGGACGAGAGTCTCAAATTCTGGAAGATCTTCGAAAAGAAGCCTGGATCTGCATCAGCGATGTCGAGGGAAGGTGGCGTTACCGGCAAAGGAGGTGACATGGTGAAGCAGATGACAATACGATAGACCTCATGAATTTGCATTGTGGTGGTTTGAGGTTCAAGTCTGTTAATGCAATGTTTTGCAAGGCCTGGCCATTTTAGATTGTTTTGAGCGAGGGAGTTTGGGCTTTCTGGGCATTGGTGTGAACGATGCATACTACACGATCATGCAGCTAGCCCAAGCCAGCATTGTGTACATTAGAAGTCAGTCAACACACTCATTCATCCATCCATACGGTTTTGACAGCTCGTAAAAATTGGATGTGACGAATGGCTACTCTGAAAATGAAAATGCGCCATGTTGTTGCCAAAACTTAATGATTATGTAAGCAATCTTGGCATTCCTTGCGCCCTTGAATAATTCCCGCCAATCCAAACTCAACCTTTACAACACCCCCAGTGATCAAGGTGGTGATTCCTACCGCTGCGATCAACGACGACAAGAACGACACACAATAGGAGAAAGGAAAAGAACAAGTCTTGGAATGAGAGACTGAAGTGAAGTTGAGTGTCTGCAAAACACGGCCGCAGGGCAAGACCACCAACTTCGCCTCACATAGACCGGATCAAGCACCTCTTCCTTCATAGCAGTGGCAGCAACCCGTTATTCGTCTCACCGTCGCATCTATCCCAGCGTGCATACAAGTACTTTGTTGAATAACGGGCAGGATGTCGAACCAGCTTGTGGTCAGTCTGCTCTTGCCAGACTCTCCCAGCAACCCCAGACCCCATTCCTTTGATAGCATGCAGATGCTGAAAGCAAAATTGCTCACCACAGGGTACCGTGTACCAGCGCATCATGGACGATGTAATCGAAAACTGCCAGACAACATTCGAAGAGGATGGAGTCAATCAGCAGACGCTGGATGATTTGAGAAAGGTCGGTGTTTTGCCTTTCAGCTGTTTCGTCATGGTCCATCGGATCCTATTGCAGCAAATCATCGCTATCCTCCCGGGCAGCAGCTCATACATCATTTCTGCGTTGAGCATCACTCAATCCAAGAGATCCGGGTGTTTTCAATGATACATCAGTCCTGAGACTGGCTGTGCGCAATGCTCGATTTTTGCGGGTGGGCAGGCGGGGCTCTGGGGATTTTGTCCGACTTTTGGGGGATGCCGAGCATTTGACTCATTTTTATGCTGCGCCCCGCCATTTTCCCCCCTATTTTCTTGCCTAATCGTTTGCCGAGGTTTCAGTTGCAACTCTAACCGATCCACCAACAACTGGATGCCCTAGTATCTCCAATATCCCACAAGGTCGCCTCGCTAACCTTTCTTCATTCACAGATATGGCAGACCAGGCTCTCGTCACTTCACGTGGGAACATTCCCATGGGAGCCTCCCCCAGCGCCTCAGCCAATGGCAAATCCTACAGTCCCATCAAATGTGCCACGTCCACAGCAGGTTCCTTCCTCAGGAGTGTCAACATCTTCGGTCTCAGCCCAGAACAATGGAGCTGGTGGGGTACGCATCAAAACCGAACCTGGCTACGAGCAACAAGGCTTTCAGACCAATGGTCTCCCCCCAACCTATGGCAATACAATTGCGCAGCAACGAGCAGCAGCAAATCTCCAACAGAAGTTTGGTGCTGGTGCCAATGTGCAAATCAGTCAACTTCAGGCTCAAGCTGCTATGGGAACGCCTGGAGGTCAGCCACAGCGAAGCCCCATGAATATTCAACTGCCTCCGCAAATGACCGATCAACAGAGGCAGGAACAGGCCGAGTTCAAAAGACGTCAGCAGGCGCAACAGTACCAGAATCTCCAGCATGCTCAACAAAGGCCTATGGTCAACAATGCTCAAACTGATGGTGCTGACGAATGGGACGACTACGTTGCTCAGCGGCGTCTTGATGCGTCCAAGGACCCCGACAAGACTCAAGAAGCAGACCTGACTATCAGGCAGCAAGTCGAACAGATGAATCGTTCTATGGAAGGTGGAGGCCTGATGATGCCTCTGGCCGATCAGTCAAAGCTGCCTCAAATGAAGAAGCGCAAGGCTATTAACGTAGAAGCTGGCCCTGGTAACTCATATTCGAATCTAGCGGCGGCTCAATCATCAGACCCCAAGCACGTACCCAGGATCCCGCAAATGGATGGAGATGAAGAGGATGATGATGATGATGACAAGACCGGCATCAAGGATGAGCTTTTCGATGATGATGATGATGAAGACGCAATCAATTCGGATCTAGACGACCCGGATGACAATGTCATTGAAGAAGAGCCGGAGGATGGACGCCCATCACAAATCATGCTCTGCACCTACGACAAAGTGGCACGTGTGAAGAACAAGTGGAAGTGCACGTTGAAGGATGGGGTACTGACAACTGGAGGCAAAGAGTAAGCCGGGCTAGCGCACTCAAATTGGGAGGTTCCCTGCTGATCGCGGTTATAGATACGTCTTCCATCGAGCTCAGGGTGAGTTTGAGTGGTAGGAATATCAAATCTATCCTAGAGACGCGCCTTTGTCTCAACTCGTTACATCTTAATCCACTTCATCCATCACGGCTGCCATAACGTCCGACTGCTCCTATGGAAGCTCAACACTGGTTGTTGGCGCTAGGCGCAAGGTGTTTTTCCTTGCTGATGGATCGGATGGTCTGGGAGAGATGTATTTCAATCGTGCATGAAGACCGAGAGTTCATCCTGCGAGGAGGAAGGATCGCAGGCGTATCAGCTATTTTGTTGCTCTCTTATTCAAGCTGCAGGAGAGATGAATCGGCACGCCTAACATCAAGGCCATGCATTCGCGAAAAATGAGATGAAGTCAGCGATGCCTACTTAGACTATAGAATTGAATGCATTACGATTCAACTAAAAGCGAAGGTATCCTAATGTGCTATGATATCTTAAAGTTGAAATAAAACAGTAGTCTTCAATGAGGGTTGAAAGGCGGTGATGTGCTGCCCCTCGCCTTTGATCTCGCCCGGGAAGTTCGCAGCTCTTATCCACGTCTGACTTTCCGCAATACCTTCAATCACAGCCACCATGCCCACAAGAGTTGCAGTGAAGACCGACAAAGCTCCTCCCCCTCTTCCGGTCTATTCTCAGTAAAACTTCCCAGCCCCAGATTCCCCTCTTTGGACATTTCCGGATATTTCTGACAATGTTCTCGGGACTCCCATACTCCAGACATATCCTTCCCGGTTCCAGTCCCTGTCTAGATAGAGTAATAGCTGACTGGAGAACCTATCAGAGCCATCATTTGCAATGGTATGGTCTACTGTTCCGGTCAGGTCGCGATCCATCCCGAGACGAAGGCAATGGTTGAAGGGGGTATCTCTGATCGCAGTACGTTTACTTCGGGGTCCATTCTTCCCCTTTTCGTACAGTTACATGACAAAATGCCAGAGCAAAAAACCTCCTCCTACTCCTGAGATGCTGACTTCAAAATGTGCGCAGCTGTAAGCTACATCAGACCGAAAACCAACATTCGTTTGGTAAAGCAGAGACATGATTATCTACACACAGGCTCAATGTTTCAAGAACCTCGCGGCCGTACTCGAAGAGGCCGGATCGAGCATGAAGAACGTGGTCCGGGTTGGCGTCTTCCTGACGGATATGGCCAACTTTGCCGCCATGAATAAGGTAAGTGGTTGGATGCATCTACACACTTCTATAAATTCCCGATTCCCTTCCAAATCTAATAAAGAGTAGGTATATGAGACCTTCTTTGAGGATCCCAAGCCAGTATGTAGCCTCATGAGTTTCCAACAATCATCTGCTCGGATTGGTAGAACGGAATACGTCAATAACGGCCCTCTTCCAGTGTCGAACATGTGTAGCCGTCAAAGAACTTCCTATGCGAACCGATGTCGAGATTGAGTTGATTGCTCACCTGTAGGTAAGCACCTTTCCAATCATATTTTTGAGCTTCAAGGGAATGATTGTGTGCCAGCACAGCTGATGAGGGTGGTGAAGGCGTTCTGACGCCGCATCAGGCCTCAGTCTCGACCTCAGCACGCATCCCATTTGTAGGGGACCTTTAGAACGGTGCTTTCCATCTATGAGGAATGGGAAACAACTATGAGTTATATTACAATCGAGGATGTTGTGTCCGATGCGCCTGCCTTAGATCTCAGTCCGAAAGCGGAAAGCTTTAGTCCCTTATTTTTGAGCTCTACGTGAATACTATCTCTTACGGAAAAACAAGGGCGCGATCTTTGCGTCGTTCAAAGTTCTAGAAAGATTCCAGCGTTCTTATTGTCCCAATATGTTCATAGTAGCCGGCCGCATGCGGACACAAGGTGAGATGTTGAGAACAAAGCCCCAGCATTCGCTTTCAGGCAGAGTTGTTTTCTCTAGCTGCAGAGTACTGCATCTCATGGAGTACACTCTCCTACTTTGATTCTTCTTATGCACCTTCAGCCCGCGCGTAGTTCTCTATCAATTGCACCCCTTCCAAGCCTATCGCCATGGCGACCAGAACAAGCACCCGGACGAGCACGGTCTTGAGTTCTCGAAGGATTCAGCAGGAATCCCAGGAAAACCCCAAGCCTTTCAACAAACGGCCTGCAAAGAGCCACAACGATCAAGCTACACCTGCCAAAGCGCGAAAGCTCTCGCGCTCCGACACTGCAGCCCGAAGGATTGCCGTTGAGATTCCAGCCAAAACCCTCGCTTCAGCCCTCAAGCGACGTCAAGAGAGTATGTCTTTGGGCAGTGAGTCCTCCCTTCCCCGATGGCCGTGTTCGGCAGCTGAGGCTGATAATTTGAGACGTAGATGCCGCACCCGTCGTTGTAGTGCCTGCCAAAAGGTCACCACCGGGAAAAGTGCGGTTTTCGGGGCAAGAGCCGATGCTGGGCAGTCGTCGTTCTCTTGTAGACCGGACCCCAGGAAACACTCCAACCTCGGGCGACACTGTGCCAACGGAGGTGCAGATACCGAGCGTCATGAGTGGTGGTGGAGACAAGAGAAGCAGCAACGGCCCACAGCGGAAGATTGAGACGGTCGTCGCGGAGGACGACGGGACCGATAGCGTCGCCACGCAAATCGAGCGAGCCCAGAACCCGTCTCCGACCCCGGACGCTTACTTCCAAACTCGCTATCGCGAACTCACGTCCCTCGCCTGGACCTGGGTCAAGAACCACTTCTCCGACATCACCCCGGGAGCCAAGAGATCCCCGGACCTCCTGCATCTGGCCCACAACTCACCACAATTGATGGAATACGCCAACTGGATATCCTGCTGCGGGCAGAAAAGAACGTGGGAAGACGTCTTCAACGAGCAGAGAGCGCATCTTGTCTATGGTATTCTGGGCAAGATGCTCGAGGTGCATGTGTTTGGGCATGAGATGTTTGGGGCCGATAGGGATCAGTTGCGGGAATTGAGGGAGTTGGATGTCGAGATGGTCAACAGAGATGGTACCTCTTTCCACCTTCTCCGCCTCGTGCCCGTTGATGTGCACAACTGATATACCTGCCAGGCTTCTACCGCCAACGATGCCGCGCCCACAAGATCCTCGCCTTCCTCCCCGACCTCAACACGCCACCCCCAAACTTCCACCACTCCCTCACCGCCCTCCACGCCTCCTTCATCGAATTGCTTTCACCTCTCCTCCCTGACTCCCCACCACCAGAACTGCAGCCTCAACTCCTCACCGTCCTCCTCAAAGCAGCCACCCTCTCCCTCTCCATGCGCCGTGAGCGGAAAGTAGTCTACCACTGGGAAACCCATCCGGCGGTGGGAAGTCTTTTCGAGGAGGAAAGCATGCATATACTCAACAAGGACGAGCATGATGAGGAGGATAATTGGAGGCGCAATACGGACCTGGAGGTTGTGACGATGGCGGGGTGGCCGAGCTGTGTGGCCTATCGTCCCAACGCTGACGACGGGAACAAGGACGACGCGCAAGAGAAGAAGGAAAAAAGGGCGAAGCTTGGAATCAACAGGATTGGAAAAGCAGAAGTGTGCGTGACGTTCGGGCCTGCCATCAAGCCGCTGAGCGTTGAGCCGGAGAATTGGCTGGGGAAGAGGTTGAGGGTCGAGATGACGGAGAGGGACGAAGTGAAGTCTGCCAAGGGTAGGATTGCGGCTCTTGAGGGGAGGGCGGTCGGCCTTGGGGTTGCGGTGTCGGCGATGCTGGGGTTGAGGTATGTTGTCGGAAATCCGTGGATCCTGGAGGAAGCGATGGGGTATTTGGGTTCGTTTATCTGAGTGGTTGGAGAAGGCGTTTGCGTCATGGTTTTCACGGGAGTTCATGACCGTTGTTTTGGCATGCGAATCCAAGATTGAATATTCTCATGAATTCTCCTCCTTCAGTACCGTGGCACAGCTATTTTATTCATACTCATACATTCCTTCTGTTCATCGACATCGTCCTGTCCAACCTGATTTGGGCATCCTCTTCCTCAGCAGCAGCCAGGTGCTCGCCCGGTAATAATACAGCTCTATCAATGGTAACGGGCAGGCCTCTATGCCTGCCCCTCAACATGACAGCGCAAAGAATGAGCTTACTCAACGCATGCCAGCCCCCGCAGAAGGAGTATGCGACGTTGGGTAAACCCACGCTGATGCCCACACAGCCATACGCAGAGACTACTTCAAAGACAACGTTGAAGGCTGAGTAATTTACAGGATCGCGCTCGAACTGGCTAGTCTCTGTGATGGTGATGAAGAGGATGGCAAGAACGATCCACCACAGGTCGTGAGTCAGTTGACCACGAAGTTGTTGGCGGACGAAGTAACTCCCCGACTCCGTGGGTCCTCGTTGGGTTGTCAGAGTCCGCATGAGGCGGCCAACGACCCCTTGGTTACTTTCTTCCCCCTGTTTTGCTTGAGGGTCGTCAGCGTAGATGCCTAGGCTGCGTTCTTCGTAGACGTTGGAGTTGCGCATCGTTATGAGAACAGGATAGGCGGATATGTACATCATGATTACATAGAGGATCAGGAGACCAATTCGGAGACCGGCGATAGATACAACGTTGAATCCACCGCTGCGTACGGCGAGGGCCTGGAAGAGACCATCGAGAACGCGAGAGCCGGAGGGTAACGAAGTCACTGTGGAGTTACCGATCTGGATGCATGGTCAGCGATACTGGGCAGCTGCTGCATGTGGCTTTACTGACATTTAGAACTTCGAAAGCAGCCCAATCAGTCCCGTTCAACACAACAAGGGTCGCTAAAAGCCACCAGGTATGTCTTGCGGGAAAGAGATTTGTGTAACATCGTCTAGGATGATCGAGTAGAAACCGAAGAGTGGTCTTGTATTCCAAGAACTTCTCGTTATCAGGCAGTAAACTGAAAAGTGTCCATATGATTAATCTTAAGAAGACTGGATAGCAGGTATTGCCGGCTAGAATCATAAGGCCCATGGTGATAAGAACGTAGTCAGACGTTTGAAAAGCAACCCTGAGAATCCAGGTCAGCTATGAGAGACTTCCAGCTACGACAAAAGTCAAGGTAATTTCAGGAAACGTACATGTTGGCATCGAGCAAACCCAAACCGCTGTTATTAAAAGCAGAAACCCCGTTGAAAGCGCCAACCCACCTTGGAGAAGAGTCAGCCGTCTGATGTCCAAGTAGACAGGACACGCGTTGCGAGCATACCAAGGGTTCTCGGCGTTCACATCCGTGATACTCGCCCTCTTGCTCGCAACATAGGCACCGAGGCCTATACAACCCAGGATTTGCCACAGAACGAAATACAAAGGAACGATGACTGCTAGATATGTGACAGCTCTATACTCCACTCCCCCGATTCGTTCGCGCTCCGCAAGACTGAGGTTACTAAATTGGGAATTTCTGCCAACGAATCCCCCTGAAAAGTCGCCATGTCGCGGGAGAGGTAGGCTCTGCGCATTCCCTTCATCTGTCCTTGGTAGTTGGTCAGAATACACCGGTCTCGGCGAATTGATGGGATGGTTCCGCACATTTTGCCGGGTGCCAAGCCCTGACAAAGATAATACTCGTCCGTGCTGTCGTTCTCTTTGTGAGGCAGGCGAAGTGAATGTAATACGGCGTGTCACACCAGTGTCAAATCCCAATTGTTGTCCGGCTTGAGCAGGATCGAAGCTTATCTTGTCTGCCTCAAGATCCTTCGCACCTGTCTCAAGCTTAGGGAAGTGATAAGTATTTGGTGAGGTATTTCCTTCAGGTTGTAGTTGGGTGTTGGGGCGGGATATATGCCCATCGGCTTCTTCCGTAAGGTCCGTTTCTGAAGTAATTGCCCTACCTCTGACCACAACTCCGTCAACTTCAGGCCTCGGAAGAGAGCGAGAACCTGGCAACGATAGCCGTCGCGTCGAAGTCCTGCGGCTCCGCGGCCGTTGCCGTTCCTCTTCGACTATGCTCTTGAACCTGCGCTCGAAAGCATTCCTTCGTATTACGACGACGGCAATCGAGACCCATATGGCGGATCCAAGTATTATGAGCGAAAACAGGATGAATTGTTGGAACGTATTCATTTGCGAAAGATTGACGGTAGTGAGGCCTGCCTCGGTCATGGCTGATACCACGAGGAAAAGAGAGTCGACGTAGCTGATACTTCTCGGTGGTGTAGAAGAGCCCCAGAATATAAGGCTCGAAAACAGACAAACTCCGATGAAGTAGGCATAATGGAGAACAATGAAATTGAGGGGCGGGAGGTGGAGGGAGATCCAGCCAAAAGCACGCGAGAAGGAGGAAGGCAGGCGGATACGTGGGCGTGAGACTGCAGCCGATTAGCTATACGTCTTACCAAAGGGACTATTTCATAGAAGTCAACACATACTCACCATTACTATTAGTAGGTTGCACTGGCTGCAAATGACTTGGGAAGGTGTACAGCTGGTCCTGCGGGCTAGAGAAGGAGCATCTAGGAGGATGACGACACGAATGTCGATAACTCTCGATGCAGGTACATCTTACCGCGCCAAATAGATTTGTCGAGTCGCAGTGCGCAAAAGGTCAGGGGGCATCGAGGGTGTGAGGGTGTGAAACATTAGGTAGAGTAGAGCAAAGCAAATGCCAAGACCACATTTCTGTCTTTCCGAGGTGTTCGGAAACACAGTCGCTAGCTGAATCTAGTTGGCCTGGGACAGAGAACGCACTGGTGACACGGATTGCTGAAAATGGGTATTTGGGGACAGGAAGATGCTTTGCTCATTCATAAGTCGTCTTCTTGTCGTTACTATCTGATCCAAGCCTTCCTCTACAATTTGTTCCCTCGAAAATGTATCCAACAACTTTGAATAGCTCGCTTATTTCCATGCCATACTTTAGTGAATGAGGGAATCAAAATATAAAAAAAACAGAGGCCGCTCGTTGCCCCGCCCAGGCTAATTCATAAGACTAAGGCTGCCGTCAGAGTCAAGTCGTTTATGTATCGTGATAAGAGCCGTTGCGCATCGAACTGTCTTGTACTTGTGCAGCTCTTGGAAGAAAGAGTCACAAAGGACAGTCTGGACCGTCACAGCTTCAAACAATAACCCCCGACAGCACTCGCGTCGAAACCAGTTCAAAGCATGACAGGCTGTCGAGCCGGTCTTGAACCCGTGACCAAATTCGAATAAAAGAGCGATTTCGTATTTCGTTACTCGCATGAACGCAGCTCAAAAAAGATGAGGAAGAACCATGAGATCACTAATGAAACTGTCATTATCAGAGCAAATCAGTGCAGCTTCATAAGACTGCCCTTTGGTGTTGATCGCCGCCGCCCTTATGAACATGGTTGACTTCGTGAGGAAAAGGTTTCCTGGCGGTGATGATATGCCTGCTTGCCATTAGTCATTGCAAGCCAATATGAGAGAATACATGGATTCCAAATTGACGGTCGTCTTAGTCAGAAATGCCAAGAAAGCGCAAAGCCTGAGGTCGATAGAAAGTGCCATCATCACTTACAATTCGTGGTATGCATGGATATCAGCTCGTTGGACGATTGTCTCAACTTCGCTGAGGTATCTCTTCACATCTGCGATTGGCCAGTTGTAGGAGGGTCTTGTGAAAGGAGCGAGGCTGAGAGCTTCTATGGCCTCACAAAGGCTAACCCTGTACCACCTTCCGATTTCATGTTCCCGCCAGTCTTGACCCCACTCACCAATGGGTATCCTGATTTTTGTATGCTGGACGTCAACGAAGCCCCATTCCTCTAAATGTCTTGGATTGTCATGATCATACGCAATTGAGCGCTCATGACGTCGCGTCGCGTCGAATAGGTAGTCATACCAATGTTCGAGTGCTTCTCCCTTACGGCTAAGTGTATCATCGTCACAGCGAGGCACTAGATCTATTTCGACATGCTCGATGTGACCAACGCCTGGTTTGAGGTGTCTATTCTCTTTTTAGTTCTGGCATCTGTCAACAGCTCCGCATACGTTCACCCACCGGAGCACGTTAGCATACATTTCATGCCAGCTTGAAACACTGCCGCAAAGCATGGCAAGATGAATGAGGTCCCAAGAGTCTTCACCCATGAACCACGGGCTCTCAAAATCCCTGGGGGTTCGAAAACGCAGATTTGGTGGTATCCTACGGCGTACTTTAGCGCGGTTCTAGCCGAGATTTAGAATACATGATGCACAAACGCGTCAGGTTGTATTTTGGAGAGATCGATGCCAATGACCTGGACCGCTTTTAGCCTCGTCATCGAACCATGGTGGTCCAGGCTATACCTCTGCCATGGGGTATTTACTGCGGGATTCAGCTTGGTTAGCCTGATGATAAAGCTCGATTACGAAACGACTGAAAATCCATACGTACTCCGCCATGTTGATCGCCCATATGCCAGTGCCACATCCTACATCGAGGACTCTCAATTGAGGATAATCCTCCCCAGAAGGAACGAGGGGCGCGCGGTGCAATTCATCCCTGCGTGCAAGGAGGACGATATGGTCTAAGGCATCGTGTCGTTCTTTTTCGGCCTGTCAAGGTGACTGGCATCAGTGATGAGGGAGCAAAGAGGGGTGGTGGTGCTGGATAGCTGACCTCGTCGCATGGGAATTGGTAGATGCCTCTGCGATAACCGTGGTAGAGGCGACCATGTTCACTATAGGGTGGGGGTTCGCTATTCCTAAGGGGCGGTACGGGTCAGCCATGGAGGTTGTGCAGAATGGAGCTCGCTTGGATACATGCCCGCTCATCACGATTTAATGACCGCGCAAAAGCACGAAAGCTCTAGTCCTCAACCTGCCCACGATGATGTTCCTTTGCTTGCCAATCTGAATTAACTTGCTATGGGTTCCTCGCATCGAGAAGAAGGGGAAGCGAGAGTGTGGGTTAGGTGGGATGTCTACGACAACCATCCAGACTAAGATGGACGGGGGGGGCAGCTTTTGGGGGCTTTATAGATTATGCCGAGTGGGACACAGTAATCTTACTCTCAATGCTTCGGTGTTGAGCAGCATGGGACGAAATTTTGGGGAACGAAAAGGATTAAAGGAAGAACTTCCGGGAACAGAGAACCAACATCTTATTTATCCATGATGCAGTTAAAAAGCACAGGGGACTTTTTCTTAGGCCGGTCTTAGGTCGAACCACTGTGTCGGGATTCATGGCTTGCCGCAACACACCATCCAACGACCCTCCTTAAAGGGCTTAGGGGGCCAACATCTGGTCCGGGGGGGGCACCAGGGGGGTCTCTACTTTTTTAGTCTTACTAGTGAGAAGCACCGAAGCAGACCCTTGTCCCAGTAGCCTACCAGTAGCCTAGCAGTAGCCTACCATACATCTGCCCTAAGCTCCTTGCTTTTTTTTTCTTTCCCTTTTTCCCTTTTTCCCTTTTTCGTTATTATGTATTATGTATTAATATTTATTATTATCGTGATTGCTATTATTATTATTATTATTATTATCATCAATCTCATTATCATTATTATGATTGGGGTACGGGGGGGGGTTGAGGTAGCCTATGAGATATGAAGGGAGAGGCGAGAGAGCTGTGATGATTGTCTCTTCGTTCCTCGGCCGGGGAGACCGTAGACCGTAGACCGTAGATAGACCGCTTCCAGTCCAAGTACTAAGGCACTACTACTCTATACTTTGCAGTGACACATGGTTCGACCCGTGGTACTTGTTCAATCCGTAGTTAGTACCGTCGTACCCACTCACTACCCAAGAGCTTGCCCTGCAAATTTTGGCCCACTAGGCACTAATCCACTATTGAACCCTAAACCTACCTATTGATACCCGTCGATTTCCATTCACGATATAAGACACTTTTTTTAGGACCCGACAGTTGCAACGATCGATGCATCATCCCTCCCACCGTAGTCCCAGTCCCACTCCTTTGGATAGCTACATGCAATGGAAGAATAAAGAATACATAATGAAATCTCGACGGCATTGAAAATTTCTTTCCTCTTCCCGCACAGACCCATGTCGATGTAGGAAGTAGAAAAGTACTGGAGTGGTAGATAATGCACACTGTAAGAACCAAAAAAGAAGGAAAGAAATGACACTATTGCAGACTCTTGGAGTCTTCTCCCGGGAGCCGCACCCACGCTGATCTCGTATATCGCTTCTTCCCTCATCGAACCCGTGCAAATATTCACCAATTCGAGAGTATACTCCACCATTTCTCGATTCTCGGTTTCTGGGGACATGCAGCGGCTTTATCGACCAATCGCTTGGCTCACCTGGACAAGATTGCACCCGATGCCTCGGACACGCTCGCATCGGTGATGATTACGCCTGGCCGAAAGAGAGTGAAGAGAAAGTAGCTCTTGGTACCACAAGGTATAGATGTCATCATCGGTCCAAGCAAATCCTGCTCCCTGAATGTTCGGAAATGCTTTCCCAGCGTGGTGGGAACCAGCAGAATTCGGATTTCTTTTTTTCCCTTTTCCCTTTTCCCTTGTTTGGCGTAGGCAGAAGCCGCTTCTCTTACAGCTCTCCTACAGGGCTACCTACAGGAAAAAGCTGATTCATATTGCCGCTAGTGCAGGGAAAATGGGATTAATTGGGGTATTGGCAGTGGTGGAAAAACCACTGGAAATGATGCAATCATTTGCCTGGGATTCCTTCAACCATTCCCTTGGGTTCGGTAGTCTCGTGCGAGGAGCACGCCAAGCGAACAGATCAATTTCCCTTCCATTTCCCCAATGTACCCAGGCCAGAGACAAGTCTGACCCCAATTTGAACCAATGCCCGTGCCAAGCAATTTTCCACGGATGCATGTCTATCGAGATCATGTCGGCTACTTGCAGCCAAAGCACCCAACGGCACCCGACGCGGTTTAATACCCGGACCAGTCAATAGACCTCCATGCGCCTACCCGCTGTCTACTGCGCATGCCAGGATGCAGACTTCCACTCTTCAAGTAGGAGTACCTAGTCGGCGTCGGCGTCTGCTTATTAACTTTCCTCGGGCAAAGATCCTTTGCACGACCGTAGTAGTCCAACTTCGCTTATACCACCATCGTCTACAGACCAGACTCCGATCAAGGTTTGCTGTATTGCCACCTGGCATCTCGTCCGGCCATCGGGCTCAACAGCATGCTTAGCCTTCCCGTTAACCAAAGGTTGTGCGCCCACGGCTAGAAGACTCGGCCTACTCTGCAGCGTGACGGGTCACATCTTGGTAGAAAAGCCACCAGATCCTATGACTTGGTCTTGGGAAGCATAACCCGTGCTGGCTTGAAGATGCTTCACCAGTTTCACACGGGCTAGTTGGCAGAGTGATGGTCACATCTCCGTAGAAAACCCACCGGATCAGATCCTTTGGTCTTGGAAAGGACAACCCGTGCCGGCGTGAGGTGCTTCATAAGCAATTAGAATGACAAACTGAAGACCATGATTGACATTTCCTTTTATCGGCAAAGTATAAACAGGAGATACTTGACACTTCATACTCTACTTGACAACTTTTTTGTCGGCTACGAAAGTCTGTTATAAAAGTCTGTTGGATCAGCCATGACGGTCTTCTACTTCTCCTAAAAGGTTGGAAAAGTCTAATGCGGTGAGTGATGGTCCAAAGATAGAGCGTCCTCGGGTCTGGACACCTGTCAGCGACCCAATCTTATGCATGGCCAGCACCCAGCCTTCTGGTCCAACCTTAAAGCGTACCTTTGGGCCGATCGATCTGGGGTCCCCTCCAGGCACCTGAACCTGCCCCACGTGATGGTCGCCATGATCTTGAAACTCGACGTCATGGTTGCCAAGATCTTTGGAAGTCGACGATCGTCGTCTGTCGGAGCAGCAGTGTGCTATCGGTGACCATCTAGGGTAACATCGCGTGGAGAGTCTTTGACCGGAATAGACATCGTTCTGTGTGGCTGAAGAATTGCAGTGTTCTTCAAAATCTTTAGTCATGTGGCGATGGAGATTTGTTGGTTGAGTACAGGTTGCCCTGACCTCCCCGTGTGGACTTCGCCTACTGTCGGAACTTGATCACTTTTCCTTAGTAACTAATGCTACAGACATGCTATTGATGGGTGCCGTGCTGTATACACTGCCTTGTGAGGATGGTCAATTGCTGTGTCGATACTCTGTTGGTTCTCTCTTTCCTTTCATTGGATAATGAGGGTTGTGCCTTCTTCATTCGTTTACAGCGTGTCTCGAAAAGGGTAACGATCTTGGCTTTTTTTTCGAGCAGAGGCGTCGTCTCCAGCCGTTCCCTTCACCTCTTCCCAAATGCGATGTGAGATTAGGACGAACATTATTGCTTGTGCTTCCTCTTTCACCATACGCCTACATAATTTGGTATGCGCGTTATCAGCTCTCTTTCATTGAACTGGTTTGCAGCATCACGCTTGACCTTGCTTTCTTTTCCACGGATTTCTGCAGATAATTACATCACTCGATCACTCGGCGTGTTTGTCTTTCTCGCGGCGACATCATGTTGAAAGGAATCATTCAACTTTCAGGCAGGTTTACACTTCAATTAACCAGTCCTGAATGTACTGACTGCTTGCATAGCTTCACCTTCTTTTCCATGGCGCTGGGAGGTGAGATATACCCCGTCACCATTAACAGAGGAGATTTTCATCGCCAACGAGGCGGAATGGGCAAGGCTAGCATCACCAATTGATGACTTGGAACACAACTGCTGGGGCATCACATTTGATAGTGGTGTAATTCTAACGCAAAAGCATCCACTTCACGGGAGCGTATGCAACTTCGAGCTCATTCTCAAGCTACCTTTTATCACGATCGAAGACGCCCAAACCACTGTCCGTTACGATCGGCAGTCCTAGCCTTATGCATTCCACACTTGCAAGGACAAAGTGAAAGCCATCGAGCATGCAAAGACTCTTACCCTTGCACTACTCGACAAGACAATGGGAGATCTCTTATGCGCTGGCGGGGGAGAATGCCTGACCATTACGAGCTTGGCGAGTGGATACGGGCCCTGATCGACCACGGCTATCGTATCATGGCTGCTGCACAGACCAATGGCTCTGGACCCGGTAAGACCCACGGTTATGGACCCAGTCAGACCAACGGCTCTGGACCCAGTCAGACGAATGGCTCTGGACCCAGTCAGACCAACGGCTCCGGACCCGGTCAGACCAATGGCTCCGGACCCGGTCAGACCAACGGCTCCGAACCGTGGCGGACCCAGAAACTCTGGATTTCAGCCTCGACCATCCGGCGGCTCGACCGAGGTAATCTGCCCCCAAGCCCACGCTGGAGGAAACGACGACTGCAGAGACATGAAGCGGCGAACGGTGCAAAGGTGAGGTGTGGCTGAGGCGGGGGCTCGGGAGACGACAGGCGGGCGGTTTTTACGGGGCGGTTGCCGTGGCTGTCAATGGCGTGTGGGATAAGTAGAAACGTGGAAGTAGCTGTAGCTAGGTTATCGGGCCAAAAGCTACGGATGTCACGGAGGGGGGGGAATAGCGGAGGAATGTCATGGGGATGATGGTTAGCGCTGGACGAGGCTTAGAGTAGGGTAGGATGCGGAGCCCGACGATCCGTCAGTCAGTAAAATCCCATGGCCCGAGCGAAAATGATTGATGGCTGGCTTCAAGAAGTCGTTGCAGTATAGGTCCGGGAGACCGGTTCATGCATATTGTTCGTTTCGGAAATTTGGATCGGGAGACTGGTTTCGTTTCAAAAAAGGGGTATCGGTCCAAAAGGGGAACGAAGAGAAGAGAAGATTAGATACAAATTCACGCATTACAATCCCTCTATGCACAACGAAAGCATCTTTGGCACCGAAAAGAAAACTTGCCCGAGACTCCATCCGTCCCCCGGGGATATATAGACACCGCCCACGGATTTGCCCGCCCCGCCCCGCCCCGCCCCGCC
The DNA here is from genome assembly GCA_022315425.1 of Pseudevernia furfuracea. NCBI lineage: Eukaryota > Fungi > Ascomycota > Lecanoromycetes > Lecanorales > Parmeliaceae > Pseudevernia > Pseudevernia furfuracea. The sequence continues at coordinate 1,474,952 of JAIUPT010000050.1, forward strand.
CGGAACGCCTTGCTTTCGGTATATTTCGTGAAAAGTCAGCAACATGTCAATATATATATTTGTAGAAAATCGAAAGGGAAAGAAAGGCCCCCCGCCCCCGAGAGAGCAGATCAAGGGTCGTAATTCTTGTACGCGCAGCTGCAGAAATCGGCCGCCGGCATCACGGTGTAGCCCGACGTGACCCGGTCCGCCGGCTGCCCGTTGACCAGGTTGTAGCACGCCGGCACGTCCACCCCGCCGCCGATGTCCTGCGTGGCATCCACGGCGTAGTCCCACTCGGCAAAGGCACCGCCCGCGGGAGCGCCCGCGGCCCCGGTGGCCGACGACGACGCGGCGCTGGTCGTGTTGCTCGGGTAGGACTTGGGCTTGCCGGTGTAGAGGTCCGCCGTGAATTGGGTGTTGTTGTAGTCGCATCGGACGCTGAAGGAGGGGAAGACGGCCTTTATCACCGTCGTGGTGAAGGTGTAGCGCTCGTTGTCCGTTCCGGCGTCGACGAGGGTGAGAGTTGCGTTGGAGAAGTTGATGGAGAAGGGGTTGTTGGTTGAGGAGATGGTGAGGTTGGATGCGGGGGCGGAAGTGGAATTTGCGGCCGAGATGATCCAGTTGAAGGTGGCTTGGGCATTGGTTGGGGAGGTGGCATATGTGACGGAGGGTTCGCATTTCCAGCTGTCCGGGTTGGAAGTGCAGTTGGTGGAAGTGGTGTCGAGGAAGGTGGTGAAGGTGTAGGAGCCGATCGGAAAAGGTTCGGCGCTGGGTGAGGAGCTGGAGGAGGGCGCCGCAGGGGCGGCATTACTGTATGGGATTGTCAGACACCTTGGGAGTTTGATAGCTTCTTTCATGACCTACCTGCTGTTGTGCTTCTTGTGCAGACCGACGGCAAGTCCGACGACCAGAGCAACGAGGCAGGCAAGCACGATCATGGCGACGACACAGATCCGCCGCCATCCACCTCTCCGCGCAACATATGCGTTATTCCTCAACTCGTCGAATTTCTCTCCCTTCGGACCGGTTACATCCCATAGTGTGTATGTCGGAGGTGATCGTCCGCTGTACCGGGGAGGCTCTCCCAAGAATCTCCGGTGGAAAGGACGATTGTGTGTTTTCGGGGGTGAGGTGGGAGGTATCGGGATGTAATTGGCATCTTCTTCGATGATTGAGAGTCTGAGAGAGCTGGCGCGGGAAGCATTTCTGCTACCCCGTCGTACTCCGGCAAGGGTTGAATGACGTGGAAGAGTACGATCATTGTTATCTGGAGCCATAGTGACGTCGTCTCGCATATGACATTGAAACGAGGGGTGGGGGTGGGGAGGTCGGAGAGTATTGAACGAGGCTGATGGAAGCAAGGAGGACGGCGAGGAGGAGGAGGAGGAGGAAGAGGAGAGAGGAGAAATTATTGGCAAGGCAGTAGCAGTGGTGTCATGGGGCAAGGCTAATACTGTAGCAAAAGTTCAGCGCAAGTTTATCGTTGTGGCTTTTGGAACAAATAAACGATGCAATCTCATTCTCCGATCTCGTCCATTACGGTAACTAAATTCATAAATGAGTTGTTCCACGCGGCTCAGTCACTAAGCCAGGTTGAGAGTCAAGATCTAGCACTAAAAACCTGCCGACTCTTGATTAGTTGATTACTAATACTTAAAGGCTTTTAAATTGATTGATTGATTAAATAATTGCAGGGGCCACAGATCTGTACCTACCTTACTTTCTAAAGTACCTTAACTTAACTTACAGTCTAGACAAAATAAAATAAATCTACCCTAAGAGTCGAGAAGCAAATGGAAGACAATAATTCTGATGACTTAATCATATGATGAATGATGATATGATGATGATTGATACAGTAGCACGCGGAACACGAGGATCACGCAATTGAATTCATGCATTCATGCAGCATCCATCTCGTCCCGACTTTCTCTTTCTCGCATCTTTCTTTCTTTCTTTCTTTCTTTCTTTCTCTCGCACTTTCGCACTTTCGCATCTCCACACCAAGCCTTCAAGCCTTCAAGCGTGACGCCTATCATCGATGCCGAACATCTGCGTCCAAATCCCCCTAAATATGCGCACCATATCAAGCATACATATACGGATAATGATCAAGTGATCAAAATCATCCAGACCCACAATTAAAATGATAGCCAAGGTAGTAATAGGTAGTAATAGGGAATAGTAGGTAAATAGGGAAATATTGATTGACACCCCCAAATAGCTGTCGCATCTCCCTCTTTCAATGCAATGCAAGTTGTAAGCCTTTTCATGTGTGGAAACATATCCGTGTTCCTGTTCATGCGACTGCATCAACGCTATCAATCACCTCCTGCCGCTTTGCTCTATATCTGGATTCGGCTTCGAGCGATGCGTCTTCCTTTTCACAGCCGCAAACGGATGCTCCAGCATTCCATCTCCTTGCTCCGATGTTTCTGTCCCTAGCTTTCTACGCGCGACCCAATCTTGCTCATTGTGCTTCCCATCTTTCCTTTCTTGATTCCTTCCGAGTAAGCTTAGCAAGACCATCAGAAGAGGAAGTGCTCTTCCATCGAGACTGGTAAAAAATGCAACTCGGACCACACTTTCACCATTTCCAACCATCTTGTATGGCTTATACTGCCATCAATCTCCTGAAGATATAGAGCAGCATATCAAGGGCAGTCAATTGATGAATACCGATAGCTCCTCTAACAATGGGCAACGGTCTCTTACCCGAAGAACACGGCAATCGTAACATTGGTCCGCAGCGCACCAAAAAGCTAGGTGATAGATTTCAACCGTACGGCGCCGGCCGTGTGCCGGGAGAAAGACCTCCAAGGGCCTCAAATCCATGGCCCGAGATTCCGCAGTTGCCAAGGCGAAGCGATCGAAAGAGCAAAACCCCGTCAGGGCCTCACGACATTGAGGGTAACGACTCTGATCCGGTCGAGGCTTACGACGTCGCATGGAATCAAAAGGCTGCGGCGACAGCCAAGCCCAGTGATTATGGCATATGGGGCACCGCTTTTGCCGAATTCATCACATCATATTCCGGTCTTGGTAATGGCTGGGTGGGGAAGAGACCGCTGGGTAAGGGGGGCTATGGTCAGGCAGGTCTGTGGGAGAAGTATGACGGCAATGGAACCGTCGTTGAGGTAAATAAAACCTTCTCTACCTTACTGGCCAACTTCCTCACAGTCTCCAAGCAAATGGTAATCAAACAAATCGGCATCCGCAAAGGAATTTGGAGGCCGGAAATGCCAACGGAGGTTAAGATGATGAGAAAGATGGAAGAGACCGAATGTCCATCTGTGATTCGATATATAGCTTATAGGAGGTTTCTTCATGACCAAGTTCACCGTATCTACATGGAATACTGCCCTCATGGCGACCTCAAAAGACTATATAGAAGATACAAAAAGTTTAGGTTCGTTTGTCCACGGCACCAGACGTGTTGCGATCGACTCCGAGGTACTGAAACTGAGCAGGTTATACATGCCCGAATCGTTTCTCTGGGACGTCTTTCACCATCTTGTGGAAGCAGCTGTAGCGATGCGGTATGGGCCAGCCAACGGAGGCTGGGGTGGTCACGAGATTGTTCACCGGGACCTAAAGCCTGGAAACAGTCAGACTCCTGAAAACCTCCTCACTCTTGCTAACGCTAACTGAGATCAGTCTTCTTGGGCACGGAGGACTGGAAAGGTGGAGTTCCTTTCTATCCGGTCACCAAGTTGGGAGACTGGGGCCTCGCTAGGCAGACTCATGCCAATGATCCTGACAACCCATCTATCCTTCGCAAGGCAGGAACTCCGGGATACAGGTCACCGGTAAGTGCAATAAAAGCTCACGGATGCAGCGCAGTTGTTGAATGGTATCAGGAACAAAAAGATCCACCTCTACCTATCTTCGAAACAAATCCATTGACTATCCTTGCACACACCAACGTCTGGGCAATTGGAGCCACGATGTTTGAACTGATGACCTTGCACAGAGTCCACGGTTTCTTGATAAAGCCACGAGGCAATATCATCGATGAAGAAGGCATCAAACCTATCCAAACGAATCGAAAGCCTCCTTACAGCTCGCAACTCTCCAAGCTAATACAGGATTGCCTCAGACCCAACCCGCTGGACCGACCAAACGTCATGGAGTTACGTACCAAGATCGGCACCCACCGTGATGCCATTATCCAACTTGCGCAGGAGCGCGATACAGCAAAGCCATCGGAAGACGAGAGGCTGTACTATATAGGGAATGAGATCAAGTGGGCGAAGACAGGAGACTGGCAACCGCACGAACGCGATAGAGATTCGAATAAGTCTGACGATGGTTTTGCAGACCCCGAATTTTCTCCTATAAGATATCCAGTCTTCGAGGAGCCAGAGGAATGATGCATCGTGAGGATCTCCACATCTCTTACCGAGGTGATTCAGAGTACCAACAGATGGCAAGAGACGTAGATTCTGTGAGCGAATGGAGGCAAGTCGTAAAGCGAACCCAGAAGAATGTTTTCAATGGCCTTCGAAGGGGTACTCGGGGAACTGTTGAAAAAATGGACAGAAGGAGGGGTGGAACTTGGATAGGGGATTGTTCAAATGTGCTGGGTCAGGTCCAGGAAGTCAGAATGTCTACTTTTTGGGATCCATCACAAGCGCTGGACCCCGTCGTTGTTCTTGAAAGCCTGGATATGCAGACTTTTTTCTATCAAAAAAGTAATGCTCAAGGCGATAGGTCGAGAAAATCATGCAAAGTCTCGGAGCGTATAGTAGAGTACTCCGTAGCGGGACCGCAAATCAAATATACCTCTACCTTTCTTTCTCTTCTCCAACCAAATTCCATGAGCATGATGTGAACAGCAACGCCAATCACACTGCCCTTCAAGGCATGTGAACCTACACAATTCTTTTGAAAATGCTCAAAGCAATCTTCTTTGCCACCTTCGACGTCAATGAAGGTCTCTCCTCCCCCCCGACCGCCAAAACATCCACGGCTAACATCGTCTCCATAAGGCCCCAAAGTCCTCCACCAAGTCCCCGCCTCTTCCATAACCGCCTCCCCCTCCTCCCCCTCCATCCCCCTCCTCCACTTCCCCCCAATCTCCTCCCTCGTCATCCCCCACCCGACCCTCTGCAACGGCGGCCTCTTGACCCTCACCCACTCCCACCACCGCATCCTCTCCCACCCCCAACACATCGCCTCCCCCCGCTACCCGCGCAACGCCTACACCTTCAACTTCTGCCTCGTGCTGGCCGAAGACGCCGACTTCAGCGCCCACATCCCCGTGGCGCGGAAACTGAACGCCCTCTTCCGCGCGCTGGAGGAGCAGAGCGGGTTCCTGACCCGCGACGGCGACGGCGGGGGCCGCCTCTACGCCCTGTGCGAGATCCTGCTCGAGGACCTCAACACCTACTCCGAGGCCATGGTGCCCCTCGACGCGGCCAACACCCTCAACCTCAAGCTCTTCCCCACCTACCCGCCGCCCCCGCCCTGCCGCCCCCACCACGTGCCCCTCGCCACCGTCCGCCTCGCCGGCCTCGTCGACCCCAACTGGGACCTCACCATGCTGCGCGTCCTGCCCTGGCTCGACGGCGTCCACAGCGTCGGCCAGATCGCCCTGCGCGCCGACGCCGACTTCAAGCTCGTGCGCAAGGCCGTCCGGCACCTGCTCTACTACGGCTGCGTGCTGTTGCTCGACGTCTTCAGCTTCGGGGCCGTTTACGCGCCGACGGCGGAGGTGGCGGCGTTTGTGGAGAGTCGGGAGATGCAGGCGGAGTGCGGGAGGTATGTGGCTTTGGGTGAGGGGGGCGGGTCTGGCGGGGAGAAGGGGGAGCGGGAGGGGGACGGGGACGGGGACGGGGAGGAGGGGGAGAAGAGGGCGTTGAGTGGCACGCGGTTGGCGGAGCTGTATCTGTCGTTGAGACAGGGCCTCAGTGTCAAGGGCTGGTGCGTGGAGCATGCGGACGCGGTGGGGAGGATCGACGTGAGGCGGTTCATCACCTTCGGCGTCATCAAGGGCTTCTTGTACCGGGTGCACAAGTACGCGTTGGCGACTTCGGTGCACAAGTCCGGCTCGAAGCGGTCGACCAAGGCGACGACTTTCACCCGTCCGAAGCAGAGGGAGGGGGAGCAGAAGGAGGGGGAGAAGACGGGGGGCGGGCAGGCGGCGAATGGGGATTTGGTCAAATATCTCGACGGCACGCATTGCTTCGATGAGATATGTACGGATCTTATGATTAGCGAGAAAGAGTTGACGGCGAGGTTGAAAGCGTGGGGGGATGTGCAGATTATATGTCGATGATAATTGGCAGATATGTGAAGCTTTGGACCGGATTAGATAATTCCTTTGGAATTAGAAAAATCTTTGTATTGTATTCTTACGTTGAGCCATTGGATAAAGGGTGAATCGACTACATGTGACAGAATCCCAACATGACCAAGAATAGGCATTCACCGTCCACCAAGTCATGGCAGCCATACCATTCAACTCAAGCCCTAGGGGTATATAGCCAGAAGAGCGCCCGGTATGATCTCCCGGACTACACCCTACTCTTCACCTTCCTCCCACCTCTCCCGCTCCTGCCTCATCAACGGTTCCATTACCGGGTCGGTGAAAATTCCCTCCCCTGGTCCTCTGACTCTCCTAATATCAGGTGGAAATACAGGCCCGATTTGTGCCTCCCAATCCGACCTCCTAGTCATCAATTGCCTCGCCACATCGCCAATGCCCGGTTTGCTAATTCCGCCCAAAGCACCGTTTGCGGTCGAGACACCACCTTGTATGGGATGACTGCCACCACCCGCACCTCCGGGCCTTTTGGTGTTCTTCTTCGTCTTGCCTAATGTACGCGTACGTTTCAGATACGCTTGTTGTACTTGGCCGTCGAGATCTTCGAGGATGGTTGCAAATTCCTGATAAGCCATCTGTTCCTGAGACAGCTCCAAGACTCTCTGTTTTCTTGCTCCGTTGACGACGCTGACTTCTCTCAATTTCTCCTGCAGGTAACGCAAGCGCTCTGCGATCTCGTCATCGTAATGTGCGTCATAGTCGGGCTCATTGTCTGGGGAAAGGAAGCCGATGTGGCGCAGTTCGGCTTTGAGCCGTTCGTCGATATGGGCGTGTGAGAGGTTCTGGGCGTTGGCTGGGGGACGGTCGAATGACGGGAGGGCAGTGGCGGGCGGGATGGTTTGAGATTTGTTATTGGCCTCTTCGGTAGGTGCTGACTCGTGACTGGTGCCATTAGGGAGATCGCCATTGGTAAGGGAGGATTCTCCGATACCGTTGGGAAGACCATTTGGCTGTGACTTCTCCTCTGTTGGTGGAGTACGATGCTCGAATCGCATGGTGGAGAGAAGGCGGTTGAGTAACGGACCGCCAGATATCTGGTCTGTTTCCGCAAGCTCATCGTCCATTTGATCAAGGTTGCCACGAGGCTGATTGGGTGGCAGTCTGTCCTGTTCTGGCGTGTCCCGCGACATGGATCCGTCTTCCTCAGCCCATACATCGGTGTAATGACGCTTGCCTCTGCGAGGCATGACGAATGGAGTTACCCGATCACCCTGCAATTTTTCAGCTTAATATGTGTCTCTGTTCTCGCCAGGACTTACTCGCTCATTCAAAAAACCATAGTCTTCCTCTTTCAATGGTCTCAAATAGTTGTCAAGATAAGCCGTAAAAGTATGAGCCGCAACTTGATTATTCGGTTTGACTGCGTTGCTGAAGTCCTTGTCCATGCCTCCCCGAGGGACGGCTATAAGGTCATGAAGATCATCGTGTGGGAATGATGCGACGCAGTAGATCTCTTTCTTTTCTTCGTCGGTCATGCCATCTGTGATGGGTCGGATCTCGTAGATAGTAGGATCATCGAACGTGAGAGGGTTGGGCCCAAACGTCTGATATTGTGCTATGCTTGCTGCAGGTGGAGGCTGATGTGCACCATCAGAGGAGGTACTTGGGGATGGGGATGGTCGAGCAGATTCTGGATCTAAAGGCGGAGGAGCGGTCGATGGTGACACAAGCGGTGAAGCTTCAGATAAAGATGACGAGCTTCCAGAGACGGCGTCAAGTTTTCTCTTTCGAGGAGAAGGTGTGTCCTTGGGAGCCTGGCTGGGCGAAGCTTTGGGAATGTCAGCATGGTTTTCCTAAGCCTTGTACGCCTTGTGTTGTCCTGTCGCGCCTCCTTACTATTATCAAGAAAAATTTCTTTCTGTAAGTTTGACTCTTGTATTTAGGATATCCAGCTGTTTCTCCCCAGCAGAAAGCCCCAGAACGTAACCCTACGGGATGCCAGAAAACATAGGAAGGCTCAAGTGAAGGAATTCGATATTCTCCATTGTAAAGCTTGTGTCCCAAAAAAGATCATGTGATGATGCAGGATTGAAGTGATGTACAAAAAATGTGTTTGGGACCCAGAGAGTGAAGTATAAAGTGTTGCAGCAAGATGCGTCGGAGAACATCCGACGAATTAAAAACACACCTTTGAGAGGCAGGTCTAATCCATCTTGCCTTGCCAGACCGTGTGCCCCATGGGCCAAAGGTCTTTCTTCCCTGACACTACTTCGTTCTTTCCTTTTCTTCACCTTCGCACCCTTTCTTCCTCTAATCTCATCATCCTCCTCTTCAGCTTCTTTTTTCATTGTCTTTAGTATTTCCATTTCTTCAGCTTCGCGTGCGCGAGCCTCCTGTTCCCTCTGCCTTTCCTCGTCTAAGGCTTCTTTCCTTTTCTCGGATAGTGCACGCATGGCAGCGTTGCAAGTATCGCTTCGTGCAGATGCCAATTGGCTCAATTGTTTCAAGTCTTTGGCCATGGTGGTCAGGTGGCTTGGATCTGGTATGCCTCCAGAACCTCCATGGCGCTCGAGTATATCATCGTAGCTAATATTTGTGGGCACCATGAGACTTCCAATAAGAATGTCAAGGAAGGCTGTATGTGATGGCACTATTGGTCCGCTGACGGAGGAGCTTGGCGTGGAATTGCGGCTGCGAGACTGCCTTCCCTCGCGACCTTTGGATTTGCTCTTCCCCGATATTGGAGGCATGTTGGGCGTCGCAGAGGGTATATAGCGAGACACGCTTACAGAAGCGGATTGAGAGGGTCAGTAACTTGGGTTCTGACACGGAGGGAAACGCCCGGAGAAAGTAGAAATGCGATTCAATGCGGATTTGATGTCAAGTAGGTAAAGAGTGGTGGTGGGATGTAGAGTATCGCATCCTAGTGACTATTACCGTGCAATATATCAGGCTGTCAGTCAGTTCCGCGACTTTGAACTTCTTTTTCTTTTTCTTTTTCTTCTTCTTTTTCTTGAGAACAGACGAAAGGCACTTGAGTGAGAGCAGAGTTGAGCATCTGAGGTTGAGACCAGTAGACCAGTACTCTAGACAAGTGTGACAGGCATAGAGGTCTCGGGATGAACCGCACTTAGCGCAAGATCTCGGAGCTAGGTTCGGCCGAATAATCATACTTTAGTACAGTAGAGTAAGGTAAGCTGAAAGATGGAGATTGGAGTGAGTGGTGCAAAAAAGTTCCTAGACGCCCGCCTCCTCATCCTCATCCTCATCCTCATTCCCCTTCTCCTTCTATACATTATTCGAGCATTCAATCATTTGAGGTATTCGTCCTGTCGTTAACCTTTATTGACTTGTTGCTTTTCTATCTTGAATTCTATAATCATCTTATACTGCTCTTTGGTTGTCTCCCCTTACCATGAGTGTCTGAAGTACGAAAGGGTGCTACCCGAGGTGAATATCTTGCCATGGGTATAGCTTCTACATACTTGCATTTCCACAAAGCAATGCTAACATGGCGCAGCCGCCCAATCAGTCGATACGTTCGTCCTTGCCTTCAGCGATCCTGCTCTGAATGAAGCCGAACCCCAAAGAGCGCGGGTCAATGTTCGTTTTCCCCACCATCCCTACCCTTTCAATCCACTGAACCAACCTCGGCTAGGTCAGCATTTCTTTCGAACTTTTCAATAACAACCACGTCCAAACACTCTCCACCAATCAGGCCGGAGGAGACGTCGAAGGGCTGTTGTTCGTTCCTGATCTGGATCCGTCCGACCCATGCTTTAATGCAACGATGCAATATGTCCCCAGTAATGTCACCAGAATAAGCGATCTGCCAACCACGCAGTACCTGTACTTAGGTTTTGCGCCATGGTTCTCTGCAGCTTGCACAAAATCCTACCTTACTGCCGCCCGCGGGGTGCCAGGCCTCGATGGACTCATATTCTACACCCCAAACAACAGCACTGATAAGCCTCCACCGGTATCGGATGGGACTTGGAATCTAAACGATGGAGGACAGTGGAAATCGCAGAACAAATACCCCGTCTATGCTGTACCAGGGGTCGATGGAGCGATTATGATGCAGCAGCTCGCGCAGTATTCCGGCAATGCATCAAGTCCCAAGGCGCTAAATATTCTCGCACAGGAACAGTTGGATCCTACAGATTACCTTCGACTCTATACGACCTTCGGGTTGAATGGCGGCACCAGTCTGCCCACATTGTGGGCATTTCTGCTAATTGTACTTGGGATCGTTCTCCTCATTATAGGACTGACATCCCTCTCGATGCATTACTACCAGCGACGCAATCGTCGCGCTCTTGAACGTCGCATCCGAAGCGGTGAAGTCGACCTCGAAAGTCTTGGCATCAAGCGCCTGCGTGTCCCTCAAGAAGCCGTCAACAATCTCCCCATTTTCATCTACGTCCCCAATGAAAGCAAACCAACTGAGACCAACGAACCTGTGGAAAATTCCTCACAACCGCCTTCAGAGTCAGCCGCGCCAGCTTCTTCGACACCAGACCACACTCTTTGGGCGCAACCAACATGTCCCATCTGCCTTGATGACTTCATCCCTCACGAAACTACGGTTCGCGCACTTCCATGTCACCACATCTACCATCCTGCATGTATCGATCCTTTTCTACTGGACAACAGCTCCCTCTGCCCCGTCTGTAAAGCCAAGGTGATCCCTCAAGAGCAAAATGCCTACACAAATGAGCCGGTCACCAATGCAATGGTGCGGTACGAGCGACGTGCTAGAAGGATAAGACTTGCTCGCGAGATGAGACGGGCGCAGACTGGAAGGGCTGGGACTCAGGGGCGCTTCCCCAACCTCAGGAGGGTATGCGGGAGGGATAGGAGAATCTTCAGTGCGCCAGGTGCAGCACCAACATCGAGACAGATCGAGATGGGTGAGGTGGGGAACAGGGCGGTATCGAGTCCAACGGCAGCTCCGACTCCCGAGGCGTCGGCAATGCAGACAAGACCACCGGCTGACACTAATCTGAGAAGAGAATGGATGAGCAGGAGAGTGAGTGCATTAGTGGGACGTCAGCCGACGATAGAGGAGGCGGAGACGGAGAGACAGGCCCAGATGCCCAGATGTAAGTCTCCCATCAAGAACGTTGTTTCACAGTCTCGAAGCCATTGCTAACGAAAATGCCTAGGGCGAAGGGCCCTTGGCGCTGTCTTCCCTGGTTTTCGATAGCCTCAAAACCCATCCATGCGCTGGGCGGTCTGGATGGAGACTTGATTCTTTGCATTGTTAATGGTGCGCCGCTTGAGCGAGGAGTTGGGGCATAGCGGACCATATTTGCAAGGCGTCGGGGCAATCGTGTTGGGTACTACAAGGAAAGGGACTTCTTTGCACATCTAAGGAAACTTGTGATGGTTTATACCTCAGCTATTGCATATGTAGGGAATACCCCGTTTCGTTATACATTTGACTCTTGGGTATCTTCCCGCTGAAAAACAGCAATGTAGTGTCAATAAGGCTTAAATCTACCTGACTCGTTCCCACCATCGGCTGTACTCTTTTTCCTTTTCTTCCTCGGCCTCTCTGCTTCCGCTCGCTCCTGCCCTTCCTCCCCTCCACCTGCAGACGTCCGCCACGCTTTCACGTGACCGTCTTCCCCCGCGGTGAAAATAGCACCGTCCTAGTTGGGCGGTCAGTTAGGCTGGACCGTGTACATCCTCGTGGACGCCTGATTTACCTCATAATTGACACGAAAGGAGCGGACAACCTCCTCACCGTGCGCGCCCGGAAGCCGGATGATTTGGCCGGGATCAAATGACCAGTCGTTGGTCGTCAGGCGGAGAGGTACGAGATCCAGATGTTGCCTGCTGCGCGAAGCAACAAAACACGTCAGGTCCCAAGGCAGGGAAGCGCGCGGGGGAGGAGGACCAAACAGATGCTTACCCGTGCGATCCAGCGCCGATGATGGCTTCGACGCCGCCGCCGCCGGCTGAAGGAATGACATCGACGACGTATTCGCAATCCAGCTTTGGTCTCAGGTCGCCGAATACGTTGGTCGGGCGAGGCTCGTCCGTTGAATCGCCTGGGTTGTTGAGATGGTGCACGGAAAAGTTCTCATCGTGGCTCAGAGCGAAAAAGTCGGAGTCGGAGAGGAAGCCGGCGTGGTTGATTGAGCTGCCGTGGTTTTGCACTTGGAGGAGAGCGTCGTCTTCGTCGGAGATGGAGATGTCGTAGATGTTGACGAGGCCGTCGGTGCTACCGGAGAGGAGACATCTTGGCAGGGTGGGATGGAATTGCACCTCTGTTACATCGTCGTTGTGGCTTTCGACGTAGTTCTGCAGCGGTCTGCTTGGAGAGCGCATGTCCCTGCCCCAGTAGTGAGCCTGTCTGTGAACTGCTTCGGGGTTTGAAAGAGGTGGACCATATCAGTACGGCGGCTTGAGAATGGCTTAGCTCTGTACCAGCAGCAATGTTTGTCCCGTGAGAAGCAAGAGACAAGTATGGGGCATGACTGTCTAGGGAGCTCGTCAATTTCCACATTTGTAGTTGCGGTCTTCCTGCGTTTGCTGACCGTCGCCAAGTTGCATGGTCTTCTGCCCAGATCGCAAGTCGTGTCGTTGCACCACAGCATCTCGGCCTGCCGTCAGCAAACTATTTGGATCCGGATCCACAATTTGCAAGCATGTTACGCCTTCATGTACATTGTTCAGGACTCCGCCGGGGATTTCTCGCAGGGTTTGGAGATCAATGAGACGGAGAGAGTCGTCTGAGGAGATTGCCGCAAGATTGCCATTTACATGTACAATCTCGTAGATGTACGAATCTGCTGGGAGAGATAATAATGAGGTAGTCGTCAAGCTTGCGAATCTCATGATGCTGATTTGTGATCAAAGCTAGGGGGTTTGGAGAGACCTTTGAGAGTGAAAAGTCCTGAAACCGTCACGCATGTTCTAAAAGTGCTGTACTTTCAGGAAGCTCTTAACCACTAAGCTCGCGAGAAATATCGGGGGACTAGAATACTATTATAGCAGTATCTCATACTCCAGGTCCTCTCACTTCGTTGGAGGAGGCGGAGGCTAAGAGCTTCTTAATCCTTCCTCCGTACCTAGCGCAAAAGACTGCCAAGACTGCAGACCTCACCTCGTCTCGAGCTTTCTCCATGCCTCATATTTGAGCTGTATTGTATCTTTCTGTGCACATATTAACCAGCGGAATTTGACGCCAAGTCTCTTGCCTCGCAAAATGGCTCCCCGACGCCAAAGAGAACCTTCTAAGCTTCCATATGAAGCCCTAAGTCCTGCGGACTGGGACCAATGCCTCGCCTATCCACGCTCTCTCCAGAAGGGTTCAGTGACTCTCGACACCTTGACTTTACACCCCTTTGAGCCTTCATGACAGCTTGATTCAAATCCTTTAGCTTCTCTGCCCCTTCAGGCTGCTTATCGAACCTTAAGCTGCTTCGATTGAATTGAATGCCATCGCATGACTTACTTCCTGTTCCTTCCCAATCTGATATATCATCCCTCTCTTAGAGACTGAACGATTCTCTTTCCTTTTGTAGCAATGTAATATAGCGCTCTGGAGTTTGAGCCATGGGTACTCTGCCCTTGGCCAGCTCCTCCTTGCCCATGTATAATCCACCCTCTAGTTTTGGACAGTCTCTCTCTTACCTCTTGCACTGGCTCCTTATCATGACCGTCTCCTTGGCCGATGGCAGTGAACTTCCATATCGTCCGGTCCAAGTATAGACGGTCTTACTTTTGACAAAGCCGTCTTTCTTTAGATGTCGAGACGCTTTGGCTAAACACTAAACCGGAATTCGATCTGACAGCCTCATCCAGTCAAAACAGACTGATCTGCGCCGAGACATTCGAGGATTGATACCCGTCATTCCGTAGTATATCCTCACTAGCTCCCACAAAAATCCTGTTGTTGTTCTTTTCGAAAATTTCTTTTTCGTCACCCACTTTGGCTCAGCATCAACCATCCCACCAGCTTACCAGTTGCCTGCTTTTCCTAGTACACGGAATCACGACAACATCAGCCTGACATACGCAAATCCACAACATTCTTTTTCGTCACCCACTTGGCTCAGCTCAGCATCAACCATCCCACCAGCTTACCAGTTGCCTGCTTTTCCTAGTACACGGAATCACGACAACATCAGCCTGACATACGCAAACCCACAATATTCTTTCTCGTCACCCACTTGGCTCAGTATCAACCATCCCACTAGCTTATCAGTTGTCTGCTTTTGCTAGTACACGGAATTACGACAACATCAGCCTGACATACGCAAATCCACAATAGCCAGCAGCGAATCTGCAGCAACACCTACACTCTCGCCTGTGACGCCCAACAAACCCGCATTCTCCACAACTTCTATAACAGCGGAAGCATGGCTCAGCCAGCTGAATTCCCGGTTCACTTGACCGACGGCAACTCTCAACATACACCCGGCGCTCAGGCGAATGGTTATATGTCTGCACATAATCTGACGCAGGATGTCCACTCCATGTTTGCAAAAGCAATGATGAAGGAGCTAGGAGAGGAGGTCAAGAAGGGTGAGTCAGAAAAAGTTTGCTTTTTTGTTATGGTGCCTGCCATCCCAGAGAACGCGCATTGTGTCGAATCCTATCCCTAGATGATCAAATACCTCGAGTCGAGCCCTATGTCCCTTCATGATTTTCACGACTGCGAGCCACTCGTTTGCTCTTTTCTACCTTTTTTTTTTGGCAGGTGTTGTTCAAGTTCATTGTGCCCGAAAGTTGGCACGAAGATTAGAAGGGCTATTAGTGAAGCACTATCCTTGTCCTAATGAGTGACTGCTTGGACGTTCAACACGTCAAAACGACTAGCGTCATTGACAGCTCCCGCAATGTTATTTATTAGTTTTCTTTTGTGCTTCTGATCAATCTTTCTTTCGAATTTCTTCATCAAGTCAGCTCTTCGCTACTACCTACTACCTCGAAATTATACATATATATACTTTCAAGTATATATTCTTTCAACTATAGCAAGCACTTTCAGCTGACTGTGCTTGATATCAGGCATATATTACACCAAGCTCCCCGACGGATACAGTGTCTGGGTGCATCAACGTAGACGTCGAGGGAATAGGGGAGTTAGTCATCCAACCTCTGCGCAGCCTCATTTGCCCCCACACTCACAAAAACCACAGAGACCCAAATACGACTATTACATCTTCGGCCACCCGAAGCTGAAGAAGTTCGATTCCTTCCGTCAATTCGCCAGCCACATAGACCACATCCAGCAGCTGGATCTGGCTCCTGAAGCATGCCCTTGCAAGGTGTGCCAGGAGAGACCACTGGACGCCAATGACACCATCCGCCGCGAACGGGTACCAGCTAGGCTGGTCACCCCTCCAGCTAGGGGAGGGCGAGGAGGTGGGAGAGGGCGAGGAGGTGGGAGAGGGCGAGGAAATGGGAGAGGATGACGAAGCCAGTGGAGCCTCGTCATGGACCGGGGGATTGAATAGCGAGGCGCAAAGGCGCGGAGAGGTGGTGGAGCGGGATCACTTGGGCCAACGGGCCATGACATGCTCGCTGCGTTGGCACTTGCCATCAGCAGGTGTCTTCGTTTCATTTCTTTCAATCACTGTACAATAGGATGAGAATGCAGAACCTCATCCCTTCATCGGTCCCCAAGAGACTCTCTCCAATCACTGTACAAACAAACGCATGTTCACTGTCCTCAATAACCTCAAAACACTCTTCTGCACCGGTGATCTTGTTATGGTTGATGCTCAAATTCTCACGCATACATGCACATGGAACGGATCATATCCCTTGCCAAAGCACGCCCACGAAAGCTCCTCGGTATTGTGGACCGAAGGGACGAGTGGGGGGCCAAGGTTTCCCCCCTACCTGTACTACGCCATCTACGATGGCATTTCCTAAAATCCCGTCCCGTTGACTGTGACTATGACGACACTGATCTATTCTCCTCTTCCTTCTCTACATACTCAGGCGGCGGTAACTCCTCGCCTGCCCCCATGCTCTCATCCGCAGCAACCCACACCTTGCCCAGCTCCTTCTCAATCTCTTCCCTCCGTTTCCGCCAGCCCTCCACCTTTGCCAGCGTCTCCCTCAAGGATTCAAGCTCTCGCTCCACTCCTTCTTTTTCCTCTTCGGTGCCGATCCTATCAAAGGTCCACTCCTCGCCTTCTTCGCCTTGGCCAAGGTCCAAGTTCCACTCATGATACCGCTTGAGGCTGACTCTCGTACTTATCGTCAATAACGTGATGCCCCGTTCCTTGCATTGCTCGTAAAGCAGGCCTTCGACATCGGAAGAAACAGCCGATGTGCCCTCGTCAATGACTGCATAGCGCGGCTCATGGTACATCAACCGTGCAAATGCCATTCGCTGCTTTTCGCCACCCGAGAGGACATCTTTCCACTCCTTTCTTACATCCCAGCCGCCTTCCCGTTGGGGCAGGTAGCCTAGCCGTACGTCCTCGAGCATGCGTAAGAGTTCATGGTCTTTGCGGCCGGAGTCTCGCATATCAATCTCCGAGTGCGGATAGATGACTTGGTCTCTGAGGGTACCGCTGGCCAGGTACGGCCGTTGCGGGAGGAACATAACACCATCTGTGCCTGTACTACGGGGCCGTGATACTAGACCACGGTAGACAGGCCACAGACCACCTAGGACGCGGGAGATAGATGATTTTCCGGCGCCGTTGGGACCAGAAATTAGGACGTGAGCGCCTGGAGTAATGGTGAAGGAGAGGGAAGGTATGAGTGAGTCACCTGGAAGAGGATAGATGGCTGGAGCGACGAGTGGGACGTTCTCAAGACGTACGCCGTCGTAGCCGCGGTGGAGAGTGCCAAGGATGTCGGAGAGGGAGTACGGTTCTGGGGATGTGCCGCGAGGATGGTAATAGGCGGAGGCGTGAACGCGATGAAGGGTAGAAATGAGGGTGTAGACACGAGATGTATAGCCTGCGAGTTCGGAAAGGTCTTTGATACTGTACATCATGCGTCCGCCAGCGTCGGCGAGTGAGAGCATGAGCCGTTTGTTGGTGATGAACTGTTGCATGCGGCCATGGGAGCGGTTTGCGGGAGGTGAGGATATCGTGATATCTGTGGGAGAGAGCTCGGAATGGCCTCCTAGGCCACCCCATTCTGGAAGAAAGACGGGAAGGGAGGTGATGAGGTAGCCGAAGGCTGACCAGGAGTATTTCAGGACAAAGTCTTCGAGCATGTTGTAGCGGATCTTGAGACGGTAGATGCCCTCCATCCAGACTTTAAGGTCCTTGTACCCCTTGTCGAGGAATACCTTCTCCATGTCTGCGCCACCATAGAATGCCACTTCTTCAGCATTCGCTATCAGTCGTGCATGAAGCCCTCTGAAATCTCCTTCTTTGCGTCCTTCCACTGCCTTTAGCTTCCCAAATGGTGGTGAAAGTCGACGCAAAGCCGTTGCTGTGATGAAGTAATTGGCTAGAAGACCTGTCAGGGCTAGGGGTCCCAAAGATCGGAAAAGTTGATAGTTAAAGACGAAAAGGTCCACTAATGGTTTCCCAATAGACGAATAAAGGGAGGCAGCCGAAGCGGTGAACAGGGTCAGATCATTGGTGATGAATTGGTCTGCCCCTTGGCCAATGCCACCATCGAGATTTAATAGCTTGTAATAGTTGAGGTTGTCGTTTAAATAGAGGTCGTGGATGTATCGAGTGAGTCTTGTGCGGAAAGCTATGGAGACTTTGCTCTGCAAGAATTTGATAACAGCATTTGTGTATGATGCAAAGCCTAAACAAGTCAATTGAGGTCCTAGCCACTCTCTTTCCCGAATTGAACATACCACCGACACCACACCACTTAACAATTCCCCAGAGGAAGCTTCTCCCATTCCCAGCTACTAGATCCCTTACTATCTCTCCATCAAGTCTAGTCACCACCAGCGAGAGGTAGGTCCGAAGTAAAAGGAATAGGCCTTGACTAAACAGTAACCCAGACTCTTTACTATTCCAATGCGGCACCATGATACTTAGAAGACTTAAGAACTGGTGTATGAAAGCGATATTGAGGCCGGGCTTCGTATTTGGTGGAGGAACCTGACCGGCTATCTGCCCATCTCCAAGTCGCGCTGCCCGAGGAGGGTTCAGGAAGAGGCGCCTATGTGCATCGAAAGTCATCGGTCTTGTGGGATAGATCTTGACCTCTGCCGTCGAGGAGCGATAAGGCACGATTATTGTCCTTGATCCATCCTTTCCCCGCAAGCCAGAATTTCGCCGTAGGAGTCTTTGGCGCTGTGCTTTCTTTCTTGACTCTTGTATCCGCCATATTCGACCTCCATAAGCCCCAGATATAATGGTGATGAGCAAAGCTAGCGTAGCTGTAAGCCGTGTTACTTTTGAGGTCTGCTTGTATTTTGAGCGGAAAAGGCGAGCCCATGGTCCCAGAATCGCCAGCAGAGGATCCATGGAATGACGAAGAGTCGACTGAGCCGCCATTGTGCTCTAAGTCCAACTCATTAAACGGTGCTATCGTCGTTAGAAAAAGGAGGGAAGCGTCCAAGCCAAAGAAGCATAGCTGTATAAAACCATATTGAAGGGCAAAGGCCAATGGGTCTGAACTCTATCTTGCCCCTCACTGTTCTATTTCCCAAGCACGAATAAGAATACAAAAGTGAGCCTGTGAACTTGTCGCCCTCTAGAGTGATTGAAGTTGTCAATGCTTGATACTTTAGCCTCGGCTGCGAGAGGAGAGCAAGTTCTGCCGAAAGAACTTCGCCCCTAGATCTCGATATCTTAAACTGTTTTGTCCATGCGCGACGACGCTTAAGTAATTACTTAATAGCAATGGCGGAGCTGTGCTGCAATTTCTTTGGATCCCATCTATTTGCTACCCCCTGCTCGTCTGCTCTGAAATGCATATAACATAATACCGTATGAAAGGGAGCCCGACAGCCGGAACAATATACGACTCCTAATGGCACATATTCCTTCTCTATTATCGCACCATGCCATCATTCTAGATGGTTGACCAGTCAAAAGGAGTCTTAACCCCCACCAGAATCAGATTATTGTTGTGAAAGAAGGTTTATGGAAAGGACTACAGATTTTGGCCCAATGTTTGATGCGTAGTCATGGATGAGAACTGCAAATTGAACATGTAGTAGTCTCAACTTTCTCCAGAAGCCATCCCTTCTCCTTATTGGTTCTCGTGCGTTGCTTCAACTATCTTGGTTCGTCACGGGTGTCTATTGATTATCCAGTGCCGAATGTGTGTTACCTACCTTGTAACCTTTGCCTTGGCCTTGTCCACAACCTATGCACTTTGAATTCGTGCCGAGTGCTGCTGAGTGACTTCTTTCAAGCGCCTGAAGCTGAATGCTTCACAGCCCATGTGGAATGGCTTCTGTTTAATATCGCTTGCGGAGCTCTTCGTCCCAGGCGGGTGTGCCTTACCTACAGGCGATTTCATCCCACGCCTGACGAAGATCTCTGGTGGGATGCTAATATCGCTTCCAACCATGCATTGAGACGACCAAAGAGATCAGGAGGAATTGTAATGGCTTATTACGCTTGCTCTGCTTGTTAAATATTCGGCAGACAAAGGAAATTATGGCCAAGTACTTATCGAAGTCGTGCGGCTTCAACTTACGCGCGTCCACGGGTGGTGCCACAACCGCGAGCTTTGTGGAGAATTGCCAATCGACAAGTGGATGGTCGATCGTACTATGGAACGGAACGTGAGGATCAGCATGCCGGGGCTATAATAAGAACATCCTGCCTCAGTACTTTGTGCTTCGTGCATCATGTCCCAAGGAACCCAACTTTTCCAGCCAGGAAGACCGCCTGGGGCATTGGACCAAAAGTCGGTGACATTGGCACAACCAACAGCCTACGGAAAGCCGTCTATATGTCGATTTTCAAGACTATATTGGTGATTGGCCTCTGCTTAGTCTCAATTTTGACTGCAAACCCAATCCACAGGGTTGAAGAACTCGACTTTGTTCCCGCGAAAGTCTTGCAAGTCCTGCATGGACCCAGATCCCAACATAGAGCGTCCAACACCAACGGGAAGCTTTGCAATTCGTCAGACAGGTTGTGCAAGCTACACCGCAGAACTCAAGATTTCTACATATGGAGAGCTCGCCCGCACGAGCTCCTTTTTCCTGTTCCTTACGCAGCCCCAGCGCTCCGGGAATTCTATAACGCAATACTAACACAGGTCAACGAGCAGTGGTCATTACTAGCCCCGGTACCTAGCTTTGGGATCAAACAAGGCAATTTGGAGCTCTATTTCAGATCGGTAGGCGGACCGATACCATGGTCTGTCGTAGCAAGATTTGCCCACAAGATGCTTTGCGCGACACAGCTGGGATGGCTTGGCACGTATGAAATTATATACCAGAACGGCGCGGCAAACCAGGCTGTTGTTGTGACCCTGCGGATTGCCAACAATCAGCTCCAGTTGCCGCAGCATGATCTGACTAAATCAAGGACAGTAAAAGCTGCGAAAAGAACGGATTTGAAGAAGCGGGCTTCGATCCGCCTAATTTCCTTCAAGGTTCATGATGGTATAGTGCCACTCTCTGTTGCAGCACCTTGTGCGAAAGCCTTCTTCGATGCCATCGTCACTGAAGCTTCCAACGCTTGGACGTCCCAATCAGAAGCAGCACTGTTCACCGTGACTCAAGGACCCTTCCAGCTGACCGTGTACGTACATTTCGGAGTTATTCTTCCCAATTTCGCACCAGATCCTGAGTCGCAAGGCATGACCCGGGAGCAATAACCTCATTCTACCACTGGAACCTGTCTAGTAACTCAGATCTCTTGCCTCCAAGGAACAATTGCTGACTCCGAAAATGTACGTAGCTCGTGCCTGGGAGCAAAAATCCCATGGCCAACGCTCGTGTTCGCTGCGCAGACATTCTCAGACCTCGCGGATCGCTCCTGGGTCAACACCTTCGACGCCTACTACGAAGAACCCGAGTCCACCATCACGGTCGCCATTAGCCTGCGGCTCTTGAGAGGGCTCGCCTTGACGACCATGTCCCGCCCCGTGAGAAGAAACCTCCCGAGTCGAGAAAGTCCGCCAGCCACCGCGCCCGTGACGGCACGCACCCCCGCCACGCCCATGCCCCCCGGGATCAGAGTCGCCTCCTTCGTCCGAACCACCGCCCTCGTCCCCTGCGCCGTCGCCGCCGCCAAACTCGAAGACTTCTACTCCATCATCGCCCTCAAGATCGAAACGGGCCAGATGGCCCACCGGGCCCCTTCCAAGACGGTCGTGTGCTCGCTCTGGAACTTCGAGCTCGTCTTCTCCTGCGACCGGATCAACGTGCCGTTGAGCTTCGTGCAGGCCTTCGCGATCGACATGGCCGAGTGGTCGTCGAAGCAGTTCACGGGGTTCTACGAGGCGACGGTGAAAGGGGAGGGGCCGCTGAGTGGGCTGGTCTTTTTGGTGCAGATGAGGTTGAAGGGCAAGGGTCCGCAGCCGCCGCCGTATCTCATGTGATTGTTGCCAAGGCTTTGGGTGGGTATTCTGGTTGTTTTTCGTCCCAAATCATGCATGGGGGGGGGGAATTCTTTTCTGCAAGCGAGCTTTCAACCAGCGAGTTCGACTCCGGCTAGGACATTGTTGTTCAAAGGTACATACTATTGAGAAGTTAATCGTATTGATTGCAGATTCCGTCAATGCTCGAATCGTCTACGTGACATCTGAATACATATCGTACCATCAAAACTCTATACGCATGGACTTAAAACGCCTCGCTATGCGTGCACGCTCAGTCATCCAGCAGAAATAAAACACCGGGTATCTAAATATCCTCAATCTTGCCAGTTACCCCTTCATGACCTCACCCTGTACAATCGCGTCGCTAGGGTGCTTAGCCTCTGTTGCATGCCCGTTCGCATTCGCAAAGCCATTGCTTTCGTCGAGGGGGATTGCTATCCATCTCTTGATTGACCCGTCCGCTGCCAATATTCTGTGGTCTTGAGCTAATTCGAAGCTGTGCTTCCCTTTCGGCTGCTCCAAACCAGGGGTATCCGAACTTTCCAATTCCATATCCAAAGCGGAAGTGTTTGCGACTTTGACACCACTCCTTCTTAATGACTCCAATATCGCGCGAACGTTGAGACGCATGGTACGTTCAGGATCCTCCGCCTTGAAAATCTTCCTCGTTGCCCAAGGAAACAATAGGCCAAAATCCGACTGCGAGAGATGTGCTGAGGAGATGGGATAGAAAATGTGCGGTTTCGCTTCCAGAGCGGAATTTTCCCCGACAGGTGACGAGATGGCGCGTTTCGTTTCCCGCAAGTTGCTGGTCCACTTGAAAAACGCCTCACTGAGAACGGCCAGCGGCGGAGATCCATCCCTCGAATTGTAAGCGGGAAGCGGTTTGGACCAGAGGTAGGAGGTCGGACTGCTCAGGAGTGGAAGGGCCCAGAGATCTAGCAGGGTGATGGGCGTAGAGGGTGTCACTTGAGAGACTAGTGAGCAATACGGACTTGGATGGTATAGGGGTGTGTAGCCATTGGATGGCCGAGATTCATGATAATAGACCGATTTGATGAATTGCACCACCGTAGCTGCCCCAAATGAGTGGCCGGACCAGGAGATCTTGCCCGGTGTGTGGACGTCGAGCGCGGAGGCGAACATGCTCAGAAGATCAGGATCATGAGAAGTTCGTGCCCCAATGTTGTGCAGTTGTGTTGGACTGCTGTCGAGTTTAAGGAGCGCTTCGTGTACCAAGCCCAACTCGCAAAGCCGGATTTTCAGCTGCTTGTCCCGCTCCTCATTTACTTCCGACGACGGCTTGTGGGGAAGAGCCCGGTAATCCACAGCTTCTGGTGGGGATCCATTGGTAGAATTCATGAAGGATATTGGAGCACTACCGTCCCTGTGTTCCGGCGCAACAACTACCATCCCATGACTTGCCAATGAGCCAGTCAAGTGGCTGTATGCATTTTTCGTCCCTCCCAAGCCGTGTGAAAATACCATGACCGGCCATCGTCCTCCTACATCTGCCGGTGGAGAGAGCAACTGGGCGTCTTGTGAGGCAGGGATCGTGGTGTGGAAGATGAGGCGATTGATCGGTATGTATCTGAGGATGTCAGTCCACGAAATTCAATCAGACTGGGCGACTCACGATAGAAAAGAAGCTAGCCTAGGACCAGCGCTCAAGAATCGAGCATATGCGCGGAAATATTCCCCTTGGGGGCTCGGTAACCAGTACACGGGCTTGGGCTTGGTAGGTTCGCAAGGATAAAAAATTCGGAAGCTGACAGTGGTTATGTTGGCATCTGGGGGCGGACTGGTGGTCGGTAAGTCTGAAATTGGGATCTCTACTTCTTGAGTACCGACACGGTAAGGGCCTGTGTAAGCTGGAAAAGAAGGAACAGGGTTTAGACGGGAAAGAAGAGAGGTCATTGTGGGCACGCGACCATCAATGTTGCCAATGATTGGGATCTATTGGCGTTATTATTTACACACAAACTCCGTGCAATTCTGAAGAGACTGTGGGAAATAAAAGAAAAGGAGGACAGGCGAAAGAAAGAAAAAAATAGAAGCCAAAAAATGAATACAATGCCGTAGTATCGTGACGTTTTCTTTGCCATCGGATACGAGTAGAAAATTTGTGAAGAACCTCGGCAACTGCTCGGGCTCCGGGGTTCCCGTTCCCGCGCTTGGCATTAAGGCTCGTAGGCTGTACGGAGGTCTGCACGTAAAGTCCTGAACAAAGCCCTAGCCCTACTTTCGGAAGGCAGCCTCAGCCTTGTATGCAGGGCGTCATCCGATACGAGTCTTGGCGTTCAGGACTTTTACGTGCAGACCTCCGTAGGGTAATTGACTTAAGTACCTTAGGTACTGTACAAGCCACTGGAGAGTTCAATTCTAGTATTCTACCACGTCGAACTTGGGAACAGGGGGCGCTTGGTCTCTAATAATCAAGGTGACTTGGGTTCAGAGTCTGAGTGAGGCGGCTTCCTCTGAGCCCCCGCTATCGTCGTGTCTAGCCAATCACACATCATGGCCATTCGGCACCTCACCTTTCAAGGCAGCGAGGCACCATTGACTTCCTTTCCTCCACCTTATCTACATACAAGAAATTAAACCTGGGGATCAAAGCAAGCGGCACACCTTTTATCCTTCCACTTTCCCAGAGTAGAGCCTCGCAACCTGTTCGAAAAGCTGAGTCACTGGAGGCAGAGCATATGTCGGACCCACGTCGAACACTTCGGCCAGTCTGTCCTGGCTGACGACCACTACGTCAACATCTTCAAGGCGTGGCTCCTGAATGACACCGCCAATATTGGCTATTGAAAGCCCTGCGTCCTTGCTGATGTCGCCCTGGGTCAACATCCTACGCCCGTTACCAAAGAGGTCCTTAAGCCCGCGATTAGGCGCAGCCTGATCCTCTGGCAATATACTAGAAACGGAAGGCATTGACTGGGCCGGAGTTATGGTTCGCACCTGAGCCGCCGAGTCGATGGCGTAGAATTCCTTTCTTCCTGATGTAGATAGTAGCGTTGTGACTACGCCGGGTAAATGTGTCAGGAATTGAGGTGTGGGATCCGCTGGATCAAAAATAATAACTCTTGATCCCAAGCCAGTATTTGCAGTTTCCGGTATTGCGATGGCAAAAAGTGAGCTATGAGTATCGACCGCAAGATGGCTCAGTGCGAATCGCTTGTCAGGCGATAGACCATGGGCTGCCAGGTCGACGCCGTACTTTTGCTTATCATCGACAAGATCATATACACAAAGCTCGTCCGACAACATTACGAGATATTTGTAGGCGATGCCAAGACCAAGTAGTGGCCCAACATACAGTCCTGTGTGCACGCCCTTTATCTCTCCACTATATGTGTCAATGATGTAGATCGGAGATGCAATTGAGGACTGGAGGCCGGCAGCAAGGACTGACCCATCCTGCGAATAAGCAAGCTTGGCACCCAGAAGGCCCTTTTCGGCAGTAAGCTCGGACATCTCCAAGGGTGTGATGTGCTGGCAGTGCCAAGCTGTCAGGCTTCTTCCATCTTTGCTCTTCACTTCTAGACCATTCCTTCGACGGATTGCTGGCTTCCACGTTTTCACTATGCCATCTTCACCAACAGTAGCGAAAGCAACAGAGCTCGGGTCTGAAACAAGATCAAGAACACCGCCCTGATCATAGGGGTTGCCGGAAGGTGATGCATGTGGATTGTCGATTCTTGAAATTAGCTCCCACACCTTTGTATCAACATTCCACGACCAGAACTTTAGATATATCTCCTCACGGAAGACTAGCTCTTCTAATGCTCGTTCTTGGTTGAAAGCAAAGGGTTCTAAATCTCTCTTCGGTGGCATCCATTCGTCCACAGAAGCGAGCCATTGCCCACCGGAGCTGGTCTGAATGTGGGTGACGTTAGGCTCTTCAACAATATTCGATTCTGGACCCATGTTCAGGGTCGTAACTTTCGTCCGCGTCAGGGCCTGCCGCGAAATCTGGTGAGCTGCTCCAACATCGTAGGTTTGCAGATAGGAAGCATTCTGTGGCGTCATGGATAATTGTTTCGATGTGGTTGCAGGTGGCACTGCTAATAGCAGACGACCAGGGCCGGAGAAGGAGGCGCAAGCCGGACACTTAGACCTCAGGACTGCGCCCTTCTTTGGTGTCGCCGCAGTCACAGTAGGTACAAAGGGCAGTGGCAGCCTCGCTTGCTGAACAGCTGGTATCTGTATGCCGGCGATGCTGAAGGTTGGTTGAAGTTCAGACGTAGAAAGGATCATCGCAGAGTTGTCGGCCAGTCGGATGCCATAGGAGGATCCAAAAGGAGAGACCACAATACTTTCGACGGCAGCACCAAGATGAGGAAGGTGTTGTCGCTGTTCCGTCTCCAGTTGCCAGAGCACAAGCGTAGTCTCTTGACCCCCAGATATGACATAATTGCCTGTACATATTAGCATACTCAAATTTTGAAATGAGGAACACTCACCATCTGCAGACCACTTGACTGCCTGAACGGCATTCCTATGCCAATGCAATCGCCGAGAAGTAACGTCTACCGAGCTTCCTTTGCCTGCGCGACTATCTCTTTTGATCATTTTCCGTGGCAGATCCTCGTAAATATGAATGCAACCTTTCAGCCCTCCAACAACTATGTCGATGGCGTTTGCTATTGTCCTTCCTACTTTGAACATCTTTTGGATCTCTTCAGAGGGTCTAATCCTAACATCCATACTGACTATATATTCCGGACACTCGACGATACGCCACCTGTATGAAACTTCTTTCAAAGGGGATGGTGCAGGTTCGTCCGACGATCCAAAAATTAGCTGTGATCCAGATGTGGCAACAATCGCTCGACCATTTTCTAAGACCTTGACAAATGATATAGCTTGCTGGCTTGTGAACAGCGTCTTGACATCAGTCTTCACGCCATCCTCACTGCCTGCGAGACGATGTACCGAAAGCAGCCATGGTTCTTGCCCTTTCCTGTCCATTGTATACACCAGGTCGCTGCCAGGAGCGCCTAAGTTCGGCTTTGCCGTCACCAAAGAGTAGATAGACGAGGACATTCTCCAATGGCTTAGCCTCAAGCCTTCGATCCAGTCCCACTTTTCAATTGTCCCGGATATCGTTGAAATGTAAAGATGGCTTTGCGTCGTCGAAGAGAATGCAAATGCCGATATGCTATCAGCTATGTGAATTCGAAGTTGGCGCACAAGGAGCGAACTCGAAGTCGAATACACAGCGATTGAAGTGCTATATGCAATCAACAGAAACCTGAGAATACTCCTATTAGAATACGAGAAAGCACGCTTCTCAAACCGTAGTGACCTACTTCTCATCCGGAGAAAAGACTGGATCCACATCAAGCATTTGTCCTCCCAAAGAGTCTGAGACTTTCCACGTCGCTGTCTCGACAGCCTTTCCTTTGTTCTTCTTCCCATTTGGACGTACGGTCCTGTCCTTGGGCTTATCTTTCTTTGACTTGTGCTCCCCTGTCAATACTTGACCGCCTTCTTTCCCTCGTTCTTGGCTTTCATGCTGGTTTTTTGATGCGGCGGATTTCCCGTTCTCCAGCGACTTCCTCTCTCGAAATTCTACCAATTCTGTATCTTCGTCGCCCTCTCCTGTCTTGATTCCATCCTTTCGCCCTGACTCGTCTCGTTGCGGTTTCTGTAAGGCTTCTTTCTCTCGCCTTGCAAGCTTGCCAGCGAGCTTGGCATACCTCCTATCAGAGGGGACCGGAGCGGATCCTTCGGTTTCAGTGTATGTTGGGGCAGCAGTCGAAGGAGCTTTGGCTTGTGGTGCTCTCGTCGTGCTCGTCTTCTGCTTCTTGACTTTCTTCGATTGTTCCCGAGTGGCCGACTCTTCGTTTGCCGTCTCGCGTTTCCTTTTGGACATTGTCGATCACGGAGAGATTTGGAGAGCTGTGTGAGTCACCCTTCAACAGTCTACCACCAGTCAGTCGTAATGCTCGTTTTGACCGCGGGCACTGAATTTTCAGAAGTTGACCTTTGGAATGCAAAAGCCGAAGATCTACCGAGTTTTTCTTTTGCGTTCGGTTCAACTTGCCTCAGTCCTTTCGGGTAAAGGTTCAACCGAAGCCTTATCATTTTAGGTATAGGGTAAAGGATTTCCGCGAACTGAGGCTAGGTTCAACACGGTCTTTATTAGCAACTTCGCTTCAACAATTGTTCTTAGAATCCTGACCTCTCCGACTTCGAAAGCTGATCGTGCAAGATGATCATTCCCGTCCGTTGTTTCTCGTGCGGCAAGGTACACAGGTGTCTCGAAACTCAAGCCCGGGGATTCTTTGTCTGACTCTACGTTCTAGGTGATTGGGGATATGTGGGAGAGCTACCTTAGGATGCTAGACGCTGGCATCGCAGACGGGTCAGGAAAACCTTTGACTTGCTGCACTTTTTTTTGGAGTCTGACATGGTGTGTAGCGATGCCATGGACAAGCTGGGATGCAAGCGTTTCTGTTGCCGGCGCATGATCATGACACATGTGGATCTAATCGAGAAGTTGCTCAAGTCAGTCTACCAGCGTTTTAAGGAAAATGTGTGAGCTGATATGCTGCTCAGATATGATCCATCAGAGCGAGCTAGACTGAAAGCCCAGGGAACTTGACAAGACTCTGGAGGGGAAAGAAAACGGTAAATCGAGAGACATTGCAAGGAGTTCACCAGGGAAGAAAATGGGTGCTGTTATACAAAGCATTGGAACTGGCATGGCGTACCCCATCTGGCGCATCGAGATTACATAGGAGATGGAGCATTCAGACTCGAATTTACGGCAGTACCCTTGTTGTCAGGCCAGCACCAAATCATATGATTGTGGTACTGGGGAAAGGCTGTTCATACTACCTATACAGAATGGTTCCAAGTCTGAACACATGATTTTTCACGAAAATCAAGACAGTCTTGGCTGTCATGAGTCGCCGTGAGAGGAAATCGCACCTATGAATGGGGCCGAGGATTTACCGGCTAAGTGAGTAACTTCTCCGCGACTCCTGTGCCATTTCTTTGCGCCGCCCATTGAAAAACTGATCCCAAACGCACGGCCGGATAAACCGTCACGATGAGACTGAAGGTGCACCAACTCCGGGAATGTATGCGAGCTAGCGTTCCAGACATTTCCTTACCCGAGACCCCAAAGCGGCGGGTGACTACCTCAACCTTTTCACATACCATCAAAGCCGCTGGAGACATATCGAGTGTCTTCCCCTCACTGTCTGGAGTTGAGAGTCCGCCATTGCCTCCAAGATTTGCAGGCTTAAAGAGACGGCTAATACAGGGCCATGAGCATCGTGTGAGAGACAGTTGGCATCGGTTACTGGCAGATTTACGCAAGGAGGTCGATGTTATCAAGGCATTGGGCTCGAAAGTCATACCAGAGCTCGAATTCAGAGACATGCACGATATGGGGAAAAGGACTAAATTTCGCGATGGCCTACGCAAACGAGGTGTGGGTCTCATCAGAGGCGTAGTGTCAGAGCGGGAAGCATTGGGTTGGAAAGAGCTATTGAAGAGATATATCCAGACCAACCCTTCGACAAAAGGTACGCAACCATCTCGTCTCTTTCATATTGTTATCTGAGGCTCTTGCAATTTGATTTGTCATATATTCTGAGCTTTGAAGCCCAGATTTCTCGTTCACCCTCTCGCTTTAGTTCCTTGACTACGGCGAAAATGACAGGACTTTTTATCACAAGTAAGCATCGAGTCATGAGCTCTTACCTCTTACTTGTGCCCAAAGATAATTCTGAGAACCATGTTATCTTTAAGATGTTGTCATACTTGTCTAATCGTTTGATTATCTTTCTGTGCCCATGTCTTATTCGATTCTAGGGTTTCCGGCCTCGAATCCCACTGTATACGAGCTCTACTGGTCTCCTGCTCAAGTCCTCGCCCGCGCTCATCCAAACCTTCTTCGAACCCAAGCATTTCTCATGTCTCATTGGCACTCTGCCAACAAGTCTGCCCGGATATCCACCTCTCACCCTGTCGCGTATGCTGATCGCCTTCGTATACGGCAGCCCGGTGATGTTGGGTTTGCGCTTGGTCCGCATGTTGATGGTGGGAGCTGCGAACGGTGGGAAGAGAACGGTTATGGCAAAGGTGAGGTCTATAACGAGATTTTCCGGGGCAATTGGGAAGCCTATGACCCTTGGGAGAGTAGCTGTCGATTACCTGTTGCCTCAGACCTCTACAACGGCGCAGGAGGGTGTTCGATGTTCCGCATGTTCCAAGGCTGGCTGTCCATGTCAACTACTAGCCCAGGGGAAGGGACCTTAATGGTTAATCCGCTACTGGGGAAGGCAACCAGCTACTTCTTGCTTCGACCCTTCTTCCAACCAAGAAGGGGTCCCACAGAAGCGTTGGAATCAGCTTTTCTTGATTCAAATAATTGGAGCCTAGAAGACGAGACGACCTCAGTGTTGCAGGGAGCTGTTCCTTCTAATTGTCAAGAGCTTAACGCGGCTTTACATCCCCACCTCGGGCTCCAAGATACTATGGCACATGTTCCACAAGTCAGACCTGGAGACTACGTAGCATGGCATTGTGACAGTAAGTTAGGCATCTGATAATTTAGACCTCTGGTGACTCGTGTTGATGTTCTGGATAGCGATACATGCCGTCGACAGGACCCACGCTGGCAAGGATGATTCAAGCGTGATGTATATTCCAGCGTGCCCGCTGACGGAAGCCAACGCTGGTTACCTGGTGCGTCAAAGGGAGGCATTCTTTGAAGGTATATCTCAACCTGATACCCATCAGACCACGATCTCGGAGCGTACTGATTTGGCTACGCAGGAACGCCGGGTCCAGACTTCCCTTCAGGGGTAGGCGAAAGCCAGCATCTAGGCCGCTTGACTCCAGATTTTGTCATGCAGAATATCGATATCGAGGCCCAGCGTGCTATGGGACTCACGAGATACGATGCTGGTCAGAAAGGTTTGCTTGAGCGAGAGCGTCAGACACTGCAGAGGGCGAATGACGTTTTGGGATTTGATTTGTAGCCTTGTAGACTACGAGAGACAAGCGTTTGTAGGTCGTTCATAAGTAAGGTAAATTGTTCCTTCATCTAATCGCAACAGCCTGCACAACGTGTATCCGATGGCGCTAGGGGTAACCTTTAGGGCTGAGAGGTGAACCTCTACTCACGACTGTTGTACCGCGTCGAGCGCCTGTCCTTACTCGAACCTTTGGGCATCCTTCGGTCGTCTCCGTAGATTAAGCGAATTCTTGGTTCTCTTGAACGTCTCAATTTACATGCTTCGCAAGCGTCCAGATTGTTAGTTGATGTTTGTTGTTTGTCTCACTACCCATGCTACCAAAACTTCGTGCTGCGGCATGTCACGTCTCTCCGGTCTTCCTGAACGCTCGGGCAACAACAGACAAATGCATTTCTCTAATCCATCGAGCATCTCGAGCGTCTGCAAATCTTGTTGTATTTCCGGAGTCCTTTATTCCGGCTTTCCCCATTTGGAGTGCTCTCTTCACACCAACAAAAAATCAGTAAGGCGCCTTCCCGAGGGTTTCTTCGAATTTGATATTACGTTTCGAGTCCTGAGAGTTGCTGCATATGCAGATTGCTTATTTTTTCAATGTCTTCTATTCTCAAATATGTCTCGTGTCTCGGAAATCTACCTGAACAAGCAGATGCTGACTCTGAACTGGTGCTAGTGACTTTTTCCAGCGTATGGTCGAGGAATCCGTGACTATGTCAGGTGAAGAAATTAATGCCATTAAACATGCTGCGAAACAGACTGGAATGGTAGTGAGCGTTGGTGTATCTGAGAGAGTCAATACCGCCACGTTGTTCTGCTCCAATCTTATCATTACGCCTGACAGCAAAATCACAGTCCATCACCGGAAAATGGTCCCAACATTCTACGAGAAGCTTACCTGGAGTCCGGGTGATGGAAACGGACTCAGACTCGCGTCGACACCCTTTGGACGCATCGGTGCTCTAATCTGTGGAGAGAATACTAATCCACTAGCCAGGTACGCGTTGATGGCATTGGGTGAGCAAGTGCATATCTCATCTTGGCCTGCTATTTGGCCCACACGGAGCTTCGAGCCTGAAAACCGCAAAGCTAACGGTATTCCAACTGGAAATTTTGATAATGTTTCAGCAAATTATATTAGATCAGCTGCGCACTGTTTCGAAGCGAAGTGCTTTGGGATCTCCTGTGCGGGCCATTTTAGCGACGAGAACATGGACGAGATCTTGCGTATCTCGGGTGATACTAGTTGTTTACCAACGCTGCGGCAGACACCCCGTGCTGTCAGTATGTTTCTGGGACCGACGGGCTCCTTGCATCCATCCTTTACCATAGATGAACACAGCGGTGCAGTGAAAGCGAAGGGGACGATCGAAAACGAAGAAGACATACTGTATGCGTACGTAATTTCGGAGCTCCTTTTCCCTCTCGGAGACAAATTCTCGAGTCTTGAGGTATGCCTTGAGAGTTTTCACTCTCGAAACATGTTCCAAGGCTCGAAACACCCTCTCAATTAGCCAATACTGACAGCAGAATTGTAATCAAGTGATCTGGATTTGGCCGACTGTGTTGAGGGAAAACAATACCATGATGTCACAGGTGGTTACCAGAGGCTCGACATTTTCAATCTCAAGATCGATCGAAGTCGCAGAACCCCCATGATCATTTTCCCAAAGGCAACGCTACGTGATCAGGAAAGAATGGCCTCTGAATCCGCGACAATGTCTACAACTTTCGAAAGACTTGGTGTACGCAGAGTGCTTCTTCCGAATTCTCTAAACGATGATGACCCAGCCGATCGAAACCAGACCAAAATTAGAAAATACCCCTCGAGATTTGGAGTAGCAGATGACCCTTTAGACCCGATGCAGGTGTCGCAGGGCAAGAAGATGCAAGAAGCAACGTCCGATGGAGCACCAGGAGGAAGACCTAAAAGAACACTGATGAAAAGCAGATACCATTTTCAGGCTGATGGGAAGGAATAGAAAATGCACTGAGGGCAGTGTCCAAACACCTTATCGCCATATCCACACCGCTGGAAACCGTATAGGTACAACAAATGACAGGAAAGTAGCCTTCCGACCTCGTGACTGGCTTATTAGTCAAGGCGGATGAGATGTCACCAAGGAATACCCCAAACTCGAACAAGTTTTCATGACGGTCTGTCGAACACGGCCTGACCTTGTGTCACCCTTGCCCAAAACAGAGATTGCACGCGTGAGGGATGAGCCAAGTATCTCCAGTTCAGTCAGCCCTCAACTCAATTAGGAATTTGTGTATGCATCTAGCATTTATTCGTCCCCTTTATGCCAAGTCTTCGGCTTCCGAACCAAATGCACGACCCTCTTTTTCCCTCACATACCACCCCTCCGAATCAATAACAGCCTCCCAACACTCCATCCATCCCTCCCAACTTGATATACAGCCCCAGCCCCGCCGCACTAGCATCAAATCAGCACTCTCCCTGTCCGCCATCTCCAACCTCCACTTCTGTAATCTCGTCCCCATCCCTTTACCCTGCCATTTCGGCAGCACTAATACAACACAGCATGCACAAACAAACGTCGCTTTCCGGCCATATACTTGTCCCGTGCTTTGGTCATTTGCCCGAGAAAGACATCAATGAGAGAGAGATTGGCGGCGCCCAAGGGCCAAGGGGGAGAATGGGGCCGGATAGTTGGGCAATAATCATAGATACGAGGACAATGCCTTCTCTCTTCCTCCTCCCGTTACCAAAAACTACCCTGATCGCGAAACCATTCGCATCCTCGGCTTGTCAGGACTACCTCATTCCCCTCCATCCATCCCCTTTTGCCTATCAATGAAATTTGCCAAACACCATAACCCACCACTTCTCCCGTTTCCTCATCTTTGACGATAACCGTCTTGCTAGTACTCTCGGGGTCTGGCATCCCTTCCTCATCTTGAGCCACGAGCTGGGATATATGTAGTGGCCGCAGAGGTGCCGTTGGCGAAAATGTTTAACCGATCTTATGCTTCCTGAAATGCACTGCGAACGACGTTGCCCGGTACGGTCGATTGGAGTGCAACGATGGGCAAGGCAATAACATCCGGCGCGGGAAAGCTGGGGGGAAAGCTGGGGTAGACGAAACCGTGCCGTGCCATCTCCCGCCTTTGGCGAGACCTGTCGCATCGAGAACTAACTGAATACCAGAGATGCCTAACTGGAGAAGACGACGACGACAAAGAAAGAGGAAAGGGGGCCGTCCAGTAATCTCAAACAGCAAGCGAGACCTGGGGAAACAAAATCGCCACGGCGCCACCGGCACTACCTATGCAAAGTAAGGGAAGTACGGCTTCTTTTCTTCTTCAGTCTTCCTCCAGCTTTCTCATCCAATCGTGGCCCTTGCTTTGAAGGATCGAATCTTCGTTCTGCTCTCGATATTCATCGGACTCACCGGTTCAACCTCGACTCTACGGAACGACACACGGGCAGAGGGGGGGCTACGCACTCGGTGCGGTGAGGACACACACCCACAGCTCCATCATCTTTCGTGCCGTATCAGCTTCACAGAACGGTGGAGTCGAAGAGTCGAGATGGATGGTTTCCAGCGTCTGGAGACCGGTCAAGTGCTTGGCGGCGCCCAAGTGTGGTTTGGTGAGTGCTGCGGTGCACGACTCGATACGGGCGCTGGTGGCGCCGAGCAAGGGGAGAAGGCAGGAAACTAAGCTTTGCCAGTGTTGTTGTTGTTGAGCTCCGGCGATTTTGGTTTCGTGCCGAAAGTACCTTACCTTGTTAGACACACATTCGGTAAGCGTGCCGCACTGAGCTCGTTTCTCACGGGTCACTAGCAGAAGGGGACCTGGAAGATCTTGAGCCCCGAATTCCTTGAGACGACGCCGATCAGCTGTTCAGAGAATTGCCAGAAAGGCGACAGTAATTATGGAAGAGCTGTATCACTTTTATCTTTTAATTAAAACGTGCTACTGGATTTCTCGCATCGGGAAGCACTAGAGCAACACTGAGCATATGCTGATTGCTAACCTCGAAAGTAAGACAAGGATCTTTTCCAACGCCTAGAAGGCTCATATTATGGAGCAGTCCTTGATATCGTACATTATCATTAGTATGCCCATTCAAAGCCTGAGCTCCAAGGAAGTACACGTTGGCGCCTTTCGCTAAGAATGAAAAAAAAAGAATCCGATTCTTCAGGTATAAGAAGATGAAAGCACAGGTTTGAAACTTTTGAAAGGCAAACCGCAAGGACGGGCACCAGTTGATCTCTAGTGGTGCCTTTCATGCAAATAGACAACAGTAGTCCAACCCTGACAGCACCAAGTAGTCATCGCGTGCTCACACCACGGACACTTCACTGCGGTCTCCAATCTCGCCCCTGTCAACTTGACCTTGCCTTTGCCTCCGGCAACGTTCTCATCCTTATGTAGCTCTTTCGGCAGAGCCATGGCCTCATAGAGTCTGCTTGGTAGGTCATGCCAGAATTTGCACTTGCAGCAGATAACGAAGAGCTTGGCAATCGGTTTCGCCTCCATACCCTCCGCTAGAGCGCCTTTTCCGAAGGAGACAGTACCAACCTCCGTGGCGGATCGATTGAATGTTCGTCCTGGGACAGGGAACTGAGATGGTACGCGGAGTGTCGAGCGAGGTATGAGTTCCAGATCTGGAGCATTGGGAGAGTTCGGTGGTTTAGCAGCCATAGACTTGATGGTGGCATAGTCTTTTGGGACAGGTGGGATGCGATCTTTCCGGACAGGTAAGAACTGAGGTTGACGCTTGACAAGTGGCTGATGCTTGAGCTCGGGTAGGAAGTCGAGCGACGGCAGGGGATTTGTGACCGTGGTCTGAGTTTGTAGCTGAGGATTCGAGCGAGGCCGCTTGATTGATGTCTTTCGTATCAAGCCTTCTTCTGTTGTACTCTCGACGACGACTTCTGGAAGAGGTTTAGTAGTTGGCACTGCCTTGCTAGTTGTACTTTCTGGGGCAGGTGCGTCCTTGGCAGCAGGTGGAATGTCAGGTAGAGCTTTATTTGCGGTCACCTGGTTTATATGCTTGCTCTCTGGCTCGGCTTGAAGATGCAGCTTCCTACTATCTTCGTTGCCTCCGGCCTGCTTGGCAGCGGTATTAATTGAGCTCAAAACGGGCTCAGTCGTCGATTTAGGCGACATTGGCGACGGTAGGTTATCACTCAATACCGTAGAGGATGGTGTGCGACTGCTGGCATGCGATTGTACGAGGTTGGGCTCCGACAAGTCCTCTCTGGGCTGACTCCGAGCGGAGCTCTCAGACCTCTTCCTGCCACTCGCGTGTACTTGGGTTGGTTTCGCTTCTTGGGATATGCGTCTCCCTTTTGAACTCTTACCAGGAGGCTCTTCAATCACGGTTACAGCCGGAGAAACAGATTGAAGGGCTACCGTGTTACTCTGAACATTATCTGGGACGGAGATCTGGGAAGGTGTCATTTTCGAACGCCGCCGGAAACCAATATTCATGAAACCGGGAGCTGTTTGGGTCTTGTTGAGCGAGACAGAATTTCGGACACTGAGCGAAGACGAAGGACTTCGTGTGCCTTCTTGTCCTTTTTGAGTGGGTTCTGTATGAGCGGGCTTTAACGAGCTGAAAGGCGCGCCGTCCGCCTGCTGCTTCACCGGAAATTGCTGCTTCACTTTGGACAGCTCTACATCCGACTGCATCGCGGAGTCACTTGTCATCGGACTAACAGGAACACGGTCAGTAGCGGTATCCGGTGCAACAGACACGGTGTTACTATGCTGCTGTCGAGCATCGCGTGCTGTTAATCTTAAACCTGCTTGCTGGTCATCGTCTCCCCCGAGCGCCCCAAACTTTGCTGCCATGTCATTCGCATCTTTCACTGCTTGCTCATCTTCAAAGCCTGCTATGGAACGCTGCTGCTGGTACATGCGCTGCTTGTGCACATAGCTACTGCCGTCATGAGACGACCTCTGTGGACTCCGTGGAAGTGGGATTTTTTGATTTGGCCTCTGGTGGTGGCTTGCCATGATGGCCTCCATTTCTCCCGCAAGGTCATTTTGAAATTTGGGGCTTGCCTTCGGAGAATGAGCTGGATTTCTATGTTCTTTCAGTGTCTCATTCTGTCCGTGTTTAGCCCTGGGCTCAGAACTGTCTTTCCTCTTTGCTGGTGGCCGTTGTGGGCTCCTAGGCGCTGATTGCTGTGTAACGCTTATAAGGTTGGGTTCGGTAACACTTCTGCCGAAGGTTGGAGTGGTTGGTACATGCAGCGCCTTTGGTTCATTGGACTTGTTGTGTTCGGGCTCGGTTGGAGACCCTTCCAAACGATAGGCGAAGGATATGACTTCCCTCGTATATGCATCTTCGCTTCCCCAGGAAATGGTTTTGTCGGTGCCGGATGAGGTCCTTCGGGAAGACCACCCAAAGTTGGGAAGCTTGGGCGCAGCTGAGCTTACATAGGGGTGCCACTGCCCTGAATTACGCGCAAGTTCGGGCGCTTCCTCGGTGCTGGTGGCAGGCGTCGATCGTGAACGCGACTGCGAATCCATTGAGCCTATGGAGATTCCAGAGAGCCTTTTCTCTTCTTGAGAAGACCGTCTTGTGTTTTCGCCGGAGGATGTACGCGAAGATATCATAGACACCCATGAACTCCTCCGCAGTGCTTGAGGCATTTTTTGGGTCTCCATTGCTGCTGGGGGCGGATTCCTGCTCAAGCGCTTTCCCGCTTTGATGTCCGCCGCCCTTTGTCTCTCTTGATCTTGCTTCAACCTTTTCTCAATCTCTTTCCGCTCCTTCTCCATCCTCTTCTTTTCTTTTCTTCTTTTTTTCTCGCCATGATCGGACCAGCTCGGAGACAGGCATATTTCTGCAGGTGTAGGGTCCTCGTGGTCCTTCGAAGTGTTGATCTTCAATGGTGCCAAAGATGGCATTGGCTTCCCGGAAGGTCTTGCGTCAACTGATAATGAAGGTACAGTTTGGGAGCGTGGCATGAGAGAAGGGCGATGTGATGATTGAGGCGCGGCCAAAGGCGACTTTGGAGTCGTTTCAGGTGAAGGCGATACTTGATCTGGGTGTCCAGGGACAGATGTTCGTTTTGGGGAAAGCAGAATGGTGGGATTGGCGGATGAGGATCGTTTTTGCTAAAGAAGACTTAGTCAGTACGTTTGCCATTGCAAAAGTTAAGCAGACAAGGGTTTGTGAGGGCCGTGCCATCGGCAAACAAGGCTTGTAAATCCAAGAAGGGTTTGGTCTACCTTGCTTTGCTTCTCCATTTGGAGCATGCGAGACAGTATATCTTTTCCTAAAGATATGCGCTGTGCAGGCCGTGCGGGCTGAGGAGCTGTGGCCATGTCGCAGGAAATTCAAACGAGAGATATGCCAGGATTTTTCAGGCTCAAGAAGCGGGTTTGTTCTGAGCCAATGGGTGAGGGAGCGGAACCGCCTAATGTAGGTTGGCCGATATGTAGGCGTGCCTCGCTGGAACGATGGGTGCAACGAATGATAGGTGTGAGAGTGCCACCCCCAAGATTAAAGAAGCGAGTGCAGAGTGCGGGATATCTGCAAGAAGTGCAGCATGTTGGTCGATTGCATATGAGACTGAGAAGTTTGCTTTATTTTCTATTTCCTCTTCAATTTCTGGGATAGAGGCGCAAGGGAACGAGTGGATCGGAAGTCAACAAAAGTCGAGTCCCGCCGTACAGGACTACAGGTACTCTAGGTGACATCCGACTCCCGCTTTCTGCCAAGTTGAGCGAAATGAATGAGTAGAGGAAGAAAAGAAGGGAAGAGGAGGAAGAAGAGGAAGAAGAAGGATGAGATTAAGGAGGAGAAGTAATAAGTAAGTCCATCTCATTCCAAGACATCATGACATGAGCAGAAAGTTGAATTCTACCTTACTCTGAAGATCAGCCCTACCGATAAAACTACGGTAAAACAGGAGATGATAAGCGACTCTACATTTATGAGCGACCTATTGCTGTATTGCTGTTGTTGTCTCTGTGTCTTATATTATGTATGCAATCTCGGATTACTGAAGGATCACGAATACCTTTCCTACTTTGTACACGTACATGAGAAGTGCGTGAACAGCATATGTAACTTGTAAGTACAGTACCGAGTGCATAAAGTTTCTCTCTTATTAATGCCAAGCTACCAGGCTAGCAATGCAAATTATGCAAGTCATGCTCTAGTCTAATGGCGCTAAACATCCCTGCGCATACACACATTTTGGCAATTGGCATGACCCTCGGCCTTCCCCGGGGAATCCATTTTCCCTTCAAAGCACCAAAGAGAAAATAGAAAATACCTACTACCTACCCATGTATGCTTGAAAACCACCAGCTGCTTGCTTTCACAAGTCACAATACCCTCCTTCACACTATACCTAGCTGTATTCATCCCAGTTGAGCGATTCGGTACCTAGCTACACAACGAGTAGTATGACACCGCCAAGCATGACGGCCATAGCGTCGCCCTCCCCAACAAAATCTGTCTTTTCTTCCTCGAAATGCCACCTTCCCCCATCTCACCTGCCCTGGCGCGATATTGAGCTGTAACTGCCCTTCCCAGACGTCAGCTACGACTGCCTTCGTCCGAAGCTGATACAGCAAACGCCCTCGAAGTTTCACATGTCCGGCACGCTCGAAAGCTAGAGTGTTGAGAAAGAGAGGAGCATAGTTGCCCGAAAATGACATAACGACAGACTTGACAGAGTGAGAGAGAAGGGCAGAATGCGTAACAAGTGACTGGATCAGCAACTCTTCTTAGAAGGCACCGCAGATGATCTGTTAGGGACAAGGACCGGGTCAAATGCTTTTACAGACGGCTACTTGGATCTTCGAAGGAGTTGTTCATCTCCACATCAGAGGCTTTCGAAACGTTCGTGGTCTCATGCCAAAAAAATTGATTGCCTCTTGAGTATGGCTTATTCGGCCAATATACATCCGTACTTTCAGGAGTATGTGGCCCTCCGCTGCTATTTAGCGACGGAGAACCATAGGGAGAGTTCACTGCAGGAAGCAATGTTTCTTCGGAGCCAAAAGAAGGACCGAACTGTACA
The DNA here is from genome assembly GCA_022315425.1 of Pseudevernia furfuracea. NCBI lineage: Eukaryota > Fungi > Ascomycota > Lecanoromycetes > Lecanorales > Parmeliaceae > Pseudevernia > Pseudevernia furfuracea. Next base: position 1,514,689 of record JAIUPT010000050.1, read on the forward strand.
GAATATTGGCCATCCAGGTAAAGCCCTTTATTGCGCAAGAACTGCTCCATATTGTTGTCCAGAACGTCAACCCAATGTTGCTGTACCGGTTTGATGTTGTTAAGGCCCCGCGTATTCGATTTTGGGCCCTCACTCTGAAGCTGCTGCATATTCTCAGTCCCTGTCCATTCCGACAGAGGCAAATTGTTGTCCAACTCAAACTGTGCTGGCGGGGCGGCAATCTCACCGGCATATTCTTCCTCTTCGTCTTCTTCTTCGCCAAACGTTGTCTGATATCCGAGCATTGACGCTGGTTCTGGGCCAGACTCCCTTCCCTGTCGTCGAATTCTGGGTTCAGCAGCCACCGGTTGGATAGACCTCCCAAGGTCATTCTCATCTCCTTCAACATCCGATTCTTCGGTGCTGTTCTTTGCAAGCTCACTCAGTCTTTCCGCTGTTGATTTGAGGTGTCTCGCTAGTGCCGGCGCTCCTTTCTGAATCCCGGAAGCAATGGCTCTATCATTAAAGTCGAGAAACGTCTTGTGCATGTCTTCAATCGTCTTTTCCAAGGATGAGACTCGACCGTTGAGACCAGAAATGGTCGTCTCTTTTCGTTGGCGGTACGCGCGCTGAGCAAGTCTGATCTGGGTACGTCGGCGCTGGATAAAGTCAGTTCAAAAGTGCATTGACGCCTCCAGCTCGAAGTCTGTGTGGTACAGGTCCAGGGGTGGAAGCACTTCGCTGAGGATCATGTCGAAACACGAAAGGAAGCATACTTCGGCCGCGGTTTGATCCTTGGTGTCAAGCCTGGGTCTGCCCCGTTGGCGAGCACTGTTCGCTTCATCTGCGCTTGTACCTTTCAAGGATTCTTTCCTCGATCTCCGGGTTCTCGTGCCGGCTGGCGGACTGGGTGTATTTGTCCTGGGTCTGTTGTCCGCGGTGATGCCAAACAGCGGAGCATGCTCTCTTCCGCGCTGCATCGGGTTGACTTGCGCATAGTCCCTCTGGTAGTTCTCGGCTGACAAAACGTCAAGATCCATTGGAGTCTGCGGATAGTAGGGCGAATAGCCGGTAGGCTCGACGGGTTGAGGAGCAGAATCCCTATAGTTCAGTGAGGGTTCGAGGCCTAGCCTTACTTGCGCGTTTTCATTCGGATTATTGCTATAGTATGGAGATTGGGTGAAGTAAGAGTCTCCCAAGAAGCCAAGGGGACTGAACTCATAATATTCGTCATCTCTCCTGCTTGCTGACTCGGCCTCGCGCCCTCGGTCCATGACAAATGCTGTTTTTCTGCGATTACTGATCACGAATGCACACTTCTGCTCCAGCGTCAGCGTTGTCCAATCGCGTTCCATGAGGCTTGCCCTGACCCTCGGCAACGAAAGCCAGACGCTAACCCCTTTCGTGGCCGCTACTCCGTCCTTTCGGGTTTCACAGCTACCGTTCGGAGAGACAGATGTTAATATAGCGTAAAGAGAGGGAAGCACAAATCTATTGATTCGAGAGTGGGGCATGACTTCATATAGGAACTTCAGCCTCGGCTCCACTCTGATGCAAGTTGGGGCTGACAAAAGCCTGTGAAGATCAAGATATCAAACTTCGGGAAGCTCACCGCCACCGCATGCACTCTAATACTACCTGGGTACCTTGTTCAGCTAATATCCAAGAATCCTGCCATGTGGCCATCACTCGTGCTACGCAGCCCTAAATCTGCACCTTTACGAAGGACCCGTCAAACCTACCCGAGGCAGCCAGAGCAGCAATACTTGGATTGGAAAACAGCTCTCATGGTACTTGGAGGCCCTGCATTGCTTCCCGGAAGTCTCGATAGATCATAGACCCTCAAATCTTTCTGCACGTCACTGAGACTGCTCAAATTGCGCTCGTTCAGCCTACTAAAATCGATTTCAGCTACCATTAATCAATTCCAACGAGACATTTCTGCTCATAATTGCCTTATTCTAGTATGATGCAACATCAGTAACTGCATGAAAGAGTGCAGTCTTACTGAGATCAATGACTGGTTAGCCCATGCTTACCTGAGTCTGGTCTGGTGCTTGCAGCTGTACCCGACCACATTTAAGTTATGAGCTCCTTCCACCTGTCTTCCTATGTTTCAACACTGGATTTTCAAATTGTTGAGCGACGCCTGTCTGGAAGGCCAAAGAGCCAGAAGGAGGTGCCTGGATGAGCTTCAGAATGCCTCTGAGACGGCCAAAGATCTTTTATGAAAGCCTTCCCACTAATTTGAAAGCTTTCAGGACTACTCAAGAAGTCTCAAAGGTTCAGTGCGAATAAACAGCTATCTTCGCAAGGGATAGGGTAATCAGCTTTGACGGGGAAAGCTCGTGAGGGGGACAGCCAAGCTTCACCCCACAGAGGAAGGCCACGCCCCAAAGGAATATCTGCGCTGGTTCAATTGGAGGGAATCCGTGAGTGTAAGGTCTTGCTTATCTTCCCCACCTCTCTCGAATTGCAGGGCATCCAAAAGAATGGAAGATCAGCGAGCGAACTCGCATGAACTCAGTACACGAAGTGCTTTTTCTTGAGTGGCAGAAAGAGCGTTTGGTGACACTATCGCCGAGCACCTTGGCGAACTTAGCTCTGTGAACGGCGGGCAAGGTCATAAACCCGGCTTAGTGTCTCCACCTGCGTCTTGGTCATCTAGGCCTGAACGAATGAAGGATCGTCCTGAGACCACTTTAGCCCAGTGGTGGCCAATCAAGTCATTTCAAAAACGAACAATACATTCCCACGAATAAGTACTCCGGAACGAAGAAGGGTACGTTTCCGTCCACTTGGGGAATCTGCATGGGCGTTGTGGAGTCTGTGAACCAAATTTAGGCTGTGCACCCATTGGCCGTAATCGGGAGCAGCTCACTGGTCCAAGAGGATGGGCTGCATGCGTCAAGGTGCAAGCTTACATCACGAGGCGCTCGACAAGATGATCTAGTCTCTATCCGAATCCTCCGGTGTTCTTTTTAGAGCTTCGCCAGGAAATGCAGGGCCTTCTAGCGGTGTGCATGAACAGCTTTGTTAGGAATTTCCCATGAGCTGAAGTCTCTACGATGCCACGGTCTGGATCACCACGTTGCATCACAGCCACTCCTGGAACTACTGGGTCGGCTGGACTTTCCACTTGGGATCATTTCTCCTGTGTCTTCCAGGCAGATGCTTGCTAAAGGTCACTCGCTCATGGGGCTCTAGCAAAAGTTTATTAGGGGAGCCAATAATCCAGCGCTCCTGATAGAGCCGTCACCACCCGGCTTAAAGTATTTAAGATACATTCTCCAGGGTTACTCTATCTGATCTGACTGACCGTCCTTCAATCTCAGGAGTTCAGCCATGGAGAAGTAACAAAACGAGTGAGTAAAGAACTGCGCCTGAACATGTTATTGCGGCCACGACTGCCTGAAATCCTTTTTGTCGCTTTTCTGTCTTTTATAATCTCGGCTTTTTCTTTTTTCTTAAATCCGAGTTTTCTTGCGCATCATGCATGCTTTGTGTGGCAAATCTCAAACGTTACTCTTTCGAAGCTCGTGATTACCGAGCATCGCGAGAGTCTATGCACACGAATGCGAATGCGAAGGAGGCCAGCCCTGCCAAGCCAAGAGATCAACAGATGAGAATTGTGTTGAGGGACTCAATGGAGAACGTCCAAGCGAGCAGTGGCTACCGTGTCCATGATACCATACCTTCCTCCTCATTACAAACCACAATGGCCGAAGTCACCGACACTCTTTGAGATGTGTAAGTACCACCACGACTAGCGGCGCTTAAATAAGGCCGAGCGAGGTACAGCAAAGCCTCGATCTCTCGAAGAATACCGCCTTCTTGCAAGCGTGAAAAAGCTGCAATATAATCAGCTTGCTCCAGCAATCATGATAGAGGAATCAAGAGACATTGATACCTGCGTTGAGAATTATAGATGGTTCTAGACCAGCGCAGTCTAGACACCATGACGGCATCCAGGCCTTCCCATACAGCCATGTATTGCCTTGCGTGCCTATGTTACATATAGCAAGATATTGCACAGACTGTCAGGCGACCGCATGTGTCTCGCTCCCCTCCTGGCGAAGCCCATTCTTGGGGTCTGCAATGCAAGATCTACATTGACCCGAACTTCGTGCAGATGGGCGAGACGAGGACGTCTTATTGCAACAAATTGAAACGATCTTGAAGGGTGGAGCACTCGTTGGACAATACCCGCGAGATCTGGCTTTACGGGTTGCCACGATCAGCCACAAAACGCTTTTTAGGATTAGAGCATAACGGAGAGGAAAGAAACCACCCACCATGATGACGGCCATTTGAGTGGTATGATAAAACGTAAATTTGCCAAGGCCTTCCTTTGGGAGGCATCTAAAGCTATGCAAGTGAACCAAAAGCTGCTTTTTTGGTGAACAAGGTCTACTACCGGGCTTTTCTCTACTCTCTAGATGCTCTTTGTAAAAATTCATAACATGAGTGAATCATCAGTTGACATACAAGGGTATTCAAGTAGGCTTTTTGGCCCACTCTAGCATGAAAGCGTGACTACCAGGCCACCAAGGCGCGAGGTCGCTAATTTTATGAAGGTAATTGGTGTTTGAGCCTTGGAACCAGTACGGTACCATGGGACTGACACCACTCGAATGTTTTTGGTCTCCGGAGTCAGAACCCAAGAGCTCGCTTAAATAGCTTTACAGTGCCTCTGTCCGCATGTACGTGGGCGCTTGTTGGGTTGCCCTTGCTAAGTTGCTGCCTAGAGATGTCTCCTTGGTTGAGTACTGCTTTGAGGTTTTCAGAGAACTCAACGCTCATTCTTTGTTGTACTGATCACAACAACTCCATTATTCCCCTCAAATGGATGGACTAAACCGGTAAGGATTTATGAGCGCACGATGTCTGTCAGCCTGTCAGGTAAACAACTTATTGATCCTGACTCGGCACTTCAGGGGCAAACGGCCGCGCGCTAATCGCGCTCGGACCGCTGACCGACTTTGGTCTCACCTACTTAGGGTACTTATTCGTCTTTTGTTCTAGGCTCTGGCACCATCAGGATTCTTGACTGGAACGCTTCATCCTCAGCGATCAAATCAATAGTCTCCTAGTCACACTCTTGATTAGTCGAGGATTCTGGCGTGTGGGCTTCGGATATGACCGGCTTCCTATGGTACGCCTTAACGAATCCATAAACAGCGACCCAAGGAAGCCCAATGACATGGAAGGGAAAGAGGCGGTCGAGGTGTGGGAGCAAGGCGATCGGAAGTGCCGGGCCTGATTGACTTTCGCAACTGGTGCAAGGGAAGCTTAAATAATCGTGAAACAGCGAAACAGCACTGGAGACGTGGGAGTGATTATTATTGGAGAAGTCAACGGATCCAATTCTCGATCCCTCCAACGTCTTTTGAAGGATTTCAGCGCATGCTCGGGGAAATGACCGGTGAGCTTGGAGAGGATGACTACAAGGTCTCTAGTAATCTATGCATCCTACGAAAGTAAATGCGCAAATATGACCCAAAAGAAGAGCCGACGGGTCGTGCACAGGCAATATGAGTTACGAGCACAATGCAGTCAAGGTACCCAAAGCTTTGCGAAATTTCATTCATCATACTCATTGTAGACTGGAAGTTCACACTTGCGGGAACACTGAATTTCTTGTCAAGCGTGGTGCAATTGCACAAGGACCAAGAAGCTGTTCGCCAAGAATCTCGCCAACAGCAGCCTCATGGGCAACAGCGACAACACGGTGATTGGCGTCATTGTCGAAATCAAGGGTGAGGGGGGTCACAACGACAATGAGTACGATGTTGCGCGAGACGGAACATATGGGCCGCTGTAATCGTCTCTTCGGGTAATATCTACCCACATGTATGTGGTTTCGATAGGAACAATGAATTCGACGTGATCTCTAAACGGCCTGCAGGAGGATCCCCAACTGGGCGTAGACTTGGTCATGAGGTTGTCAATGATTCCGATAATAGACTGCCTGAGACGGAGAGGGAAGTGGCCAATCTTTGCATGAATCGGCCATTTCGGTCGCGGTAGATGATTAAAGCTGTGACGACTGTACGATGGTTTGCTGTAATTCTTCCTTCAGTATATGGATGGGTCTAAGTGCCTTCCTGCAGTAGAGAGCCGTCGAGAGCAACCCTAAAATTATCGGCATTTATTCCGTGACCCCCATCTACCTCTCAGCAATGCCTCCCACCAACCATCCACCCCACCAACCCCGCGTAGTCCTCTACCACCAAACCCACTACCACGGAAACCGTTTCGTCTCCCTTCTGCCCCTTCTCACTGAAGCCGCCGATCTCGTTCCAATTACCCACCTGATCATCGCGGCCATCCACCTCAATGACCCCCCCGGCCACATCAACCTCAACGATGACCCGCCAGACTCTTCCAAATACGACATCCTGTGGGAAGAAACCGCCATCATGCAAGACATCGGCGTCAAGGTCCTCGGCATGCTGGGCGGTGCGGCCCAGGGCAGCTTCCGACGGCTCGACCGGAGCGAGTGGGAGTTCGAAGCCTACTACGTGCCCCTGCGGGACATGATCCGGCGGCACCGTCTCGACGGGCTGGACCTGGACGTCGAGGAGGAGATGTCCTTGCCCGGCGTCGTCCGCCTCATCGACCGCCTCAAGGCCGACTTCGGGTCCGACTTCCTCGTCACCCTCGCCCCCGTCGCCACCGCGCTCCAGGGCCGTCCCCACCTCTCCGGGTTCGCGTACGAAGCGCTGGAGACGATGCGCGGGGCCAGTATCGCGTGGTACAACACGCAGTTTTACAACAATTGGGGCCGGCTCGAGTCCTTTGTCGACTACGATGCCATATTGCGGCGGGGATGGAGGGCGGAGAAGGTGGTGGTGGGCGCGTTGACCAGCCCGGGCAATGGGAATGGGTTCGTTGATCCCGAGGACCTGAAGAGGACGGTGACGGCGTTGAATCAGTTCTACAGAGGGTTCGGTGGGGTGATGGGGTGGGAATATTTCAATAGCCAGCCTGGGGGTGAAGGGAGGCCCTGGGTGTGGGCGATGGGGATGATGGAAAGTGTGAGGAACTGTTGACGCCCAGATGGCGATGGGGGGCGGCGGCGGCGGGGGGTTCCACGACGGGATTGGATGTGGGACAGCTTGGGATATCACGCATACTGCTCGTGTTCTTTGCCTGGAGGACGAGGATTCGAATTCGATGGCACGATTTTGGACTGGTCCCTACTTACCTAAGGACTCATGACATATCTTCTTCTCTACGCTATGTGAAGGGATGTCTACTGCCGAATCTATCGCCCTCGGGCGAGATGTCACGGCACAGAGGAGGTACCCGCTTAGCGTAAGGAAGGAGAATCCCGCCAGTGCAGCTCGACGGACCGGAGCAGTCAGAAAGGAAGCAGACAGCGCGGTGGAATAGAGTTTACCGTCACGACGAAGCTGGTTTAGGAGCTCTGATGCGAGCCAGGCGGTCCATGCAATTTTTCACCCTTACAAGGCTTTACATTGGTACCCCAGGTTTCGCCGCTCGACATCGTTGTATGCATGTGTTGCGGGAGATCAGCGTTGGAGGCTGCTTGAAGGCTGGTTTGACATCTGCTCCGCGCATGAGAGTAAATAATTTAATAATCGAGTCCATGATGATGATATTCACCATATTATTATTATTATTATTGATGAGGCTTTTCCCTGCTCCAGGTCAGGAGGCACTTTTTTTGCTCGAGTGCGCTGGGACTGTGCAGTCACCCAGTGTGGGACTGGGACTGGGAGCACGGATGGCTTGGTTAATAATAAGAGATGTGGCGCATGACAACTGGATTTGGGCACTAGCTCAAAATGGTGCCTCTTCAATCACAGCAATCACAGCGTGTGCTGCGTTGGAGGGTTAGTAGTAGTAGTAGTATCAGTCTTCATTGGATACTAGACAGTAGTGCCTACACTTTTTCCCTTTTCCCTTTTCCCTTTTCCCGTATGCTGCCGTCCCCTCCCACTTTCTTCCTTTTAGTCCTTACCTTCCCGTGCAGCCTCTCCCTTTCTTCCTTCTCCCTTCTCCCTTCTCCCTTCTCCCTTCTCCCTTCTCCCTTCCTCTCCCTTTCACATCTTGTCTCCCTCATCAGAGTCATCAGCTTCCTCACTTCCTCAAACCAAGCTGGTCCCTGCTCCCTTGTAATTCTGCCTCTCAGTCACACATAGATCCAAATGTCGGCTGAAAACTAAAATAATAAATAATAAATAATAAATACAAAATACATTTATCATGTAGCACATTAAGAGTGTAATAATTCACACCAAAATTCTTCATCATTGAAATTCATAGGGAGCAATTACAGGCTTTCCAACCAGAACCCCTGGAAATTGGCGCCAAAATCTGTGGCTGGTGCCTCTAAACGATCCAAAACCGAGCCCCATCGCGACCTTTTCACCGTGACCAACTCCATCTGCTACAACGCCTCTCAACCTTCCACAAGGTCCGTCTGGTCCACATACCCCACACGGTCCTATCAACATCCACTTTCTCGCAGTCAATACGCTGCACTCCTCTCGTTCCACACCCTCGCTACTCGTCTGCCGTCGCAAACCTCCCAGGTCCCAGCCCCCAGCCTTGCCAATTGAACCACCGCCCCTTCTACAATCACGACGATTATAGAGAATGAAGCTAGTATAGATGGTCAGGACAACGGATCAAGAGCTGGGACTATCATTGTGCACGGGCTGGATATTGGGACTGGCTGTGAAAGGGTCTATTGACCGCGCGGGACGACCTCCGAACAAGCTCACCACGCAGTCACGGCGACCCCGTCATTAATCCACCGCCTGATAGACTACCTGCAGCCTCACTGAGGTTGACTGGTCGCCCCACATGAGCAGCGAGATTGCGCAAGCACCTAAAGAGGATATTCCACTCTCCAGTGCTATCGCAGACGACCGAGACCTACCTCCAAATACCCATCTAGAGCCTCCAGGTCCGGACACCCACAGTACGTTACATTCCCACCTCATCCGGACCACCGATTGCTATTCGCTGCGACTAGGGTATATGCCTGGCCAAGCCTGCTAACTTTCGACGCAGATTCTACCTCCTCTACCGTGAAGCCGGCACTTGATTCTACAGACAATTCTCCAATCCCATCTTCGACATCGAATCCCTTACCCTCAGAATCAATAGATGGTGCACTAGGCGGAGAAGATGAGATAGCTTCGTCATCGGCAGCGACACCTGGCACGCAAGAGAAGCCGGCAGGAGGAGGGCTCGTACCAAACGTACCAATACGATCATCCTCCACTGCGAAGGCGCAAACACCAGGCACAACACCAATGATCGAGGAGCCTACTGGAGATCCAATATCATTATCGAAAAAAGGATCAAAAGGTAGCATTCAACCAAAGAGTCAGAGCGGTGGTGTTGCGGAAAAGGAAAATTTAGAAAACGAGAAAACGAGCGCCGTGACCGCTACAGACCCGGAGAAAGTGGGCAGCGAAGAGCAAGCGGCCAATAAATCGAAACCGAAGAAAAGGGGTGGATTCCTATCATTCCTGAATTGTTGCAGCGCACCAGAAAATGCCAATACAGTCGATGGTGGTGATCAGGCAGTTCCGGCGAAAAAGGCCAAGGTGCTGCAACAAAAGCCTGGAAGGCAATCTACTCCGGTAGTGAAGGCGAACGCTAGTGCAGGAGAGTCCAGTACAGGGGAATCGAAAGAGGTTGCGGAGGAAAGTATTGGAGGACCAGAATACTCGGAGCTCAAGCCAGCTGCAAAACCCACGATGATCACAAGATCATCGAAAGACAAGGTGGCCGCAGAAAAGCCGGTCGCGCAGGCTCCACCTGTGCCTGTGGCATCTACAGCAGAGACCACAGAACCGCCAGCGGCTACAGAAACTCGCGATGCACCATTACCGCCTCTGCCAGCTTCGAACGTTTCTTCGCCTCCAGAAGTGAGTACCGGACCGAGTATGGAGGCAACGCCAGTCATCGCTGGTACCGCGCCACCTCAATTGATTGAACCCGATCAATCCGTGGCCGAACAAGGAACCACAATTAACGATCGTACACCTCAACAAGAACAAGCCGACAGCGACATTGCCATGGTCGATGCCCCACCACTCGCTACAGCCGTAGAAGAACCGTCAACCACAGCGCGAGAGATGAATCAGGCCCAAGTGAATCTACCTCCTCCACCTCCACGAAATGGTCAAGATACGACGACAACTTCAGGATCTAGTACTGTCACGCCAAGCGATAAGCAGCGGTGGCTCTTACCGCCACTTCAACCTCACTTCAAGGGCAGGAAATGCCTAGTCTTGGACCTGGATGAAACCCTGGTGCATAGCAGCTTTAAAGTGCGCACATTCTTCTTCTCTGATGGGCATAAGCTAATCTTTTTAGATACTCCACCAAGCCGACTTCACGATACCTGTCGAGATCGAGGGCCAATTCCACAACGTTTATGTCATCAAGCGACCAGGCGTTGATCAATTCATGAAGCGAGTTGGTGAGCTCTATGAAGTCGTTGTATTTACTGCTTCGGTCTCCAAGGTATGCATCTGAACTCAACTCATTGGACCGCTCCAAGGCTGACACATGCTAGTATGGCGATCCGCTGCTTGACCAATTGGACATCCACAAGGTCGTTCACCACCGGCTATTCCGTGAGAGCTGCTACAACCATCAAGGCAATTACGTCAAGGTTTGTATCAATTGATCTCTGCTCTTCGGTTGACCGACTGCTAACGATCATCAAGGATCTCTCGCAAGTCGGCCGTGACCTACGAGAGACAATCATCATTGACAACTCGCCCACATCCTACATCTTTCATCCACAACATGCCGTGCCCATCAGCAGCTGGTTCTCCGACGCCCACGACAACGAGCTGTTGGATCTCATCCCCGTCCTCGAAGATCTCGCAGGAAGCCAAGTCAGAGACGTGAGCTTGGTGCTTGACGTTTCGTTATGACCACCGTTGGAAAGCGAGAGCTGTTCAATTATACCCTGATTTGAAAGATAGCATCATCAGCGAGCGAGCCCGGCCCTGGATCGTGGTGGAATGAGTGCATCACCTACCTTTTGTAATAAGCATCTAAATCTTTTCTTCTCTGCCTCCAGTATCGGACCTCGACCTCCATCACCGGAGCCGGATCGCGGCGGCTGCATAGTGTACATTTGCGCTGGATTGGGGTACCTTGATGCGTGCATGTTTCTTGGTCTAGCGGCACAGCCATGGCGAATAGCGAGCAGAACCCTCACCCTCCAGCGAGCGATTATCTTTCCTTTTGTCATCACAGCATCCGGACGGCGTTTCCCTTACAACAGAGAGAGACCCCATCCCCCCCCCCCCCCCCTTGGCGGGCTGCGACCCGTATATCTAATTTCCTTTTCTTGCATTGTCCTCCCCCCACCGGTGGACCCCGGGAAGCATTCAAAACGAAGAAGATTCTTGGTTGTCGGGCAAAAGAAGGGTCAGACAGATTGTAAATCTTTTTTTTTAGCTACTTTGAAAATCAAACCACCCACTTTTTCCCGACAGAAGATCTTTCTTTTCTTTGCACCCCCTCCCTTCTTTTTTTTTTCCATCCTTGTGCGCGCGTCGCTGACGGTGTGTGTGTGTGCGTGTGCGGTCCAATTCCAAATTGGGGCGCGATGGGAGTAAATATAGCCCGTGGTGCGTGGTGCGAAAAGGAAAGGGCTTTTGCTTGTATCTATCTATCTATCTATTCTATCTCGGTGTTGGGGGGGGGGGAGGGGGGGTCTGTCTGTCTGTCTTTCTTTCTTTCTTTCTTACATGAATGGATTTGATTTGATTTGTGCCTCAGCGGCAAAGGGGAAAAGCGGGTCGATACTGAGTACTGTAGATTTGATACGGTTCGATGTGGATGGGGATATGGGATCGGGGAAACCTCACTCACCATCGGCCCCGCTCGCTCGCTGTTTGGATTGATTGATTGATTGATTGAGAGAGAGAGAGAGGTGTTGTGTTGATGTTGATGTTGATGTTGATGTTGGTGTTGGTGTTGGTGTTACAGGATACAGGATACAGGATACAGGATACATGATACAAGATACAAAGGCAAGCCCTTCGCTGAGAGAGAGAGAGAGATGTCGGGTGACGAAGGAATGGATGAATGGGATGAATGGGATGACGATGCTTCTGAAGCAACTGTGTAACGCAAGGGGGGGGGGGGGGGGGCTTCCCAAGACAGACAGACAGACAGACACTCCTACTCCGAGTCTCCCCCTCTCTTCGACCTTTTTTTTTACTCCCATCTCACACTCACACTTACACCTTTTTTTTTCCAGAGCGATGGATCGATCCTTCTCGGACCGCAACGAGGCAAAAAAAAACAGTGTCGGAAAAGTCGTCACAACTTCTCTCCACACACACATAAGTAAGTCGGCGCATTCCGTCTCTCTCTCTCTCTCCCTCACACACACACACACAAACTCTCTCTCTGTGCAAACCGGATGATTGACTCCTCTTCAACAGCTCACACGGTTTACCCTCTCCCCCCCCCACCCCAACGCAACGCAACGCAACGCAACGCACGGCAAACGGCATTCATCACATGCCGGGCCCTGCTGCAGCAAATGCACCATAAACAAAGCCAACCAACGGAATAACTCCATCGGGCGTCCCCGTCTACAGATGCCCCGGGCTGCGTCCCACCTTGGCCAAGGACCGCCTCACGGGGGCCGTACGTACGTTCGTTCATTTCGGGAACGGAAACGCTCTTTCTTTCCTCCCCGGGGAAGCATCGAAACGTCCGAGTGAGAGGCCCCGGTGCTTCGGCGGAACGGGAGAGGCCTCTCGGAGCCTCCGTCGGACCTTTGTCGGGGTTTTTATCGCCTTCGAGGGAAAGCCATCGATGCCCGATGCCGGGGGTCTGCGGAGGAGCCGAGAGCGTTTTCGGTTGGCAGCGAGCGCGCGAGCTTGGTGATAACCCTTTGAGCTTGCCATGGGGCTTGGGATCCGAGGCTGGTTTTTCTGCGACTTTGATCGTCTGTCTCTCTCTCTCTGTTCGATTCCATCAAATGTGTACGTGGCGGTTTTGGGAATCCTTCCCCACCACCGGATCACGCGGGAGCCGAATCCAGATGCTTTCTCTGGCTTTGGAACTCACGCTTCTTCTTTCTTCTTCAGACGGATACGATAGGGTTCCGCGACCCTTTTCACGTTTGTCTCGCTTTTCCGCTGATGTGCGGCGGTGCTGAATCCTTTCCCTCAAACTCATCACTCACGCATGGTGTGGTACGGAAATTGCCCTCGGTATTCACCACTCACTCGCGTTGGCAACTGGTGATTTGTTTGTTTGCGCGGCGTGCGGATAGATACCCAAACCCACCCATACGTGTCGTTGCCACTTCAACCCTTTCTCCTCGTGACAAACGGTGGTGGTGGTCGCGGTGGTGGTGGTAAGCACTCGTTGTGTGTGTGTGGTCGGTGGAACGAACTACTTACTTTCTCCGGCAGTCGAGTCGTTGCTGATGGTTGCCTATGTTTGGCACCTGGAGTAAGTAGTAGTGACGCTGACACGATTCAATTCGAGTTGGGAAGGGGAGGGAAGGAATCAAGGGGGCGGTATGCGGTTGTGGCTTCCTTGAGAAAGTACGCGCACGCTTCGATGGGTTTTTCTGTTGGCGCAAAGGATGAGATGGGATGCATGGCATTGGAGTTCTTGCTGGAGTGTTTTTTCGGGGAATGTGGGATTGTGTGTGTGGATTCTGTCGGAGCGAGCGAAGGAGTGAGGAGTACCGTATGTAGGTAGGATGGTTAGCTGGTAGATGGATATTTTAGCCGTCAAACCCGGAATTGCTTTTTTCTCATTTCGTACGTATTTCGGATGCATATATCTTCATCTTGAATTCTAAGGGATGACCCTCGCGGTCCTGTGGTTGTCGTTGCTTGGGGGGAAATGTTTTTACTCCAATGGATTTTTCTGAGGGGATTGGATTTGGGCCCAGGTTTCATGGAACAAGACGGCTCAAGCAACCTTTGCAAACAAAATCGGAAGTCGGGACTAACCTGATTCTGTATAATGGCAGAAGTCTACCTACAACAGCAGAAATTTAAACATAGATCGGCTGCGGGACCCCATAATTCAACGGATCGTTGAATCTCAATCCCTTATCCAGTCCACTAATGCTCTCCACCTCACTCTTCTCGAGATCCCAACCCGTAACATCCAGATTCTGCGCCAGTCTCCCTTGGTTATTACTCTTCGGGATAACCGCCACGTCTCTCTGTGTCGCCCAACGCAACAGCACCTGCGCGGGAGTCTTGCTATGCTTCTCCGCGATCTTCTTGACCGTTGCGTTGTCCATGAGTAAAGGCGTGTCTTTGGCGCGCTGCATGTCGAGTTCGAGGAAGGATTGGGGACCGAAGGATGAGTAGGCGGTGATGGCTATGCCTTGGCTTTGGGCGAATCTGACAAGGCCTTCTTGGGTGAGGTAGGGATGATGTTCGATTTGGAGGGTTGCAGGATGGATCTTAGCGTAGCGGAGGAGATCCATGAGGAGTTGGCCGTTGAAGTTGCTGATGCCGATGGATTTGGCCATACCCTTGCTCACGAGTTTTTCCATAGCGGTCCACGTCTCCTGGATCGTGGCGTTACCGGGTACGACGTTCTTGCCATCGTAGGTGAAGCCGGGAGGGTAGCGTTCAGAGGGGTCGACGTATTTGAGGGAGATGGGGAAGTGGACGATGTAGAGGTCGAAGTAGTCGATACCCCAGTCTTGGAGTTGCTTTTTGCAGATCGGCTCGACTCGGTCGTGGTCGTGGAAGGAGTTCCAGAGTTTGGAGACAAGGAAGAGGTCGGAGCGTTTGACTATGCCTTCTTTGATGGCGCGAGCGACGCCTTGGCCGCATTCTTGCTCGTTGCCGTAGTCTGGAACAATTAGGATACGGGTGCCAGAGAACTGCTGGGAGAAGCCGGGCACCTACCACATGCACCATCAAAGAGACGGTAGCCAGACTTGATAGCGTTGTAGACAGTATCGGCGCAGGTGTCATTGTTGACTTTCCAAAGCCTGAGTAGAAGATCAGCACGCTTTGTGGAAGGATCATAGACGGCAACTCACCCAAAGCCAACAAGGGGCATCTGGTGGCCGCTGTTGAGCTTCATGGTAGGGGAAGTCATGCTGGCGTATGATCTGACTGTGATCCTTTGAAGACGGACTGATAAGTTGAACTTGTGAGTAACGGGCAATGATTGCTTGAAGAGGATTGAGGTGGTGCTGGTAGGCTTATAAGATTCACTCCTTGTTCCAAACTGTAGGGCGAGTGAATAGATACCGAGTGAATGGTTTGATAATGTTCATCTGCTTGGAAAAGGATCAAGTAATGAAGGAGATTGAAATGGAAAGAGAAGAGAAAGAAAAAACGGTTGTTGGCCCAGACATTACGTCGGTGAGTTCTAATTTCCAAAGTCAACATACTGTAATTAGGCAAAACGGTCGGAGAGCGCCTAAATGGATAAATGCACCAAATAACTCGGCATTTGCTTCCGGCAATTTAAAACAGATAGATGCATGCAACTTGGAAGCGTGTGGTGTGGAATTATGAATAGGACAGTAAAGGATAGTAAAGGATAGTAAAGGCTCGCTTTTTGCCTCTTATCATGCCAACGCAACATAACCTATAGGCTCAGTAACAACAGTAATTGGACAAGAGCGCCCTGCTTCTTGTCCAAGGTGCGATGCTGTCGACCGTAGTCCATTCAATACTGAATTGCTGGCGTAGCTATCAAGTTACTCGTACATAAGCTGTCTAGTCATTAGCACTTGTCCCTGGAAAGATGTGGAGTTGAGCAAGAACCACGTACTTGCATCAATTTGCTGAATCTGCGGTAAAGCCAATCGAACCTTGTTCCTATACAAAGCCGGGTTCTTCAACTGTAAAGGGTTCATCTCGAAGTAGACCGTATTCAACTCCTTCTTGTCCGTCAGTTCTCTCTCCACCTCTTCGAAGGATATGATCATGTTCGAGGAAGCCCACAGCTCTTCCAGATGCTTTTGATTCTTCAAGTTCGTGAGATGAGCGATTTGATTGTTCGAGATGTCGAGGACTCGGAGGTTGGGATTATTCTCGAGGTCAGAGATCTCAGTCAAGGCATTGTGGGATATGTAAAGTTCTTCCAGGTTGGTAAGAGCGGAAAGGCCAGAGATTCTGGGCAGGCGATTCGACTGTATGGAAAGTATCTTGAGGTTGCTGAGATGCGATACGTTCTGCTGTTGTATGAGAGAAGGAATACGCATATCCAACGAAAACATTTTACCTTGATTTCTGTGATCTTATTCTTCCCCAACCAAAGCTCTTCCAAACCTGTCAAAGTATCCAGGTTCTCAAGTTCCTGTACCACAATCAACCTCGGTACCCCAAGCTTTTGGCAGCTCCCCTACCCTTATCCGGTTGGCAGCCAATTCCAAATTCCTCAGCTTGGCCAACCCATCAAGTCCCTCAATCTTCTGTATCTTGTTCTGCACAAAGTAGATGTCCTTGAGCTCCTTGAGATGATCCACATTCTTGATATGCTTGATCTTGTTGAAGCTTAGATCTAAGCTTGTAAGGTTTATGAGGCTTTCCAAGCCTTTTATGTGGGATATGAGGTTATCGTAGAGGTCTATTTCGTGAAGTGTCGGGCCAAGATTTGATGGTAGCTCGACGTGCGAGATCTGGTTCTGGCGAAGACACAGTTTCTACCTCATTCTAGATCAGTGCTGTCCCATTGATTGGTCACAAGATCATACCTCGACTTTGTTAAAGCGCTCAAGGTGCAGGGCAGATATGGAGGAGATGCGGCAGTGGACGAGATCAATGTCCTAGGTCACAACAGTATATCAGCATGTATAAGGTAAAGAAGTCAAACAGAAACATAAGCGTACATCAGAGTCAGGCTCGTAATCTTCAAGCAAGTCTGGCACAACCCTAGTCAGCAGTAACGCGGAATAAACAAAGACCTATTTACCCTCGTCTGCGACTATCTGTTCCACTGGAGGAGCATCCTCGTCTGAGTATTCTGGATCTGAAAGTATCTCCGCATTGGTGATTACAGCTCTTCGGTCCACTCGAAGCTTGCCATCCCAGCCATTACCGTCTTGAAGGGTTGAGCAGTTAGTGGGGGGTGGGGGATCTGCGGGTCCGTCTGGAGAATTATTCATCTTTGCGAGATGGATGAGCTTTAGCGGTAAGAAGGTGGACAAGCAAGCTGTTGTGTGCAAAAAGAGCTTTGCTACTCTACGTGAAACAAAGTTTATGCCAACACAGTACTGGCTCGCGGAGACTTCCTTGACCGCTCACAGGGTTCCTGTCTTTGATCTCTCCGCCAAGGTAGCAATCATCTGCGTCGACATTTACATCCAATCAAGAATAGCATGCCCACCGCCTGTGAAGGAACGCCGCATTGTTTTTCATCGGACTGAGCCACTCCACCGTACTAGTGCTGCTGTTGCACTGGAGCTCAGCG
Organism: Pseudevernia furfuracea; assembly: GCA_022315425.1. NCBI lineage: Eukaryota > Fungi > Ascomycota > Lecanoromycetes > Lecanorales > Parmeliaceae > Pseudevernia > Pseudevernia furfuracea. The sequence continues at coordinate 1,532,104 of JAIUPT010000050.1, forward strand.
CGGATTTCTGTCGTCTTCCCCCGTCAAGGCAATCCAACACTTAGAGACACAGCAATCCATAGCTCCTCGAACTCGAGAGCGCACTGTGTTTTGAAAATTTCCTGAGATCTAGACGTTGGTATTGGGGTATCTAGTATACATAGTATTACAGGTCTTTGCCCCCTTTTCCCATTGTAGCCTGTAACTTTTGTGGATGATTTCAACCTCTTCCACCGTAGCCATGTCTGCAGTGCCCCTTCATCTATTGAGCAGTGCCGTATGCTCTAGTGGATTTGCATAGATCACACCGCTCGGTAGGCCCTCTTGCCAAAATGATCTGCCCCTTAGAACGCCAGCCTGCCTATGATGAGAACTTTCGAGAGACCTTGGCGATGACTGTGATAGGAGCATTAGCACAATTCCAACCAAGCGACAAGCTCGTGTCTGCGCCGACCGCTATAATGGGAGATGCACATACTGTGTAAGGCGACAACGCTGAATATGAACCCTAGGGAAAGCACAAGCACTACTACCGGGTCCACCTTGAGTCCAGGAGACTCGTCTGTATATAATCCTAGATGGGAAAATCATGCATCAGCTCTCGTAGTCCAACAAAGCCAACCCCGTAAACAAATAAGAATGCACGTGTTTTCACAGCTCTTTCACTTCACATCGCGATGACCTTCGACTCCATCACATGTGAATTGCTCTACGACCGAGTATCCTCACACCCACATAATCACACAGCATGAGGCATGAACATACGTAGCATAGTACTCGAGCTTCCTCCAGCCCCTGCCGCCCTTGTGCTCGTCGGCCTCGCGTTCGCAACTTTATCGGCTCTGTCGGCCGCCGCTTTTCTTCTTATGGCAGTCTTCGGTCCGCCAGGTGGTGATAGATTTCGTCCGCTGCTCACACCTGCGGAAGCTGGTGGAGAAGTGGGAGAGGATGGGCGCGGTGAAGACTAAAGGAGTATTAGCCATGACTTTTGCGCAAAATGGATGCATCTCTAGAAGACACAGGGGCGTTGGATAGTCGTGTCAACAGTGTACGCCGCAGAAGGCTAGGGAACAAGATAGGAAGCGATTAAAGCAGTATAAAAGACATGAGTCGGGATGCCGGCGCGAGCCACAAACATACCATTATGAAAGGGTGGAGAGCCGATCCGCTCCGGCAACAATCGCTACAAGTAGCTAAGTATTGGCTAGACGAGAACCACGAGTTGGATGGTGGTGCAGTGACTTTGATTCAATTGAGGTTGGTGGAACTCGTGCAGAGGTTGAAAAGGACAGCGATTTCGTTTTCCAGGAGGCGCTAGTGCAGGTGGTAAGGCTGGAATCTGGGGAGAAGAAGCGCCAAGACTTTAATGTGTTGTTCCTACAAACATGTGCACATTATTACTGGAAGAGGAATACTCTTCAGGTGTAGCATAGACCTGAGTACGAATAATCATACGACCCAACCTGGTCCTGGGATACTTATTTTAGGCCTGTGAGCTGATGATATGGACATGATTGAACTTTGATTTGATTTGCATTCATCAGTCGCTATGATCAAGCTGCCGGATGCTAGTTATGCCTGCTGAAGAAGCGACACATCCATCTACGTCTTCTGGTGCGGCATTTGTTTCACCAGGCCTGATGTCCCCTCCATATTCTGACCGTCACCTAAGCAAACGTGGAAGGTCGGTGAGCGGAGAATAGGGCCTTGCTGGTAGCCTTGGGCACACGGTGGGGAAGAGGGAATTTTAGGTTTTTGGAGAGTAGTTGTTTGATGTAAGGGCGCTTGACATCATCGGTCTTCTCGAGCTCGACGACTTTGAGAACCTGTGGTCCCATAGCATGTCAATACGGTGAATCATTGCTTTCGGAGAAGATGGCTGCCATACGTGGATCGACCTAAAGCGAGCTCTATGTCTTGCGGCCATGTCTTGGTAAAGAGCATCAACTGCCTCTGTCCTCGACATCTCCCGATACTCCTTGTACATGTTGTGGGTACCTGAGCGCGAGTCGTAGCGAATCCAGATGCCAAAGTTCTTGACCTTCGTAGGGCGTCTTTCGTGTATCTAATTATTGACACCTTCATCAGCCCAGGTTCTGCTAATTCTCGCAAGCCCCCGCTATCCCTTTCTCCTCGGTATTGAATTTTTGCAGGGTCCATACCAAGTTGATGGTGATAATCTCGCCATTGGACTTCTTGACCTTCCTCAATTTCATCAAAAAGTACCAGAACCTTGATTTAGCGACAACTGTGTTTGGTGCGAATATTCTCATGCGGTAGAGCTTTGGCGTTGGATTAGTGTCTGTTGGCAGATGACGCCCGATGACTTGGTATTCGTTGAGGCGCCCTGAAAAACACTCAATTAGCACCCAGTCCGCTCAAGGCCTCAACATGTCCTCAAGTGCATGCTCCGCACTCCCCCTTTCTTGAGTCCGGTCGCCGTGTTTCTGGCAGCGCCGTGGAGTCTGTGAGCTAGATACTATCTATTTTCTCCTTGAAAATAGCGCTGCTCTTTCCAGGCACGTTCGTACCGCCGGAGTTGCATGCTGTGTACCAGGTGATGTGGAGGAGGTCGGGGGAGAGCGAAGTTTCAGAGCGGAGCATGAGGGGTTGAGAAAAAGCTTACCCATCTGTACTCATTAGTAAGGAGATCTAAAAGATATATGGGCTGTACTCACGGTAATCGTTCTAGCAAGGGACTATCAAAAGTTGTCAATGTCGATGGTGATTTTCGTAGGTCATGGTGGATTTCGGTGCGCTTGGATTTAGCGAGGCGCGCTAACTTCAGCCCTATCGTTTCGACGGTTTCGCATTCCTCTTCTACAAACCCACTGCTCTTCCACTTGCTTGATGGATCACACCGTATTATGATATGACTCTGAGCCCACAAGACCGTGTTAAAAAAGACCGCCATGGAGGTCTTATGTAGGGAATACTGGCACGCCAACCAAGAAGGATCAGGCCCATTGCTAGCAGCTACAATCTCACCCATCGCACCTCCGAGTTATCTGAACCGCCTGGATGCCATCTATCGTGATACCAATGCTGCCTCGATCAGCAGAGACATCAGTTACAGCCTCACGAAAACCGCCAATGCTGCGATTCAGTACCCAAATCCGGAAATAAACAGTTGGACGGAGATCTACTCAGCATACTGGTATGCGATTGGAGCGATACTGGTGGCGGAGCGTACAACGACGAGGCCGGACTGGACGAAAGTCTACGAGGCGTGGAAAGACGTTGCAAATACAGTGATCAAGGGATACAGCAGCGGTGTATTGGAGGCTTGGACGTTGCCCGTCCTGTATACTGCCGGCAAACATCTTCGAACCTTTGCAATCAAAGCAGACGAAAATGCTAGGGCGAGTGGGGGCGACGCCAGTTTCAATGCAGGAGGCTTCCAGGATGACATTGCAGGCGATTCTGGAAAGAACGAGAAGCTGGAAGATGCAGCGCGGGTGATCAATCGAATGTTTACTCTGTGCATTAGTGACCGGTATGTAGCAATAGAAGAAATATCGATCCCACATCAGAGAAACACCCGCTGAGTCTGATATGTCTAGAGCGCCATTGGAAGAATCAAGGAAATGGGGCCTCTACTACACGACCAATCTTCTATTCAAAACCTACTTCAAGCTCAACTCCATCGGCCTCTCCAAAAACATCTTGCGCGCCCTATCAGCCTCTAGAACGGACATGCCGGTGCTCGAAGCCTTTCCCAGGTCCCACATCGTCACCTTTAAGTACTACGTTGGCGTAATACAGTTCCTTGAAGAAGACTACGCTCAAGCAGAAGAAAACCTGACCTCAGCCTGGCACATGTGCCATAGGTCCGCCACTCGCAATATAGAGCTGATCCTTACGTACCTGATCCCCACCCTTCTCCTGACCCGCCAACAGCTACCCTCGCCCCGTCTGCTATCACCCTACCCGCGCCTTGGCTCTCTCTTCGCTCCCCTGACCCTAGCCATCCGCATCGGATCGCTCTCAGCTTTCGACACCGCTCTTGCAGAAGGGGAGCATGAATTCGTCAAGCGGCGTATCTACCTCACCCTAGAGCGAGGGAGGGATATCTGTCTGAGGAATTTACTCAGGAAGGTATATCTAGCCGGGGATTTGGACGAAGAAGGGAAGAGGAACACGAGGATATACATCAAAGACTTCACCGCAGCCATCAGCTTAGATGAGTCCGGGGGCAGCGGGGGGAGTACGGATGTGGAGATGGATGGATGCGCGGGGGAGAACATCGACGAGGTGGAATGTTTGGTCGCGAACATGATATACAAGGTAGGTCAGAGCCCTATCCCAACGCTTGCGAAAGCCAGTCCCCTGACCTCGTCCACAGAATCTAATGAAAGGCTACATCTCCCGCGAGCGAGGCATCGTCGTCCTCTCCAAGAACGGCGCCTTCCCCGGCACCGGCATCTGAGAGCGCCCCTTGCACCGCACAACCCTCCATTATTCTCCTCCCTTCCGACTTTCACCACGATGCCGCCTCGATCAAACTTCCAAGGTCCACTGCTCATCAAGTTGACCTACCGCGACTCGTTCGCTGGAACAAGGCACCAAGGCATCCCCCCCCCGTTCCCCATCGCTGCCTGCCGCGGTATACCCAGCACCTTCCGGCAGCTACTACCCAGGAACCGGGCGAAACCAGGCGACCTGACTCACAAAAACCATGAGTCAACCCCTGCACACCCTTCATAGCGTTAGCATAAGCGAAGCATCCGAGCTGGACAACCCTACGTTCTGTTGGTGCGGCAGACTGCTCTGTGATAATACGAACGCCTCTCGCCGGTTCTGTTTTGGGAGGTTCTGGACTAGACGGACTGTGCAGATACGCTGCCGCTGTGAGTCACGATTGCATGGGCTTTTTTTGGGGTGGGGGGGGGGAAATGGGGCTGGAAAGGGGTTAGGGGTAGAATAGGGTGCAGCGACTTTGCGCCGTTTGTCTTCTCCGTGATGGGTCATGCAGTAGGCGGGGCTCCACAACCAATATTATTGAAGCTCGAATTCGATTTTTGATGGGCTGATAGGTAGCTTAGCTAGCTAGCTCTCGGTATCTGTCCCAAGAAGAAGTTTAAGAAAAGAGATGTCGGCCGTAACGTGATTTCAAATCACACTCCCCCGAATAAAGCGCTAGCCAATGGTTCGGCGGCCATGGTTGCGAAGCAGAGTGATATACAGCCGCCCATCCCAGCACGCCAGGCTTCTTCCTTCACGAGATCTAAGTATACATGGGTAATAATACGCCCAGCAGATGTAAGGACAGAGAGAAGGATAGCCAAGATAAAACTGAAGGAGTCGAGATGGGGGGGCAGGGGGACCAGCATTTTAGATGTATTATAGCCGAGTTGCGTAGAACGTAGTCACAGGCTAGCGAGCCGAGTGCGGTGTACGTGGTGACTTGGTGATGATCGCAATGTCATCCTGGGCAGGGAGAGACGCACGTCAGCAAACGCAGTCACCTGTTGCGTGCTTGGTAATGCAGGAGCAGAAGAAGAAGACGAAGACGAAGAAGAAGAGTCACATACGATATGATTAGCCATAGCGACGAACAAGTCGAAGAACCTGCATTGAGTCACGAGATTAGTCCGAGCTGTCGTGGGGAAAACGAATGCAGTATCGACTCACATCAATCCTCCAGCCTCCATCTCCATCTGCATAGTGCCGCTCCTTTTGAACGTCGCTCTGCTGCGAATGATCAAAGCCAGGTAGTGTGCCCGTAGCTTCGAGTCACTCTCAGGCGTATTGGCGTACGCATACCTCGCGCTCGCAAGTATGGTGCTGCACTGGATGCCAGATTGTAACCCTTGCTTGCGTAGAGCCAATCTCTTGAGCTCGTCCAAGCCGTAGCGTTCAGCCGTGCAGTACACCAGTGTGTCTTTCAGCAGCATCTGCCCGCATCCCATGTGGTAGACCGTCGATTCCGTATTGCTCTCTGCCGTCACTTCAAGCTCCCACGCATTTCTGCGTTTGTTGTGCAAAAGGCGAGGATAGTAGTCGCCTTTGTAGAGGTATTCGAGGACGGAGGAGAAGACTTCCGGGAGTTCTTCCGGGAGGTTGGCTCGTTTGGTGGCCGACTCGAGGAACTGGCCGCGGCAGATGGCGGCGAAGAAGGGAGAGGTGGAGAGGATGTCTTCGTGGGCTGCGAAGAGGCGTTGCTCGACGCCGACGCAGAGTGTGACGATAGGTGAGGTCAGGTTGCTGAAGTAGAATATCGTTAGTACTATTCTAGAGATTTAGGCTTGAAGTCTGGAGCTGAGTACCTTCCCTGGGGTGGGTTCTCCTGCTTCCTGGACCTCTCCATCTTCTTGGCAGCTGCAGCATGGTCTCGGAATGATCGCTTCTGCTTGCTCGTAGAAAAAGACTTGCTTGCACGATGCTTGGTGAAGCTGTCATTGTGGTGCGGCCGCCGGGCAAACATGATGAGCTTCTAGTCTGCACAAGGCTTCAGAGCGAAGCTTTGCCCGGTGGGAGGTGCTGTGTATTAATGAGTGAGCATTGATGGATGACGGAGCAAACTTGAGATGCCTCTTCAAATATGAGGCATCAGCCAGGCATCTGGGGACTCGTAGCATTTTGGAAAGATAGAGGTGGGGGGTGATAAATTTATACATTTGGCGCAACAGGCACCGAGGGTCGACGTGATTTTCATTGGACACGCGTAAAGTGGATTCGCGAGATCAGGTGACCGGGTGACTGGACCATCACGCATTTGGAAGCGATCGAGGCAAATTCTCCCTTATGCAGGGAGCTTTGCCTGCTATCTTTCAACAAAGCAAGGGTCCTGTAAGACTCCTGTTTCAGTTGCTCTACAAAAATTCAATTTTTTGTAAGCCGTCTCCTGCGGGGAATACGGTCCCGGTAGATTGATAGCTCTCGCCTCTGCATCTAGCTCTTTCCATGGGACCTGGACCGCAGCCACGATAAAAAAAACCGACCTTCTTTCTGCCTTAGGATTAGATAGTGGCAACTGGTGCATGCTTTCATTCTGTTCTTGTGGTCAAGGAAATCAAAATCAAGAGAACGCAACACAAAGTACGGATATGGGAAAACGCACAGCTTTCCAACGCTTTGACGGGGAGAAGAGGTTTGATCATACTCTACTAGCGCAGCGAGCTCAACATCCCTTGCTCATATTAAACGGCTACTAACCTAGCTGTTGGCCAACACTACCTTGCTAGTCAGGAACCAAGCTATCCCTGTTGAAGGGATCTTGCCATCGAAATCGAGCAAGACAGGGTTCGGGAAACCCACATCACGTGACAGAAATGAGGCTAAATCCCACAACACCACACCGTCTTTCCAGGGTATCAGACCGTGAGAGCCATCTTTATACGGGGAACAGGCCCGTATACCTGACCTGTTTTCGCGGCAAGATGCCCTTATGCGTGATACTTTGGGTAAAGGATTCGGGCTAAGAAACAAAACACGGTTGGCATTCTGGGGGACCATCCCCGTAAACGGTGTTGTTACTGAAAATGACTGAGCTCGCGAAACAAGAATTGACCGATATATTGAGGTAATATCCCCGTAAATCCTGTCATTCTTGAACTTCGAACACCATGGAGTCCTTGTTGTTTTGTGGTAAGATCCCCGGACATCCTATCATTCTTGTATATTATGAGCTTCAAGAATGTAGAGTCGCCGCCTTTTTGAGGTAAGATCCCCATACATTCGATCATGATCTGACAACATTGAACCTTGTAGCGTGTCATTGCACGGGGAATATCCCCTAAGTTCATGTCATTTGATTGGGTATCTATGCTAGAACACAAGGAAATATGTCATTGTTTGCCGGGGATTTCCCTCGCAAATCCGCCACTTCTCCGGTATCATGCCTATGTATGCTGAAAAAGAAAAAGAAATCTATGCTAGTATCCACCCTTGAAAGTCGCCAAATGATGGGGATACTCCCCATCAACCTATCTGATTGCGGATCTTGTTGAGCTCAAGGATCTGCGGATTCGAGGGGATGCTACCTTGACCACTGCATCGAATTGCATCCTGTCCCCCAAGTCGCGCCAGAGAAAAGCGGTACATTGCCTTCTCCGCGTCGAGAATCTCGTGGCTGATGATGCGATACAGGCCATCGTATCGGATACCACGGGCAGGACGGTATGTATTGCTAGCGGGCAGTGAGGCTGATCTGAGAACACGGAGTGATTGTTGGTTCTCATATGCTTTGAGCATGAGGCTTGTTCCTGCTGATGGCGAGTCCTGACTACCTTGGGTGCCGCAGTAATCGATCGAATCACCGTTGTCCACATTGGCGTATCCTCCACCACTAACAACAACGGAATAGGCGCCTCTGCCCTTCTATTGAGAATGTCAGTGAGTGTTGCATGCTACGTTGTGAGGGTGAGTGGCCTACCTGTCCATGAATTCCCGCCTCAATCTCGCCGTGCGCCCCGTCGCGTTTCGCGCACATTTGTAGGGGCCACCACTGGCCGCTCACCAAGTTCCCAGCACCAACATAGTTACATGACACCTTCCCAGGGAAATCTGGGTCAATGCTATGTGACTTGAAGCCTTTGTCGCCCTTCGCCGTCCCGCTCTTGGTTATGATGCCTCGGAACAGATGAGGGTCGATCTGTCCGCCCGTCCATTTCCGGAACAGGATGTCGGCGTCGGAGCGAATGTCATGTGGGAACACAATGCTTGGGACTTGGTTCTCAAAGATAACTCGAAGTCCTCCGTCGTCAAGTAAGCCGGATTTCTTGATAAGGATTTGAGAAAGAGAGGTGTAGAACTCCATTTGCTGGAGTCGCTGTCGGATTCTCTCAAACACTTGCACCATATCTTTGCCATCTGCTGCGTCTTTTCGTGCATTTTTGATGAGGGTGTAGAGGTACTTGAGGTCTTGCAAGTCTCTACGTGAGTAGGCTTGCTTGAGATCCACATTGTCATACCACTCCGAACCTTCATCCATGGTTCGTGTGTTGACTGTTTTTCTATTGTCACGGGTTAGCTGCCATTTGTTGAATGGGTTCAAGGTTGCTCTCCGAAGGTACTTACACATCTTTAAGCACACCACCTTTCTTAGTCTTCTTTGCCGGCCCGAAGAGGGGCTTCAACCCTTTCTCCGCCTCTTTCTCCGATTCTTTCTCCGACTCCTTCTCCCAGTCGACGACCTCACCGACATCACCTTCCTTGACTACGTTCTGTGCTGGGCCGAAGGTAGGCTTCGACTCCTCCTCCTGAGACTTCACATTCTCATGGACACGCATACGCTTCTTCGCTGACTTCAAACCCGCATAAGGACCAGAGGAGAGAATTGTGAGAGGTTTGTTTTCCTGTGCAACGAACAGAGACTCTGGAGACTCCTCCCGCTCTCGCTTGATCTTGATGCGAGCCTCTTCTATGGAACAAAACAAAGGGCATCAGGCCGAAGAAACTTGAACGACGAATGGAGCTGTGCTTACCCTTGTCTTTCTCGATTAACGCCAAACCCTGTCTGAATCCCTTTATTGTGCCTGCGCGAAGAGCTTCTGCCATGTCCGGTAGGAACGGTGCTGGCGGAAGAGGACGCATGTCTGTAAGATGTCAGATAATTTCAAGTCACCTTAGTACCGTCACCACAACGGTATGTTTACCCACGGCATACGTACTTTCAACGGCTTGATGCTCGTGGAATCTATCAACGCCGGGTAGATGTTGAACGTCAGTGACCGTTTTGAAGGTTCTTTTCCGTTTGATAATGCTGTTTGACGTGGTGAGTTGTGGGATATGAGTGAGGATTGTAAGTGAAATGAGAAAGTGAGAGCACTGAAGGACGCTCGAGTTTGGGCGGATAGACCCGAAACGCGTTACCCCTTTAGGTATCGCGCTCAAATCATTCATTACGTTGGAGCTTACATGTCTACAGTATGGTAGGGGAGTTAGGGGAAGCTATCATAAAGGGGTGCCAGTTCTGATGGCGTTTATACACAGATGTGTGGCGTATAAAGGGGCTGTTCCTCACGCGCCGGCACGTTACAACGTGCCGGAACCCTAAAGTAAATTCCTCTCCATTTTTCTCCAGTAGCGAGCTGAATTCGTTCGGAGAAGAATGGTAAAAACCCCTTCATACATCCCATTTCATTCCCCGGAGAACGCCATATTTCGTGGCTACTTTGAGGGACAGAAGCCGAAAATCGGCCATACTTGACGGGCTACATACCCTCCAGAAAGTGCTCGGTTTCTCCAGTCCGTGAACCCGAGACTCGGCAGAGAGAGCAGCGGCAGCGTGCCCTTGCAAACTTGGCGATCCAAAGGGCATGGATTCCCCACCAGCGTCCTATATAACGGTAGATACACGGGCTGAACACCACGTATTCCAATGGGCTAGACAGACACCCTACAAATGCCACACCCTTCTCCACTCCTCTCGGCCTCCAAATCCCTTCAAACTTGGGGGCATCTACCCTCCCCCCCCTGAAATCACAAACAACCTCCCCAGCCGTACCCCCCCACGACATCCCCGACCCAGCCCCTTCGATCAGAGAAACGATGAGGGATTCGGAAATTGCATTCACTCTCCCCTCCGCTCACCATCGCTTTCACAATTGGGAAATTCACCCCAGGCGTCACCACTACGGACGGCATCGACTGTAAACTTGACCGACCGGAGAAGGGCCGTGGCTTTGTTTGAGGTGGTCGGACGTGGTTTCTTTGTCTAGGATTTGTGAATCTGTGTCCATCACTTGCTGCGGGATGTCATTGTTGAGTTTCTTTTAGGGAGACGTGTTTGGTCAAATAGAATGCGCTGCATGTCGTGCTCAGATTTCATAGTTCTTCTACCTACGGCTACGGCTACTTCAATACGCCTTTCCAGGCCCCAGCTCAGACACGCAGCCCACATTACTTATCTTGCCAGCGGGGAATGACGAATTGGTGCCAGAGCCATCCGGTGCTGAGCTGGAAGAAGTGTGCAAGAGTGGTGAGATGGACGCTCGGCGCGCGGTGGTAAACGGGGCCTTGCATCACGAGAGCATTGACCATGATCGGTGCATCACTCAAGGCTTTTTGCCATCCCTGCCCAAAGCAACAACACTCCTGAGCGTCCCAAAAGAAAGAACGTCAGCAATCCTGTCGGTCCCAGCAAAGAGCATGCACAGCCTGTCGATACCGCAACCCCAACCTCCAGTAGGAGGCAGCCCCCACTCTAGCGCCTGCAGGTAGTTCTCGTCAACTCCTGCCTCCGAGTCTCCCTCGTGGTACTGCAGCTGGTCTTCGAACTTGCGCCGCTGCTCGATGGGCGAATTCTCTTCCTCGTAGCAGTTGACCAGCTCGGTGTTCCTAACAAAGAGCTCTGCTCGTGCTGAAACGCGCTGTTGGTTATCTGGGTGAGTGAAGGACTTTGAGAGTGGAGAAAGGCATTCAGGGTGATTGATTATCCATGTTGGGCCGAAGCATTGAGGTTCGAGATATTTTGCGGACAATCTGTCGAGAAGGCGTGGTAAAGTTGGGAGAGAAGGAAGAGGAATGTCGAACTCGTTAAACAACAGGATCAATTGAGCCTGGGCGTCCGGAGATGTTAGTTCTGGCAACTGCTTGCCAATTGCTGCCTCAATTGCTGGAATAAAGTCCAGCCGTGGTAGCGGAGGACTGAAATCAATTTTAGGCGGGATCAGCGCGCGAAAGACGACGCGAACGAGAGAAGTGACGACTCTCGATAGCCCAAGAAACATGCACTCAGTTGTGTAGATTAGCTCTTCTATATCTGCGTAGGCCCTGTAGAATTCACAGGTAGTGAATTCTGGGTTGTGGCTGAGATCGATACCTGGAGAATTATCAGTATTGTCGGGAACTTTTTCGGGCAAAGATATATACCTTCGTTGCGAAAAGATGGACCAATCTCAAATACCCTATCAAACCCTCCGACGATCAGTCTTTTCAGCCACAACTCAGGTGCTATACGAAGTGCAATTTGACGGTCCTGGAACTCAGTCGCATACGTGCGAAATGGTCTCGCAACAGCACCTCCCACTGCGTCAGCCAGTATGGGAGTCTGTACTTCGATATGGCCTTCTTCTAACAGCCATTGACGAAGGAACTTCGTGATCTCTGATCGAAGCCGAACGGTATCAGCTAATTGCGAATTCAGAAGAAAGTCCACGTGCCGGTTACGGATCCTTGTTTCCTTGTCTAACAAAATTTCGGGAAGAGGCTGAGTGCAAGGTGAGAGAAGCTGGGGTATCTCTGTCGCTATTACGGATAATTCATTTCTTTCAGTTCTATGTGGAATCCCCTTGACACCTATACATTTCAGATATTGATGAGTCACAAGGTCGGTGCCAGCTCACTGTATATGTCCCCTCGGTGAATTTGGTCTAGAAAGTCCTTAAAATGCGTTGGCTTTATACCGGAATGGGCTATGCGGGCATAGTCAAGCAGGCATTGCAATCGATGGGCGTTCAATTGTTGGGACCGACTGTTTTGGAACAAGTCAATGAACCCCAGCTTCGAGCCTGCACTTCGAAACGACCATATTCTTCCTTGGTAGCATGAGACGATTCCACCTGAAAGTTGAACGCAGACATACCACGCACGACTACTGCGTCGTCAGGCTTTGACTCTCCTCGAGCCAAAGTGTTGTACCGCTCTTTAAACGTCCAGTAGTCTATAGCCGCATCCTGCTTACTTATGCGAGGATAGTGTTCCTTATGCTGCCATGTGTCCACTACACCGATCCCGCCTCGTATTCGTGGAACAATTGGATCCTGTGCGGCGCTGTAGAAGCGGAGGTAGGCTGCTCGGGCTGTTGGACGAGTGTAGTGGCGGAGCGTGAGACAGAGGCATCGCAATAGAGTTTTCATGCTACAAAATATCAGCTTGTGAAACTTGCACCTCATGAAATTGCAAGACAGATGCTCTCATTCGTATCAGACAATTAGGACATTTTGACCATCCACTCGAAGAACGAGTGTCATTCGCAACGGTTCTTGTTATATATTCTTCTTCCTTTGACGAGCTTTGAAATGGACAAGACTGTTTGAGAGTAAGCTTACCCCGATTCAAGCTTCGATCAAGGTACATTTCATGCTATCGGATGCAAGCTGGGAGTTGAGACAAGTAATTGGAGACTTTTTAAAGAAAAGAATATTGTCACCCCGAATTAAGAATAGTGTCGCACCCTAAAAAAGCGGCAGCCTTCTTTCCGCGCCAAGACTCGACACTCTACTCGAGAAGTTTGTCCGCCCAAATGCGAGTTTAGAAACTTCCACCGGCACTTTTCCACGAACAACCCTTCAATTAAGAAATCCTGTCCCCCCACGCTATCTACGAAGAGCCCAAACCGCACAACTCACAATGTCTTTCCTCTTCGGCAGGCAGCCCCAGCTCTCCTCGGCGGAGAAGATCGCCGCCGCAGAAACCGAAGTCGAAATGGTATCAGAAATGTTCAACAGGTAACCTATGAGCTTCTGAAAACACCAACCCCCTTTCGAATAGGTAACAAGTATTAACACTGGCTTTTTGTAGATTGTCCCAATCCTGCACGAAGAAATGCATCCCCCCCGAATACCGCGAGCCCGACCTCAACAAGGGCGAGAGCGTGTGCCTGGACCGATGCGTGAGCAAGTTCTTCGAGGTCAATGTGAAGGTCAGCGAGAAAATGCAAGGGGAGGCGGCGCAGAGGGGCGGGGGAGGAGGCGGCATGGGTGGGTTTGGGATGTGAAAGGCTACGGCAGGAGAGAGTGGAGCTTGTGGGGACGTGCGAGGCGAGGAACATGTCCATAAAGGAGGGCCTGAATGTGCTGGAGGCATGGAAGGGAAGGAATCACCGAGCATCAATGGGGTTTTACTGTTGCTCTAGGTGGTGATAGCATAGAGCCATTTCGTTCAGGAACGGTGGCAGGCGTTGGAAAACGCACTGTAACGGCAAGCTTCCCCACTCTATATGTACATACTAGTACATATACATTGTATCAATACACCTGCTGGACCAACACCAGGTATGCAATTCGCCAAGGGTATCATGCAATGCAAAATCAAAGAAAATCACATGCTCACCAACCCCAGAAACCAACCTACCCAGGAAACCTTTGCCTCGCCTGGTTCATCAAGCTCTTCTGCTCTTGCTTCGATCTGGAGAACCTGGCGCTCAAAATCTGCCACTCCATTTTCTACATCTTCGACTTTCGATTCCAGAGCGCTCAATTCATATTCCAGCTTGGCGCCCAAAATTTCAAGGTCTTTGACTGCGTCGATTAGCTTCGATCGTTCTTCTGATAAAAGATGATCCGAAGCGTCATGAAGAACATTGTATTCATCAAAGTTCTGATGGTAGATCAAGTCAAGCCTGGCTTGATCGCTGTCAGCTTGTTGCTCGTAGGCTTGGATATGGTCGACCTTCTGCTTGACCCAAGATGCCACCTGTGTTTCACAATCTTCAAGTCGTTGTCCCATGACGCGCCCTTGCACGGCCAAGCTTTTTTCAAATGAGAGGGCATTGTGTGCATTTTCCCTTGCAGCAACGCTGTCGTGTTCCGCCATCCCACTATCGACGCCAGCAGCCAAGACATCTATCATTGCTGTAAATGAGAGTTGGCGTGGCCACCGACGTTCCCAGTACTTTAGAGTATTCGACGCAAGTTTGGGGAGGCTCCTTGTAGTGCGCAACGGAGGTGCACGGTAGTATTGCCCTTCAAATTCTTGCATCTTCTTGATAGCTGCTGTATCCTCAAACGAAAGTGAGTCCTTCCTCGAATCGTCAAACGGCTCACGCCCTTCAGTCCTAGCTCGTATGCCGGATGCGTTCTCCATTGCGCTCATGTAGTCTGATCTATCAGTAGGGCCCTGGTTAACAATCGACGACGCAAGACTCGAAGCGGATTTGTCGAACTCGCCGGAGTAGACAACTTTGTGAAAACCATTCTTGGAACTTGTTTCTTCAGGGCGCGGCTTTTCTTCTGTAAAGCCGCTCCCGCGGCGAGACGATTCCTGAGAACCTCCTAGGCTTTGTTCGCCACTGTCAGGCTGAGCGATTGGATTTGACCATGTCTGTGTTTTCAGTTCGGCTTCTTGAGGTTCCTCCACACTGGTCCTTGGCTTCTCCTTGAGACTATCTCCATCAAAAGCGAAATCAACGTCTTTGGAGTACTTGTGATGATGCCCGCGTAGGCCTCTCATGCCAACCGCGTCTCTTATTCGCCCTAAGCCACTGCGAGCGTCAGTCGCTTTGCCAGTAACGTTTTTGAAAACGGCTTTTCGCAAGCCCTGGTCTTTCTCTGGATGGTCGATGCTCGTGTGGGAGCCAAGCGAAGGACTCAGGTAGATACGGTCGGATAGGACGTGCCGGAGGGACGTATCATCGTCAACAGAATCCCGTCTTTTGCCTCCATCCTGCTCGTTATCGTTCAAGATCATGCCCTCATCTCCTCCTAGACTACTAAAGACATCACTTTCATTGTTCTTCCGCGGTTTGCCATACCACAGCCACTTGAATCTCTCTCCTGAGCCCATCTGGACGAAGGTTTCAATATCTAAAGTCTCTACCTCAGCAATGCCAGCTTTCTCCCGTCCATGCACCAATTCTCCACCCTTACCACTGAGCTCTGCCGCAGTAGACTTGACTGCCCGTGGTACCGTCCAACCCTTTCCACTGGCAGCTTTTGCAGTCACCCTGTGCAGCCTATCAAGCGTTTGTCGATCGAATCTTCGAGTGCGTTCCATTTTCTGAGACCTTTGGAAGTGGGCAACACCTCTTTTAGTATTGACAATGTCGAAAACATCTTTTGCTACCGGCGCTCCAGCGGCATTAAGTCTGTTTCGTGCCCCCATGAGTATTCCAAGAAGAGCCGCAACAGTCGTGGGCCCCAATATGCCGTCACTGGGGTCGATATTAAAATACTCGGTTCCTAGCTCTGTCCACCAGTCATTGATGGCTTGCTCCGTAACATCACAAAGTAATCCATCAGCATATTCGGGTGCCAATTTCCCAAACAGCAATAGCGCCACCTGACACAGCTTGACAAGCTCGATCACAGCGTTGTATAATGGAATGCGGTCACTTATATGGTAGAGTTGCATGAATTTGGCCTGTGTCGCTCCATTTGGACGTGATAGATTGAGGCCTGCTCGCCCCGAGCATCCCATTCGTTTCATGTTTTCATTGACTATGAAGTCTTCTCTATGCATTTTGAGATCTCCATCTGGCACCGCAATGACCGTCAACGCAGACGGGAAGCCGCTCAGGTTTGTGACCATCAGCGATCCTAACGGTGTCTCCTTTTTTCTTGCATGGTACTTTGTAATCGCTTTGAGGTATACACGGAGACGGGGTGACCATGCTTCCTCGTTCGTTGGAACACTCAAGACTCCTACGACAACGGAGTTCTGCTCAAGGCCCGTGTAGGTGGTTATGACAAATGTCGGATGAACCCTAGAGCATGCCCATTGCTCGACTATGTAGAGCTCGTAGCCTTTAAGTCGACGTCTTCGCTCTAGTACCGTCGTCGACGGGTCTTCTTCAAGGTATCTGAAGGCCGCAGGGTCCGTGAGCACAAGACGTCGATGCGTTGCTTGTGGAATGAAACCCCGGTTTGTAGGACTGTTCGAAGGCCCATTGGGTGCTTCCGCTCCAACATTCTCAGTCGCAAAGTCTCTTTGCTCTGTATCGTTATCCATTATCCCAATCACTCTCTCCAAGATCTCGTGCAAGCCTCATACTTCGTCTTTCGCCTCGAGAATGCTGAATGGCAGGCATGCAGCCCTGACCCTGCACAGAGATCTTAGAGACCATTGATAAGTCCTCATATTCCGCCACGCCTTCAATACGTTTGAGAGCTGTGCGACGCAAAGCAGTTGCAGACAAGTGATAAATCATTGTCGCCGGATGGACCGGAAAAACTATCGGCCCTTTTGCTATCCGCATTTAATATTCACCTCATGACCTCTTTCTCTCTAACACGCTCATTTCTTCATTACAGCCACTCCGTTGGTACTCCCAATTCCGAGTATTACAGATGACTTGCTTCTCCAGCTTCAGCCTTTGGAAGAAGGCGTTCAAGTGGCTCCCCTGACCTAAGTGCTAGTGTCTTCTCAATACATCTACTTCCTCTATGCTAAAGACCTGTATATATTCTCTGAGTCATGGAAGCACTACTTGAGGAGCACGAGAAGCTATCTCGCAAAGGAAATCTTTCGAAGAGTGTGGAAGATGTACAGAAGACCATCGATCTCCTTGTAAAGGCTCGAGATTCGATAGCAGCAAGTACATTCTGCTCTTTCCCTTGGGTTCCCTTGGGTTCCCTTGGGTTCCCTTGGGCAGGAATCTCCGAAATATGCTTATCGTTCTTTCAAGACCAGAATAGTGCTTCAGTGACACTGGCTAAGCTCCAGAATCCCGTCAAGCAATCATTCGAGGCCATCAACAGCGACCTGAAGGATGTCTACAAAGGACTGGGCAACTATTCAAAAGCATTGGATAAGGTTTACAGCACTTCTCAGATCCTTTCTTGGTAGACAAGCTGAAACTGGGCTTCACAGAAATTCAAAGACAAGCCCCTGCCAACGACCGATTACGACGCTTTGTCCTCACATCCAGCACTGATCAATCGCGCCATTGCCATGCACCTCCTGAGGGAGGGCCAGTTCTCGGTTGCTTCAACCTTTCTAACCGATGCTACTAATAACCCTCCGCGTCTAGAGCCTTCTTCCGGTACACCGAATCCACACGCAAGCCTTGAGGTGGACTTGGGAATAGACTCCCTCAAGTCAGAATCGCTACGGAAACAATTCGCTAATATGTACCATATATTACACGAGTTAAAGAACCAGCAAAACCTTCTACCTGCTATCGCATGGGCCAGGGAAAATAGCGATGCGTTGGAGACAAGAGGAAGCAACTTAGAGTTCGAACTCTCAAAGCTACAATTCGTTTGGCTCTTCACTGGAGGCTCGAATCCGGACGACGCGAGAAGCCTGCCCCTCGGACAACAGCAAGCGCTTGGATACGCTCGTCGAGAGTTCGCCCATTTCCAAGGACGTTACCTCCGAGAGATCCAACAGCTCAGTGGCGCTATGGCCTTCTGCCCCAATTTGGCACAGTCTCCTTATCGACGAATCTTCCACAATGAGGATGCTTGGGAGGAGCTGGCCAATTCCTTTACCCGGGAGTTCTGCTCGCTTCTTGGCTTATCCGCGGACTCTCCTCTGTACATTGCTGCTACAGCTGGTGCGATAGCCTTGCCTACTCTTCTCAAGCTTCAGACAATCATGAAAGAAAAGCGAACAGAATGGACAACGCAGCATGAGCTCCCCGTACTCACACTCTCTCATCTCACATAGGTGGGCAACATTGCTGATTCTTTTAGGTTGAAATACCCCTTCCGCCCGCCTATCACTTCCACTCCATCTTCGTCTGCCCAGTGTCGAAAGAGCAGACAACGGACGAGAATCCCCCGATGCTGATGCCTTGCGGACACGTTGTCGCGCAGGAATCGTTAGCAAGGTTAAGTAAAGGGTCAAGATTCAAGTGTCCGTATTGTCCAAGTGAAAGCAGGCCAGAAGACTCGAAGAAGCTTTTCATGTGAATCAAGTCAGCGGGGTAAGATTAAGTAACGATTTTACGAAATGGGAACATTGCAGTTGCATGACATTAGGGGTTTGGGGAAAGCATCGGCTGGTGTTTCAGTGTGGCCACGGGGGAAAACTCGAAGGTGGCTTGCTACACGGCAGGCCGCAGCTGTTCTTTGGATGCTGCAGATTCCAGGCCATCTCTGTTGGCGGCGCTTCTCACGCAGGGTACCAGCTAGACTGGCTGTTTCTTTAAGATCAATGGACAATGGCCTCTGCAAATGTACTGCCGTTCCAATCAACGACGTGGGGGTGTACAACATACTTTATGTCGCGCATGTGGGGTGGTGTCCTGTTTGTTACTTCTCCTACTAGGCTACTATTCTACTTGGTCCGCCGCTGCTCTTTCCCCTCCTCTTCTCCCTGCCTGCCTATCTGCCTGCTTGCTTCCTCCTTTTCTGTCTCTATCTTCTTACACACGCCTTTGCGGGGGGAGTAATCAAGAAAAAGAAATCTTGATCTCTTGCATCTTTGCATCTTTCGAGTTTGCATCTACAGTCGGTTGATTTAGCCTAAAAAAGAGATGGCCCGCATGTTTTCCCTTCCCCGCCGCCTTGGCAGTGGGGCAGGCCTCGCTCGACTCTTTGCGCAACACCAGCATTATCAACTGCGTTTCTGGTTGGTTTACCATTTACTACTATACTCCTTTCACCGGAAAATCAAAGCAAAGCAAAGCAAAGCACTTCAGCTACTCATACCTCGTTAGCTCCGCTTGCACCACCACTGGTACACCTGAACGCTCGCACAACACCACTGGAAGCAAAACGTCATCCTCCACCACTGTGCTCGCGGACCATAAAGCAACCTTCACAAGCTTGTCCACTCCCCCTCGTCCCTCTCCCACCAGCCTCCTTCGTCCTCAGAATAAGGCCACCATGGCTACCGTGACCGAGACGATCAGCTTGCCCAATATCGGTGTCTTCACAGACCCGGAGCACAAGCTCTGGGTAGCCGAGTCTGGACCTACACTTGAGAGCGTAAAGAAGGGACAAGATCTCAAGCATGGTGAAGTCACCGTTGGCATCAAAAGCACCGGAATCTGCGGGTACAATCCCCTGATCCCTCCATTCTCTCCGCTCCCCAGTCTTCCTACGCTAAGCCTTTTCCGTTTCAAACCCACAGATCAGACATCCACTTCTGGCACGCCGGCCGCATCGGCCCCATGGTCGTAACAGACACACACATCCTCGGCCACGAATCCGCCGGCGTGATCCTAGCCACGCATCCATCAGTCACGCACCTCAAGCCCGGTGACCGCGTCGCCATTGAACCGGATATCATCTGCAATCAATGCGAACCCTGCCTCACGGGCCGCTACAACGGTTGTCTGAACATGCGTTTCTTGTCCACACCCCCTGTTGACGGGTTGTTGAGGCGATATGTCAACCATCCGGCCGTGTGGTGCCACAAGATTGGCGACATGAGCTTCGAGAACGGCGCCTTACTCGAGCCCTTGAGCGTGGCATTGGCGGGTGTGGAGAGGGCGGGCGTCAGACTGGGGGATCCTTTGCTGATTTGCGGCGCCGGACCCATCGGGTTGATCACGCTCCTGTGCGCCGCGGCCGCCGGGGCCGAACCGATTGTGATCACGGACATCGACGAGGGGAGGCTGTCCTTCGCCAAGGAACTCATCCCCCGCGTGCGGACGTTCAAGGTGGAGAGGGGCGTCGGGGAGGAGGAGGCCGCGGAGAGGATCGTGAGCCTCGCGGGCGGCGTGCAGGCGTCCATCGCGCTCGAGTGCACGGGCGTCGAAAGCAGCGTCAACGCCGCCATCCACAGCGTCAGGTTCGGGGGCAAGGTCTTCGTCATCGGCGTCGGCAAACCCGAGATGCGGTTGCCCTTCATGCGGCTGAGCACCCAGGAAATCGACCTGCAGTTCCAATACCGCTACGCCAACACGTGGCCGAGGGCCATCAGGCTGGTGGAGAGCGGGGTCGTGGATCTGGGGCGGTTGGTGACGCATCGGTTCGACATCGAGGATGCCGTCCGGGCCTTTGAGACGGCGGCGGATCCGAAGACGGGGGCTATCAAGGTGCAGATCCAGAGCGAGATGGATGTGCAGTGGTGAGGGGGGGGGAGGGGGGGGGTTTCGAGGTAGAGGGACTGGATTTCACATGTGGTGCGTTTGAGAATAGAGAATAGAGCATAGGTGGTATCCGTCAAATTTTCTTCGCCCAGTTACCATGACAAGTCTATAAAAGTGGAAAATACAAACTCTATGAAACGCGTGGATTGATTGGCCTTTTTCCAGGGCGGTGAAGCAAGCAGCTGCACATATGTGACCGCCTCACCTCACTCACCGGTGGTCTGCCTTTGCTCACTCAAGGGCGACGACGGTATTCATCGCCTGCCACGTTTCTTTCTTCTTTCGCCGCACGCACGCCGCTGGGAACCGGCCAATTTTACTCCCGGGTTCGGCGGTTGCTGCTCTTCCACACACCCTCTCGTTTGGACACCTAGGTGCTCGATTGGTAGCGCCCGAACCTGAGAAGTACATGTATATACCGGAGGCACGAATCCCTTTGCCATAGCTCCGTTAACGCAACAGGAACCAGGTCGTTCGGACCGAAAAGGGCGGTGGTGACGTGGTGTTTTGAGGGTTTGCGGTCGAGAAAATGGTTAGGCCTTGGAGGAGGAGGGGGGGAGGGGGGGGGGGTAGTCAGTCCCTTGAATGAAGAATTTGAATGTCTGAAAGGTGTGATGTTTGAAGGGTGTGTGATGTCTGAACGGTATTGAAAGAAATCACTTACAGGTACCCACGTCTGGCAAGCGCGCTACCGCAGATACATGGCTCTTTCCTGTTCAAGGTCGATCCTGCATGCCAGACATACGGACGGACAATGACACCAGACGAAATCTTTGCCCCATGCCCCCGTGAGAGAAATAGTGCATAAGTTAGCTCTTGAAGAACGACGTTCTCAAGATGGGTATATCTGCTCCCAAAATTCTCCAAAAGCCCTGCGGTGAAAGACGTCAAAAGCTCCGTAGCGCTGTGCGAAGCATCCAACATAGACAAGACAGACACAAAGAGCCAAATCAAACCTTCCTGTTTTACGCGTGAGTGCCCGCGCTGAGCCCATCCCTCTCGTGATATCTGTACATCATCCAAAGCCGTGTACTGCATACCGTATCCCCTAATACCCAGGAAGACCGTCAACTCTGTATGACCGCCCCTTCCCTCCCCTCCGCATCTTCAACATGGAAGCCAAATACCAACCGGAATAAGTCTTTCAACCAAGCATACTGCCCATGACTCCCAACCATCCACCTCACACTCCTCGCCACATCCGCAGCCCTTGCTCTCCGCACCGGCCCAGGACTCCTTAATGCTGGATCGCTCGCCACGGCTTTCTTGTAATCTTGTAAAAGTTGAGACTGCCATGGCTGCGTTCCGAAGGAGTTGGACGGCACGGACTTGACGAAGGCGGCGAGGGTGGAGGGGGAGGAGCGCTGAAAGCCTGTGTTTATAGCTGCTTTGACTATGAGCAGTTTCAGACAGGTGAGACGGGCGTCTTCGGCATTGGGCGGGCCGTTGGCGGGGTCGATGATTGTGGAGGTTGACGAGGTCGTACGCCCTGAGGATTGGGAGTAGCCGCTCAGGTTGCTAGAGGATGAAGACCATTGCGCTTGGTGCTGCCCAGGTTGTTGGCGGTTTTTTTGATCTGAGGGTCCGAGAACCAGTATGTTGGGCAGGGGACCTTCGTCTGGGGAATCCTGCACCGTGTCTTCGAAGACGGTGGTGGGAGTTTCGGGATTTGCGCGGCCAAAATCCTCGTCTTCGGACTCGTAATATGACTCGGGGGCCTGGGCGAAGGAGGCGGCTACTTGTGATTGTTTGGCTTGCTGGAAGGCCTGCGTGAAGGTCGTTTGGCTAGGTCGAGGCGTGCCGCGATCCGGCCGTATTTGGGTCCAGCCTTCGCGGAAGAGGTCACAGAGTTCCCAGCACGCTTGAACTGCAGAGCCCAGGAGTTCTTCATCGGCGGGTTTGCCTTCCCTTTTGTTTTGGCGGAGGCTGAAGAGCATTTCGGCGAGAGACCAGCAGGCTTCGAGGAGGGAGTCTGTTTCTCGGGCTAGGTCGGAGCGCTGTTTCATTAGACGGTGGCAGAGCGTTATGTAGAAATCCAAGGTCCGTTCTCGAAAGGCTTCCGGCAGTGTTCGGTCGTGAGTATTGTATAGATGGTTGTTGAGCTCGAAGCTGACCCGTAGGACAGAGTCAGCTACGTCGTTATCTCGCCGCCGCACTTCAAAAAGGCACTGGCAAAAGTCGCGGCAGAGATCCAGTGTTGGTCGGACCTGAGTGGCTATCTCTTCGTCTCGTGTTTCATACAGCTTCTGACAAAGCTTCCAACATGATTTCCAGGCCTGTTCTTGCATGTCACCTTTGGCGGTGAAGCTAGAATGCGACCTCTCGTCGCTGAATATCCTCTCGCGATGTATATAGCTCAAGCCAGCCAACGTATTGCATAGTGTCCAACATTCGCTGAGCGCGATCTTGAGGGCTGCGACTTCGTCGGCTGTTTCCTGAAACCGTTCGACAGTGTGATCAAAGAGGAAAGTGTGGTGGTTTGGAGTCAGGTCGTCGTTATTTTCGGTATCTAGTGCTTCTGGTATATCTGGTTCCAAATTAGCTTCCAAACCTGTGGTAAACGGCATCTACGACTACCTTCAAGATTACTCGACCGCGAGCTCGACCGTGAAGTATTGTTGGGTCTCTTAGGCTCCAATGTCTGTGCCTCTGCCTCTGGTCTTGTTTGCGCTCTAGGGGTAGCCGACCAATCTCGTGTTATTGGCGGTATTGAAGTTTGTAGAGGAGGCGGCGAGCTCGGACTATTCGAGAATCTCTACAAGACATATTACTTTCGGTAGCGCTGCTCGTACAATGGAAGCTCTACCTTCTCCCCTCGATTGTCCTCCGGTGGCGGTACAACAATAATGTCGGATGCTTGGAAAGGTGTCGGCATGGAATGTTGTAACGAAGGGGGGGACTGTCGGTGCTTGGACCCAATTAGCAATTTATAGCTGAGCTTCGGCCGGCCTGGTGGACCTCACAAATGCGTCGAAGCCTTGCGGGGCATGTATGACCGAGCTTGGCTGTTCGTCATCGTCTGATCTTGGTTTTTGAGCACCTGAAGCCGCGTTGGCAGTTTCGAGCTAGAAAGTCTTAAGCCTACTGTTGCTTGCCTGGTATCGGCAAGGCCACGCGCATACCTTCAATACCGGTTCTTTAGACCTTGAAGGCGCCGGGGGCTCTGGTGGCACGGGTGTAGGATCCAAATCTTCAGCCTCCATGCCTGTATCATCGATGTCGGTCGTGTCGGTGCCATTTGAGGATGTAGCGATGGGTGAGGGGTCGGGGATGTCACTGGGACTTGAGGCTAGTGGGGAAGATTGATTGGGAGGATGGAGGGATCTGGCGTATTCGTTGGACCTGTCATATCAGCTTAGTTGTAGATTGGGGAGAGATCGGGCGTACACTGGACGGCTTTGGGCAATGGGAGATCTGAACGGCACTGGTGACGTTGGGGATTCCGAGTATGGCGAGAAGGCGGACATGAGGTTGCGATCTGGGGAAGGCAGCATCGGCGATTTCAACGCCATCATTGCTGAAGGACACTCAGCGCGATCATAGACGCTGCTGGCCTTATGGTCGGGCAGTTACTTCTTGGGATACTTCTTGGGATGGGCGCTGATGATGGCGGAGTAGATGAGGTGATGCAGGCTAGAAGTATCTGCGGGGCAGCATTGGAGGAGTCGAGAATAAGGCTACAAGTAGATATGCAGACCTTTGATCATGGGATACAGGAAGCTGGTGTACTGGTGGGGTTCTTCGGTCAATGCTTGCAGTGTCTACGGATGATGGCTGCATCCGACGTTGTTGGCTTGAAGATGTACCACTCGTTGAAGAGGATTCTCTGCAAGTCTAAGGTACTCAGATACATTTGCTTTGCCGCAACGCGACTGGACCATTCGAAAGAAACCAACCCACGTCCCACGCCAACGCGAAAAGGACCTTTCCAGGCTGCCGGAAGGCTGCAGCGTGCAGAATTGCAGATAATAGTCAGTCTAGGAAATTTTGGCATCGCCATGACAAATTTTGGATTTCTAGAGGTGGTCAGCAAAAGCTTCAGATCTGCCACCCTGCGTCCAGCATTGAAACGCAGTCCTATCTTCTGACGCAAGGATAGATTTTCATACCTCCTCCGTAACAGTCGCTGCTAGCGCCTCTATTGGACGAGAAGCGGGGACAGCACATTGAAGGATCACAAGCTTTAGAGAACTTGGGACTCTTTTGATTGGACAAGTGAGCTGTAAGCGCCCAGCGGGAGCTACGCAGTCTGAAGGTGGTGCAGGCCTGTTCGCTTTTTGCCTCTCATGCTTCCAATCATAGAGGCAAAAAGAGCTGTTTGTTTGTTAGGTTTTGAGCCGGCTTGGGCATCTATCGACGGCTCTTCGGGTAGGCTTGCGGCGAGAACGGGGACAATACCAGCTCCAGGGCACAGGTAGCGATGCCGAGCGGCCTGACAAATCTACGACTCTAGGTATCTGCGTGCGGACGAATATTCGGAGAACACTTGTCTAGATGACATTTGCCAACAATGATGCAGCCGCCAATTTTACAAGTTATAGCCATTGAGACAATGACACGAGAATCACGTATTCCAATGCATACCTGCATAAGACGAACATTTGGCACGTAAAAGGGAGAGACAATTTCTGGAATGGAAATGTCATGCTTCGGAGTATCAAGAGAAAATTTGAACTTTTCGGCTATCCGCCTCCTGAATCATCTATGCGTACTTATGATACACAACCAGGGATTTTGAGGCCGCCCCTCCAATTGACACGATTTCTGTAGCTTTCCATAGCCCTTTGTATAGCACTCCTTCTCACGGTCAACGTGGAGCTCCGAGCACGAATGCTGCCTTGTCGAAGGAACTCCAGCGTTTTAAGGGTCGCGAGAATCTTCTATCGATCCTTCTTGGGGGTGGAGTCAGGGTTCTGTTTGCTGTATTGATCCCCCAAATTCCCATACTCGCGGCTCAGGCCCTCACTCTGCTTCTTGAGCGTCTCAATGTCCCTATCCTTCTGCGCCAACTGGTTCTTCAGCTTCCCGATTTCTCCAGCACCACCTGCCTGAGCAAGTTTTTCAGACTCCTTGCCTGAAGCCTTGGGGTCACCTTCGTAGCGTTTGACTTTCTCTTCGAGACGGAGCGTGTCGAGGATCATCACGTAGGTGCGGTTGAGGATGAGAGAGAGGAAGAGGGTGAAGCCGCAAAGGTACATGTTGCGTTGGGAGTAGAACTTGCGGGCTTGCACTTCCATGCGGCCGGAGCCTTCGAGCATGGCGGAGCTGGTTGAATGTTAGTGATACTGAAGGCTCGACTGTGTGGCTGAGACATACTTGTTGCTGCTTTTCGTTTTAGCCAGCTCGACTTGAACGCTGTAGACACGGTTCACACTGTCGATAAACAGGATCAATATGAAGATGAAGGTAATCTTTCGTCATGTAAGCCGCTTCAAGTGAAGAGAGGTGCGAGTGCAGCGCTACCTTCATGCCATATTGCAGCTTCGCTATGAGCGGGTTCTCGGAGATGAAAGTGAAGAGCTTGCGCTTCATGGAGTATGGTAGAGGGACGATGAGCAATCCGAAGATGCTCATCTCGAACACCAGGAGTGCGAACACCTAGGCAGTGATTGCATTAGCCGCGGATCATGAAGGAAGATGATGGCATTGGTATGAACCGGAGCATAGATCAGGGAAGGCATTGCTGCTGCTGTGAATTATGGAAGATGTTGGATTGTGGGGGGTTGTTGAAAGCTGGTTGTTTGGTGCAGGAGGGAGATGGATCATGAAGATTTACTTGCCAACGTATAGTACAAAGTCATCGCGGCTCAAAAACCGGGAACTTGCTATGATGTAGTTTTTGGCGCAGCTACGTTACTCAACTTTCTGGTCCTTGCTTTCTGTACACAATTGATTCTAAGCACTAATTTATTGATGTTGTAAATTGTTTCCTTCTCGGTGTCAGAAGAATGAGAACAGTAGCGTGTCGAGCGTGTCGAGCGTGTCAGGTTGTAAAAAACAGGGAAGGCTCGATATGGCAACTTGGCAAGTGACACGCAAGCCGCTTCGGCAACACTTTTAGGCGACAAGTTTATGACCTTGCCTCCCGAGCCTGACTTACTTTACCTTATTACTCTACAGGATATTTTCATCTTCATAGACAGAGGACAATATACATGATTATGGACCCGATACAAGAAGAATTACTTCTTCAATAATAATGCTTGCTTCTCATGCTGTCGTGATACGTTTTGCCCTTCTATGCCGCTCCTATCTAATCGACTCTGGTGAAGCTTTTGTCCATGCTTATAGTCTCTCCCAGATCCCTATGTAAGGAGATAGTCGTGGCTTCTGCTATCATGTCTGAGTTGGGGGTTGGATAATAGCCTCTAACCCTCGGCCTCGATCTCGTAGCTATTCGACTTATGCTTCGGTTGGAAATTGAAGTCCTTATGGGCTGGACCGAGAAACATGTCACTGCACATTGTCAGCAGCTGCATACAGAGAGACTTCTGAATATACAAGTCACCTGATCTTGATCCAGTCCTTGTAGTTGTCGCTCCCTAAAAGCGTTTCGAGATCATTCCTTCCTCTCCAAGCAGGCGGCCGGTCTTGCAGACTCGGTGGCAGATGCTCAAGGATCCCAACAGGAACGTATCTATACGCAAAGCTCAACCACTCCAGCAAGAACCGCCTCGTGATACCAAGACCCATTTCATCAGAACCCCATGTTTCCAGACCGTATCGAACGTATTGCTCGACTAGTGCAAGGCGCTCACTGGCCGATTTGTCAATGTACTGGCCTTGTTGAATCTCCTCAAATATCCACTTCAAATATTTCGCAGTCAGCATCCCTTCTCTAAGGCAAGGACCGGTGCAATGGGACAGCTCGAGGGAGCAATGACAGCCTTCAGCTCCAGAAATATGGGCTACAACCCGAAAAACGGTCCTTTATGGGGAAGACTTTCTCGGATATAGTACGTACAGGCTTGATGAGTGCTCCTCGTGCAATCATAACTGAGTCGACCTTCGCTTCTTCGAGGTGAGTATTGTAGTCAACGTGAGAATAACAATCACCATTGCCGAGAAAGTAGATCTTGTTTCCGGGCTGTGACCTCGCATCCGCTTCCCGGATAGTGTCAGAGAGATCATCTCCTTTCCGGTTGTAATCTTCGATTACAGCAGCACATTCAGATATGTACTTCCAGTCAGCATTCTTCGTGTATCTTTGTTGTCGGCTTCGACCGTGCAGTGTAATCGCTGCAGCACCTGTAACGATTCTGGGGTCAGCATTCCCTCTTTGAAACAGCATTCCCAGCAATGATACAATTCGACATGTTATTAACAGCCTTTTAATGCCGAGTAACGCCTTGCAACGAGGCACAATCTCGAGCAGTAGGGAAATCATAGGCAGTATGAAGAGCCTTCTAGTGCCGAACAATGTCTCGCAATTCGTAGAAGTGGTCCAATATAGGAAAACTCTGTTCCCAAAATGTACATACCAGATGGCCCACCACCGAGCTCGAGGGCTTCCTGGCCACCGTACACCAGCCGATCCACCAGTTTCAGAGCATTTGGCTTATTGTCCTTTGTACCCATACGGATCTTAACCGTGATTGGTATCTCTCCAGAGACGGCGTTCATACCACGAACGATCTTCTCTAGCTTTCCTTGGCTGTCAAGAAGGGCAGATCCAGCTCCTGTCCGGTAGACAAGATCGATTGGGCATCCGCAGTTCAGGTCAATTACCCGCAGATACGGGCACAGCTGAGTCAAGACCTCCGTGGCCTTGAGCGCTTGCCATGGCTTGTTCGCGGCTATCTGAGCTCCGAACTTAATGTCTTTTGCGTTATTGTAGTCCTTTACCACGGGGTCGCTGGGTTGGTACGATGGTGGTGTGGCTTCCGATTCGTGAGCCCGCATCAATGCCCACTCAGACTTCTGTCCTTGTATCAAAGGCAGGCTCATGGCCATTTCAGAGTATGTGACTTGAGCGCCTTGAGCGACGCACAACCGCCGAAAAGGTAGGTTACCTTGCGTAGTCAGAGGAGCAAGCACAGGGGTTTCTGGCCCAAAGTAGATCCTGCGCTTCTCAGATGGCAGAAAAGGAGGTTCGGTGTAGCGGGCTCTGTTGTCTTCGATGTCCGTCTTTTCAGGCTTGATCTCTGATACAAGAGATTCTTCATCGGTTTCCTCCAAACGGCTTTTGGCATTTCTGCGGGTGTTTTCCTCAAGCTCTTTCCCACTCTTCTCAACCCACTGACTGTATTGATCCGCTTTTGGGGTCTTGAATTTGCGTTTCATCAAGTCATTCTTTGCCTGGGTGGATATCTCATTGATAGTTCCGATATCTGAAACGCCAGAACGCATTTTCTCACTATTGCCACCATCTTCTTCGGTAAGTATCAACTCCTTTCTTCCGTCCTCAAGGTCTCTCTCCCTCATGTGGGATCCAACGAAACGACATTTAAATCCAACGTCACATTTACCTTTCGCTTGCCTATAGAATGTTCCGAGTCAGCACCCCTTCTTCAATGCAAAAACCCCGTGATGAGATAGCTTTGAGGAGGTAAATATAGGCTTTTGCTCCTGAAGGACGGCGTGCGACTCGGAATATGACATAGAATAGGTATAATTTGGCCCCAAATACACATACCATATCGGACAGACCCCGCCAAACGTCGTTAGGTCTTCTCTCTTCCAGTCCTTCAAATACTTTCGAAGGTCATGCTCAAACTTACAACTATCTCCAAAGCGACACTCGCCAGGGGAGAACTCCGGACTGTTGGCCCGACTTGCACATAGACCCACCTCGTCTCTCGAGGCTCCAAAATTTCGACTCGTATTCTGGCCTCGAGACTTTTCCTTCTTCTTGCCCCTTTCACCCCCTTTAGGCTGGTCAACATGGGCAGCGCCTTCAGCGGCATCGTCATCCGCAACAGCAGCACTTTTGTCCCCTTTGCTACCAGCTGGGTGCAAAAGATACCTGATCAGCGTAAGCTGGCTGCTCATAGATAGGCATCGAAGATGCTGACTCTTTTTTGATAGGAGCAACGCCTTTTTGTCTTTCACTCCGTGTGGGGTGTTGGGTCCCAATTTCTGGTTCCAGTTTTCTCCGTTTTGATGGTGTTTCCTCTACAACACCGGCAATGCCATGTCTCTCAAATTTCTCCGCCTTGGTCACCGCAGAGTCTTCTGCATTTGGAGCTTGCTGGGGGTGGACAGTCTTGTCAAGCACGTCTGAATTTAATGATTTCTCCAACTTGATGGCTGGCTCCAGAGGATTGGGAGGTGGATCGCCACTACTACTGTATTCCATCTCCGCCATCACAAGAATCTGGCTCTTTTGTCACTTGGTGAAGGGATTGTAGACTAGATCATATGTGGCAGTCATATTATTATGCAGGGGTGGTTGGAGAAGTCGCAGGAAAGGTTTATTAATTATTATTGCCAAGGTTCCAAGGTCGTGTTGTATCGCTACAACTGCTACTTTTGCCGGCAGCAGGAAATAATGTAACCTTTACGAGCCGTGGGCAAAAAGGTGGGAAATAAGTAATACGGTAGATGATGCTCGCGTGCCGTCAAAGTCAAAGATTTATTAGAGCCAACGATTCAAGGGACGTCATCGTCATGTCCCTTTCAAAATTCCCATTAAATCTGCTTTTTGAAGGGGCGACCATATCATTTTCCTCAAGTTGAATACGTATACCTGTACCTACACCTGTACCTGTACGAGTACCTTGCTGTCGCTCACCTCCGACTTGACACAGACAGCTGAATACTGTAGTAATTAATGTACTGTCTTCTTTACTACACTACTACTACTACTACTACTACCACTACCACTACCACTACTACAAACTCCCTCATCTTTTGCCTCTGACCCTCAATCCTCAATTTGCCTCCCCCGCCTAAAAGTTGAGGAGGCAAGAATACCCATTGGGTCGGTACCGCTTGAAAGCGGCTCAACTCTATTTCTTGAGCTTCAAGCCCGCCATTAATATTGCCATTTCGCTCCTTCCGAAAAGCCCCCCCCCCGTCTTAGTCTTACTGCGTCACTCCCACTTTCTACACAAGGTGATAAGAACAAGAGGCGACGACAGCATCAATCTTAATAGGTATACCCTCCCAAGAACAATCCGTCATATATAGTCTTCAAACAGCATCATAACCTTCGCTGTCGACGACCTATCCTTGGGCCCAAGTCTCCATACTCGTTCACCGCCGCCCGCCTATTCTTCCCCAAGAGTCACATCCCACGTCAGTAAAGCTGGATTCCCGCGACACCCCACCTCCTCTGCATTTTTCGCCAGCTGCGAGCGATCGCGAGCGCTCATCTACTGCAGAGACAACCCCTATAGGCACTCCAAGAGGCTTTGGCGCAGCTTTACCGCGCAAAGCAGACAAGGAGAAGGAGCACTGGTTCGCTTGGCACCACAAGCACAGCGGATTTGGCGGTACTTCCTACGTGGACTCGACCCTTCTCGACTCCGACTTCGAGGACACCACTTTTCCACTGTTCAATGACCCGGCACCCTTCCTAAATATGGGGAGTCGTACCACGCCCATCGACATCGCTACATCTTCCCGCGCTGCTTCCCCTCGGAGTGCCCAGACCTCGAATCTTACGTCTGCTCTTCAATCCACCTCTGGCAACGAGACACGACCAACGACCGCAATGGACATGAGTGGGACAACGTTCAGAGGGTTTGGAGGATTTGGAGGAGCCACGCCAGGGTCCCAGCACAGTGGGGCGCAGCCCATCTCAATGAATGTCTCCAATCGAGACAAGCCACGCAGAGAGAGTCTCGCTGGTAGCATGGTCACTGGCATGAGTTGGGGTGGTAACTCAGTCGGAAGTTGGATTCGGGATGAGTATGTCTCCACGGCCTGATCTTCTTGCTAGCAGACAGCTTTGCTAACCTTCTCCAGCATCATCATGCAAGGGACTTCCCCTTTCGCTTACCAATCTCCGTCGTTTCATTCTTCATCCTACCTTCCGAAGTTGGAGGCCAACTTCATGCGAGACTTCTCATGCTGCGGACTGACCCTGCCTTCGCTCCACGAATTACTACAGCATTATGAGGAGAATCATACAGATCAAGCGCAGCCCTCGATGCAAAAGCAAATTCAAACTGGATCACATGCTCGAGTAGATCCCAAGGCTGCCATCGCAGCTACAACTGTGGATGCTGTACGGAGCCAAGGTCGAGCTCAGCATCAGCAACAGCAGGCCGAGTCATCACAAAAAGGGCAAGCAACGCCTCAACGCTCGTCTACTCCAGTCACCCCAAGACAGACCCAACCGTCGGCGCAAGTAACCCGAGGCTTCACGCCTATGCAGCCTAAGATTGAACAAGATGACGATGCTATGGGGGACATGGAAATGGATGATGATTATTCAAACATACAACAGACACATTATCCAGCGCAAAATCAAGCCCGGATAACGCAGCGCTCTCAGTTCGGTCAACCCGCTTCGAGTAGATTACCAAACCTGGATATTAATACCATGACTTCGGGTAATCCATTGCAACAGCATCAAGGTTTACGGAACTCTCAACCTACAACTCCAGTTTCAGCCGGCAGGAATGGAACTCTATACTACAATAATCCTACAGTATCGTCGGTGAATACTCCTACTCTGACCACATATCCCAGCGCGCATCCCCTCCAACAGCAGTACTACACACCTGATTCATCAGCTCCGGGTACACCAGGCGAATTGGACGGAGACTTCCTTGGCAACATGGGAAATATGAACATGGGCAACATGCAGTACGTGCAGAGTCAGAGCCAGGGATATGGTGGCTACGACTTCAGCAATGACAACGGTATGGGCGACTATTGCATCGACGAGCCCGCAAAAAGACTGTTCAGCCTCAATGGTGGCTTCAACCAGCCACAACAGCCTGCTCAACCCACTTCGGCTACTCAGCTCGGGGATGGGCAATACAGCGAGAATAGTGAGCTCGCAAAGACGATAAGAGAACAACAAAAGCTGGCTGGGGTGCCTGATCCCTCAGCTGATGGTGGTGTGCCTAAGCCTTTCCACTGCCCCGTTATCGGGTGCGAGAAAGCATACAAGAACCATAATGGCTTAAAGTATCACAAGAGCGTAAGCATTCCAGGCTCTCTTTCTATATTGACTTATGCTAATTGCAACCAGCACGGCCACAACACCCAAACTCTCAAAGACAACAACAATGGCACCTTTTCTATCGTTGACCCCGAAACTCTGAACCCCTATCCTGGTACTTTAGGCATGGAAAAACACAAGCCATATCGCTGCGATACCTGCGGGAAACGATACAAGAACCTCAACGGCCTCAAATACCACAAGAACCACTCTCCAAATTGTGATTCCGAAATCCAGAACCCGTACGCTCATGCTACCAGTAGGACGGACATGTCTGAGATGTCGACCAATGAAATGGTCATGTAAGAAGATCGACCTGTGCGCGATATGACATCGAGACCCGACTGTGTACCAATACCATTTTCCTTTGTCAATACTTTCGACTCGCAGGGTGTTGGGGAGTCATTCAAAAGCATTCCACTGGCGCCGGGGTCGCATACGTATCCTAGATTCCCCCTCGCTGCGATGTACTTTGTGTACACTATTCATTTTTCCAAGTATTCATTTTTTTAGGCAGAAGAAAAAGACTGGACATGCTTTCGTGGAGTGTGATGGACATTACCAAGTTTTAATCGGCGTTGTTGTTGAATAGTCCGACTGCGGGCTTTTCGGCTATTCATCAAGAGGAGAGGGCAGAGGTGTATTGCATACGCTGCATTGGTAGATGGATAGGCTTTACGGTTTACATAATTGAACCGGATTTCGTTTCGCAATGTTTTTGCTTGTCAATGGAAGGTATCGATTGAGACGGATGTCATCCTTGTAATTCATACTCACTGTTAGGGTGTTGGACTTGATGCCCACGTTCCCATACAGCGTCGACGAACTTGGGAGCCGCGGATCGTAGCTTTCCTTGGCAGCTTGCCTGACCCCCTATCATGTCTCTCTAAGCTAGTCATCTTCCTCGGAATCATTTCCCTCTTCTTCTTCTTCATCTTCTCCCTCGTCCTCACCGTCTTCTTCAACCCCGTCAGGCATCTCCACATCCGCGTCCCTATCCTCCTTTTTCCCCTTGGCCCTCCTCGCTTCATCCTCTCTCCTACTTTCACTCAACACCCTCTCCTTTTCTTCCTTCTGCTTCCTCAATCCGTCGACAAATGCACCCAACGGCGTCTCCTCAATGGGCACGTCTCGTAGGAAGTTGTCCACGCCTTGGCGGTCGCTGGGCCCGAAGTTTACCGTGGCTCTTTTCCCCTCAATGTATTGGGCGTTGGCTGACAACTTTTGCAGGAGTAAGGAAATGGATGAATTGAGTTTGGCGTTCTTGTTGCCTTTGCCTTCGCGCTCGGCTTTGCTGGTGGCGGATTTATTGCCCTTTGAGGGGGGAGACGAAGCGGATTTGAGCCAGCGTTTCAAAGTCACTGTGGGCGGTATGATGAGTTCTGGGAAGGCGATGTGTTTTGCCCAGCAGCCAAAGAATTCGGCTAGAAGTTCTTGGACTTGCTGCCCGAGTCCATCTTG
The DNA here is from genome assembly GCA_022315425.1 of Pseudevernia furfuracea. Lineage (NCBI taxonomy): Eukaryota > Fungi > Ascomycota > Lecanoromycetes > Lecanorales > Parmeliaceae > Pseudevernia > Pseudevernia furfuracea. Next base: position 1,566,312 of record JAIUPT010000050.1, read on the forward strand.
GTAGATGCGGCTTCGGAGGTATGACTTTGGCGCTCGGAGGGCGATGGAAAAGTCGAGAGGTGGGAGGGTTGAGGGCTTAGGCGGCTTGGAGAGGTCGGGTGATGAAAGGACTTCGAGGAGTGCGGGCGCTAGCGGGATGTAGGTTGATGTTGTTCGAGACACGCGGAGGAGAGAGCGGATAAGGTGGAAGCGGAGTGGGAAGTAAATCGGTGTTGGGATTAGGCAGAGGGCGCCTAGGGTGATTTGGACGAGAGGGTAGATCAGGGGATGGAGGGGGGAGGCGGATGGAGATTTGAGGAGGGGGTTCGAGCAGTGCGTTGAGAGGACCCGGGACCAGAAGTCGAGACTGTGGGTGTATTGCCAGTTGTAAATCGTTTTATAGGAGTCTTTCGTGGGGTGCGTGATGCTGGTTCGTAGGTGGACGGCAAGTTGGCGGATGTAGGTGAAGCCTGTTGTGTAACCGATGTTTGAATCTAGTCCCCACAGTTCGGCCGCGGAGTTCTTCATCAGATTGATGCCGGAGAGGGTATGTATGTTTGTGATTCTGCTGCCTCGGACGAAGCCCTGGTAGGTGGTTTTGAGGACTGCTTCGCGGAGGGAGGCATCGCTAATGACGGCGAGGCGTCTGATGAGCATGAAGGCAGTGATTCGGGTGGCTTCATCCGTTGAGGTGTCGGACCAGATATTGACGGTTGTTTTGATGAGGGTTTTGAGGACTTTTTTGAATGATAGGAGGTAGGGCAGGAGGGGAATCAGGCACAGTACGGTCATTTTTATGGTTGGAGCGTCTGATAGGTTCTCCAAAAGGTGATGTATCGATGCTGAATGTGATTTGAGTAGCGGTGTAAGGGTTCGATACTTTTTCGAATCAGTGGCAATGCGTACTTTGCCAGAAATTGACTCCTTTGTTGGCAGGTGGTGGCTCAGGACTTTGGGAACATGCTCAAGTGCAGTCAAAAGAAGCTCGTTATAGACCTCTGGACTTGAGATGGAATACTTGTGCTCTTTACCGTCGTCGGAATTGACATAAGCAGCAGCCCTGAATGCGAGCACAGTTTGACGCATGGCACGTAGCGAGTGTTGTTCCACCATTGCAGTCTTCCACTTGCGAACCATGGCTGTTGTGACCTCCGACTCATCATCGTCCTCCTCTCGGAGCACATCTTTTTGTTTGGACTTCTTTCGTTTCTTCTTCGGGGCCTCCTCTTCTTCACTTAATTGGTCGACTTCTGCCAAGTCTAAGTCTTCACCGAAGTCCAACAATTCAGCATCGTTTTCCTTGAGATACTTGTAGAACTCCGGATCTTTCTCGACTAACGCATCCAGGTCATCCTTGTGTGCTTCTAATCCATCTTCCAGGTCAGAGCCCATCTCATTGTCGCTGGCGAAGGGGCTGCCCTGCTCCGAATCACTATCGAATGATTCGTCATCCTCTTCCTCACGCTTTCTCTTTCCTGTCTTCTGTGGTACCTCTTTTATCTTGACAGCCTTCTTTCCCTTTCCCTTCTGTTCCGGAAGGTCGAAACCGCCTTGAAAGAACTCATCGACACTCATCTTGCTCAAGTCCGCGGCTGCCGATCCATTGGCCTTCGTTGGCACCGCAGGCTTTGCTTCATCATCAGGTGCTCTAGCCTTGTCAGCTGCGTTCCTGGCCTGCTTCTTGGTTTTGATCTGCTGGCGCTGCTTAATCTTGGCGACATCTTTTCGCTTTTCGATGGCATCTTTGAGGTGGTTCTTCTCGAATTTCTTCGTGGACTTCTTCGCCCGTCCAGGCATAGTGATATCGTAGCCTTGTAGCAGTGAAGTAATTTCCAATTAGAATAGCAGTAATGGGATGAATTGTACAAGAGATGCTCTACGTCTGCTCATGGCCGAAAAATTGAAGTTGCGGAGGGCTGACAAAGGAAGGTGTGCCGAGTCGCTTCAGTCTAACCAATCTTGGCGCGGCCAATAGTTGAACTTCTTAATTTTATCTAGCAGACTCGTATCCATGACCCGATAATTAACCCAGCATGCTGAGCGTAGTCTATGATCCACCAGGCATGGTCTATGTCGACCAGTACTGATGTCGAGTATCGAGTAGGGATTCCACTGTCCCACTTGCCCAATCGTGAAGCCCTCTCCGACCCGAGTACGAGTCTGATGAACATCAAGTCAAGTCTACAGATTGTACAGACTACCACATTCGCCAATTGCAATTGTCTATACGATCTGATCATTGCAGCATCTCATTCAATCAGAACCCAGCAAACCAGCGTTCAGCACTTCTGCAATCTGGTTTCGGTCGTTCAAGATCTCGAACATCAAATCTCAGTGCTTGAGTTCTGTCACGTATCACGCACAGTTGTCATCAATCTTCAAGACATCTGCTACAAGGTGCATGGTAGAAAAAACTATGTCCCAAAAACATCTTGGAGGCGCTGTCGGAAGTTGTAGGTACAACGGAGCGTAGGTACCTGCGAGTAACGAGCCGTGTTAGAAACAACTACAACTTTACAATTCTATGTTTGCCTTTTATGCCGCGCATGCTCACTGCGCATTCTATGACAAAAGCTCCTATCCTCTGCCATCGCTTCTTTTACACTTGGTTGCAAGCCCCCAGCATTGAAGCCTACTGGGAAGCACATACGAAATCTGCCATACCAGTCCCAGTCCGACCGCATGATGTCTTGTGTTCCTAAATGGTAACGATTTCTACGAAAAGCTGCCCCGATTGCGCCTTGAGCTCAAAATCTCACTAGATCGCCCCTTTCTAGCTTCTACTCACATACAGCTCTATCATTTTGTACTCCAAACATGGTCTATTCTCTCGAGCTGCCTTGCACCTAGCACCACATTGAAAAAGTAGCGTAGTCGTTTGTCTCCTTAGGTATCTTGCTGGAGCTTCTCGCTCTCATGACCGCTCTCATGATTCTAGATCTCTGATCGTCCTTGTTTTCAAGAGCTCGTTCACCATTGCACTTTGAAGTTTCGATGCTCGCCTCGTCAAAGGCATTGTTGACTTTTTGGTGTTTTGTTCGTACCTACTTTCTTTATACCCATGATCACTTCTCAACATCGCCCGATGATTACGCCGCTGCACCATCGGCCACGTCGGAGACAATTGTCTTCGATTCACAACCGAGCACACCGCAGGTTGCCCTTTCCAAGAATAATCCTTCAGCTCCCGCAGCTTTTGTTCCCAAGAATACAAATAGTACCAGCGATGGCTCTGGGGAGAAACAACCCGCAGATTTTGTCCCCAAGGCTACAAAGAGTAACAGCAATGTCTCTAAGGAGAAACGATCCAGGATTTTGCAGGCGACCATGATGTTCGGCGATAAGTACATCGGACTCAACGAGCGAATTCTTCAGAGTCATGTCGATCGCGCGAAGCGCTGGGGCTACGGAGATTACATACTGAGACGAGAGATTGTGGGAGCAGGCCAGTGGGACTCATCTTCAGCAAAATATTGCACGTCCTAAGTCTTAGAATGGGAGAATTAAAGAGGCCAAGAGAGGAGTGGGCAGAATGGGTTATATAAGTCTTCTGAAACATGTCGCTGCTGTGGGATCACACCAACATTCAGGGATGCAGATGGTATGACGCCGACACCCTGATACTTGATCCAAATATATAATGTGAACTTTTTCTTCCTCCCAACGCCTTTCCCAACATCAATTTCATCGCCACAAAAAACCTTGATGGCTTCAACGCTGGGCTTTTCTTTTTCCGTGTCGACGAATGGAGCGTCGAATTCGTCGCCGACACATATTCGCTTCCCAGGCTTCGTCGTGAGATGAAAATTGCAGGCAACATCCAGCAAAACAGCATGAAGCACCTTCTTGGTCAAGAACCAAACAAGAAACATATCCTTTATCAGCCACAACATTGGTACAATGGGCTCAAGGGCAATCCACGCGCGGAGACTGAGATTAATGAAGGAGACATGCTTGTGCACTTTGCGGGAATCAATCATGACAATGAGGAAGGAATGGAGAATGAGCTGATGAGTCAGTGGTTTGCGAAGATCGAGCAGCAACCGGATAAGTGGCAGGTTCCTCCCGAGAAGAAAAAGTACCCGAAAGAGGTTGAAGTGTTCTGGAGGACGTATAAAGAAGCAAAAGATATGCTGGACACCGTGCACGTTAGGCCCGATAGTGAACCAGGGCCGGGTCAGGACGTGAAACGTGCGAGAGATGAGCTGGCGTGGGCGATTGAAGAGCTGGCTTATGATGCGGCGCATATGAAGAAGTGCATGGAGGATATGGCGCAAGCGTTGAAGGCATCTGAGAGCCCGCAGGTGATAGCTGCATCTGGCCGTCACGCAGATCAGCAGACTTTTGGGAGTGCTGAGGACCATACGGGGCCTGCAGTTGGCGGACAGGATCATTCTGTGGACACTCAACAGCAGCTAGCGACTGGCGTGGACGCGAAGATGGAAGTACCAGGGAGGTTCAAGAGTCCTCCGGTGGGTTAAAAGCTCTGCTGATGATAAGGCACGGATAGGCCATGCCGATATCAGCGTTCGTTGAACAGTTCAAACACTTTAGGAAGGTGCGGCAATCAAGCTCTGTACGATTCTAGACCGCAGTATCTTTCGTCGAAGCATACTGTGTGTCTTGCCATCGGGAGGACCGAGATATCAAGGGGCGACGCAGGACATTCTGTTAGCACGTTGACACTAACATTGGTTTAGTCTATCGTAGCTATTACTGCAACCTGACCATATCTGTGATTATTGACCGTGCTCTCTCAAGCACTAATCTGCATGCCGAGCAAGGGGTATGGTGGGCCCATGGACTGCCTATTCGCTATCTCGCGGTTTCGTTCTTGCAGCAGCTCGGAGCCCGCTCTTCTTCAGGCAACGCGGGCCAAGATGTGCAAGTGCCAGCGAATTACAGAGCTAGGATGTGTAAGAATCCTGGAGAGGGGACTGCTGGTCTGGCAGAAACAATGGAAGTAGGAAATGGAAGGGCCCGATTCTTGGAGGCCTTGTCATAGTGCTGTGCATGAATGAAGAGGAGCACAGCCATAGAGCTGCAAATCAAAGCCCATTGCCTGTCAACAATTTCTTTGCACGGACTTGAAAGTCTAGGATAATGGAGTTTATATCTTCAATTCTCTACAATATCGATGTCCAATTGATGTATGACATTCCACATTTCACCAAATTAGGTATAGCCAAAAAGTATGTCATCCCGAGTTGTAGAGGTTCACTCAATCTGTACGTAGAGTATTAGCTTGAGCTTTAGTAACATCACCAGATCTCAACATGTTAGCCACGAAAGTCTTCAGATCAGCCCAACCGCTGAAGAATGTAGGTATCTATCTACCTCTAGCACAGCTTCAACTCCCACTCGGACCATTCAATGGCCACTGGTCTAACATCTCCGTTTGCCTCCCACGCTGACCACTCGCACATCCACAGAATGTCCGCCGCTATGCCTCACCGCCTGGCCCCGCCAGCAGCGGCTCCTCCAACAACGCCATCTACGGTCTCCTCGCCGGCGCCGGCTTACTAGGAGGAGGATACTACTACTATCGAATCACCGAACCGAAACCCGAAGCGCATGCTCCCCCTTCAGCAGACGAACGCAAGACCGTGCCCTCCTCCCCCGCTCCTTCAGCCTCGGCGCCTCAACAGAACGCCTTTCGCGGCGGAGACCAAGGCTTCATTGATTTGAAGTTGGAGTCGGTAGAGCAGATAAATCACAACACGAAGAAATTCCGCTTTGCGCTCCCCAACAGCGATGACGTCTCGGGCCTTTCGATCGCGTCGGCACTACTTGCCAAGTATAAGGGCCCCGAGATGGAGAAACCTGTGATCAGACCGTATACGCCTACAAGCGATGAGGATGCGAATGGGTATATAGATTTTGTGATTAAAAAGTATCCCAATGGGCCGATGACCGAGCATTTGCATGAAATGAAGCCGGATCAACGGTTGGCGTTCAAGGGCCCGATCCCCAAGTATCCGTGGGAGGCGAATAAGCATGACCACATTGCGTTGATTGCTGGTGGGACGGGTATTACGCCGTAAGTCTGCCTGCCTTCCCCCATCTCCCAACGCTCCAATGACGGAGCCAGAGTCCGTCGCTGACAAGTTTGGATGGGACAGAATGTATCAACTTGCCCGCGCCATCTTCAAAAACCCCGCCGACAAAACAAAAGTCACCCTCGTCTTCGGCAACCTCACCGAAGCCGACATCCTTCTGAAGTCGGAATTCCAAGACCTAGAAAACACCTACCCGAACCGCTTCCGCGCTTTCTACGTTCTCGACAAACCACCCGAGGGATGGCAGCAGGGGAAAGGACATATCACCAAGGAACTGCTCAAGACCGTGCTGCCGGAGCCGAAGGAGGAGAATATGAAGATCTTTGTGTGTGGGCCGCCAGGGCTGTACAAGGCGGTGAGTGGGGCGAAGAAAAGTCCGGCGGAGCAGGGGGAGTTGACGGGCATGTTGAAGGAGATGGGATACCGTCCGGACCAGGTCTATAAATTCTAGATGGGGCTGATGACATGTGTATGATACGCAAGGCATAGAGTCTAGATGGTAGTAGCGTCTGGCACCACGCTTGTTTCTTTGAACAGGAATCGTCTACTCGTGGCATGATTTGTTGATTTCCATTTTCCCTTCCGCTATACTACAAAGGAGGCACGGAAACCTCTCTCTCTGTCCTTCCCTTCTCCCCTTCCCAAAAGCATGCCGAATCCAACCCTCTCACTCACCGCGGCGCACGCGGCACTGAAGACCACAGGACCAACAAACATTGCACACACCCCATTCGAACAGGAACCCGGAAAAAAGAAAAAGAAGCCAATGCCCGTGCCCGTGCCCATGCCCGTGCCGGCACAGCTTCGAACCCCAGCCTTCGTCATCCGCGTCCACACGATGAAACCAATGCTCGTTTCATCCACACATGCAAGACATTCGGACCAAGCCTTACTCTATCAGCGGCCGACGCGCGCTCAACCATGGCGCTGAGAAGGGGAGCTCCAAACGCCTCTCTCTCTCTCTCTCTCTCTCTCTCTCTCTCTCTTTTTCGTCAGCGGCAATATTGCAAGAGCTCGACGACGAGCGCAGAGAAGGTGAAGGCTTTTTTCTCTCTCTCTCTTAATCTGAGCAGTGGCTACTCTAGAGTATGTCTATGTATGCTCTACAGCTGATCTTTCCCCCCCCTCTCCCCCCCCTTTTTTTTTTGTATTTAATATTGTATGTATGTATAATATTTGTTTGGATGAGATAGACATTAGCTTGAAAGTAGGAGAGTAGGTTCAAGGGGCACGAATGAATGGGTCGGCGGTCAATCCGGCTGAGTTATCTGGGGTACTCATATAGTGACAGTAGGTCCCTCCTCGTACGCATCAACCTTATGACTTAGAGGCTCAGGTACTTACTCCAACGCTAATCCCTGTCGTTTGCTTTAGTATAAACGTTATCAGGACTTTGCGTGCCGACCTCCGTACATACTTTACTATCCTCGCTGAATTATTCTTGGGATTTTGGATTTTAATCTGCCGAAACGGCACCTAAGTACCTAAAATGATTATGTCGATAATCAATTAATAATGTCCCGGCAATAACGGGATCGACCTCGTAGGAATGATGTCATTTGTGACCTTGTGCATTAATTGTCCATCCTCACGGCACATGTTTGCCTCTTGGGCCTGGACTCTTGCACAGTCCAGTTTTCAACTCTCCCCCCCTCTCGACACATCCACGACAGCATGCAGTCATTTCTCCAATACCGCCGCTTCGGAAAGCATGTGACCAGGCAATATGAACGAGACAAGTCCAAAGCAGAAGCAGTAGCCCATCCTGATACATCAGAGTCAACCTCGCCTTTCTCTTCCAATGCAGTCAACACGCCCCAAGTCACTAATGCGCCCGACCATGTTGATACACGAGATCTAGAGAAAGGCGAGCAATCCGACGGTCAACCACTCGGCGCTCTGGACCCCGTCGAGACGCTTGACCCAGAGAAAGAGGAGGAACAAGGCCAAGGCTATGCACCCATACAGGCCGCGCGGACTGGCAGACGGACATCACAGGATGGAGAAATCCCAGAGGACATGAGCAGGGCAACGACGGCACCGACGAAACAAAGCATGGGAACGGCGTTCGGAACAACCATGACTGGGATTGACGTACGAGATCGAAGCACAAGAGAAGGTGGAGAAGGTAAGGTCTTCGTTGTTGGATATGAGGGCGAGAATGACATGATGAATCCGCATAATTGGAGCTTCTCCGTCAGACTTGCTGCGACGTGAGTACACTGCAAAACCCTCTTGTCAGACCCGAAGCTGACAGCTTCCAGACTCAACATCGCCTTCATTGGCTGGATCGTGGGGTTCGCATCCAGCGTCGACTCCGCTGCTCTCATGCAAGCAACAGCGGATTTCCGAGTCAGCGAAGTCACCGAGTCTCTTGCTACAGGCATCTTCTTGATTGGCTTCGGTGTCGGAGCCTTGTTCGCAGGACCGATCTCAGAAACCATCGGCCGCAACCCAGTCTATATTGCAACCCGTGAGTTATCCTTTCCGATCAAATTTCCCCCTTTCATCATGTTTGGAGGCCGGAGATCCTTCCGGCTCCTGAGATATGTCTTCTGACTCTCGAATCATCCTAAAGGAGAAATACTGACTCCGAATTCATTCAGTCTCACTGTACATGATCTTCATCATGGCATCGGCACTTGCTCCAAACATTGGTGCACAACTCGCTTTCCGCTTCATAGCTGGATGCTTCGCTGCTACTCCATTGGTTTGCGCTGGCGGTTCAATATCAGATCTGTGGAATCCAATGGAGCGTGTCTATGCATTCCCCGTGTTCGCAAACGCTGCCTTCATGGGACCAGTCTTCGGTCCTATTGTTGGCGGCTTCGTCGGAGAATCGTCGCTCGTCTCGTGGCGTTGGTGCGACTGGATTACTCTGATCATTTCTGGACTCGTTCTCTCCCTCGTCATCTTCCTCCAGCCCGAGACATATGCTCCGATTCTTTTAAAGTGGAAAGCGTCACATCTGCGGCAACTGACTGGCGATGATCGGTACAAAGCTGAGATCGAGATCCGAGACGTTTCTTTCCCTAAACGACTTGGCACTGCGCTTTACCGTCCGTTCGTTCTCACCTTTAGCGAGCCAATCATCATCCTCATTGCTCTGTACCTAACAGTCATCTATATCATCCTCTTCACTTTTCTCAATGGCTATACTTTCGTCTTCACCGAGACGTATGGGTTCTCTGAGGGCATAACTGGCCTTGTCTTCGTAGGGATTGCGATTGGACTTTGCCTTGCGTCACTCCTTATACCTATCATATACAAATGGGCCAAGGATGATCTTGTCAAGATAAAAGAGCAAGGCGGGACCCGACTTCCACCGGAGTTCAGGTTATGGTTTGCCATGCTCGGAGCTCCAGCTATCCCGATCAGCATGTTCTGGATGGGATGGACGGATTATTCATGGATCTCCTATTGGTCCCCGCTTGGAGCCAGCGTCCTCTTCGGGTATGGCATCCTATGCGTCTTCATCAGCAGCTATCAATATATCATTGATAGCTACGAGTCATACTCCGCGAGTGCGCTTGCCAGTGTGACATTGATTCGATACGTGGCCGCAGGTGGGATGGTTGAAGTAGCCATTCCATTCTACAGGAATTTAGGAGTGCATTGGACGTTGACCATCCTGGGTGCTCTGAGTGCTTTGCTTGTACCTGTTCCGTATCTTTTCTATCACTTCGGCACCAAGATTCGACGGAGAAGCAAATACGCCGTGGTCAAGGAATGAGGGTCGGAAAACTATTTTCACATTAGCGATGAGGCTTTTTGGGCTGGTAATTGTACATACAGAATCCCATAATGAATTTGTGTGCATAATTTCAGGCGGGTGGTGTATGGCGGCTTTCTTGTATATAGGCATAGGCATGTATCCAACAGAGCTCAAAAAGCTCATACATTGGATGATTTTTCCACGCTCTGAGCCGCCTACTTCTTTGCAAACGGTCTCTCGACTGTCGTGCCTGTGATATTCAGCTTTGGCGCAGAATGGTTTTCCTTTGCACCTTTCTTGACAAATTTATCCACCTTCTCAGGCTCTCTTGGGGTCCTTTTGCTTTTTTGAAAGGTAGTGTTTGTCAACTCAATATTTGTATTCGTCCTTTTCACTTGCTTGTCGTCTTCCCTCTCACTAGCGCTGGAATGATCTGGTTCATCTTCCTCCTTTGGTTCCAGCATCTTCCTCTCCAAACTAACGATCAGCTTTTGCCTCCCCTCAGCGCCCGGATTTCCATCTTTATCTTCCCATCTGATCTCCCATCCATCATCTGCCTCCACAGCGACTGCTCCCTCTCGTCCTTCTAACGTGAGCCCCCCAGCACCTCCCTCTTGGCCGGCATCCCAACCCCAGGATCCAACAATATGCGCTCTGCTCTGGGTTCGATTCCCATATTTGACCTCCCGACTATTCTTATCGACGTATATCCAATTCAACATGGGCGGATCTTTGCTGATGGTAGATACCAACCCCAGCGGCAGTGGTCGGGGCCTTCCGGGATCAGGGTATTCGATGTAGAAACCTTCAAACGGATGGCTGGTATCTGAAACCGAATGTCGCGGCACGACGTAGAGCTTCTCTCCTCTGAGGGCGATCTGTCCGCCATCGATCGCCTTCGCTTTTCGACTATTGGCCTCACAGAAACACTCAAGGTTGAACTTTCTCATCCGTTCTTCTTCGGTTTCGGGATCATTCTCTTTCCTTCCTTCAGAGATCGCCTCAGCCACACCAATGGTGGTGGGGATACCGGCGATGGCCAGTAGGCCGAGGACCATGTTGGCACGTCAGCAGTCAGGAAAAGGTTTATGGCGCCGTTGGAGGCAGGCCTTGCAGCGGGAGACGAGAAGTCGGGACGGCCCATGAACCGGATCGTTGTCAGTCAAGTGAACGCAGAGAAAGCACAAGCTTCCATGCAGGGGAGCTCTGCAGGTGTCAGGGATATATGTACTGTAATACTGTATGTCCCAAAAGTTGGTAAAGTCAAAGATACTGTGAATGGCATGTGGTCGACGATTGTCCCAGGAAAAGACCCCTTGCACCCAAACCTGTGGGGGATCGACAGAGGTCTCGACCCCCCAAATTAAGTACGAGTACAGTATATATTACAGGACCTTACTCCGTATATACTTCACCACTTGGCTCCTATCCTTCATCCAAGCAAAAAACCTAGCTCACATCACGACCTTTATTGTGGTCAAGTAGCCAGCATGGCGCCTGCAAATGCTGACTTGGATTCATATGTTCCATCAAACGATGGAGACGCAGGCCCACTACATGGTAAGCAAACATCTTCCCCGGATCTGCACACGATTTGTCTATGGACTGACACTGAACCAAGTCCCCCTTTTTCAGTCCTGGATCTCCCTCAGCTCTACAGCAAGCCCTCAGCCCAGTCCCTCCTTTCTGCTATTACCCTGCTCGCCATTGCCCCTTCCTCTTGGGCTGTAAAAGCCGGCGAAGCTAGACCAGCTCCTTCAATTAGCGAAGAAGGCGTACCATCCTACCTCACCCGCATCATATCAAGCCCTTTGGCTTGGATCGCTTCAGATATCCACAAAGAGACTGTATGGGAAGCAGCCAGCAAGCGACTTGCTGAGCGATCCGGCCGCACAGCCATGCCCTCCGTCTCTCGTACCTTCAAGATCCCACTCAACTCTGAGGACACTTCTTCGGGAACAGTGGACATCAAGCTGCACGAACCTTCTCTAACAGGCGATAATCTCGGCCATAAGACTTGGGTAGCTTCCTACCTCCTCGCCAAACGCCTTCCCACTCTCCTTCCCCGTCTCTTCCCCGGCATCAAAACCTCTTCCGAAACACATAGTCTTGACCTCACCCCGTACACCAAGTACCCAACCAAAAACCCTCACCATCATCAACACCCAACCATACCTCCAACCAACACCACCCCACGTCCCCACATCCTCGAACTCGGCGCCGGAACCGGTCTCGTCGGCCTGGCCGCCTCCGCCCTCTTCGCAACCACCACCCACCTCACCGACCTCCCCTCCATCCTCCCAAACCTCCAGCACAACGTCTCGCAAAACGCACCCCTCACAGTCCCCCACAGCACCGTCACGGCCGGTCTGCTCGATTGGTCGCTTCATCATCATCATCATCGCAACGACGAAGATGATATCCTCAAAGAAGAAGACGCAGACCCAGACTCACTCTACGATCTCATACTCGCCGCCGACTTTCTCTACGCGCCGCCGCATCCGGAGTGGATCGTCAACGTCATGGGAAGCTTGCTCAAGTGGGACGAGCAGAGGAGGGCGAGGGTGGTGATTGAACTGCCGTTTCGCAGCGAGGAGCCGCCGGAGCATGAGGAGTTGAGGGGGAGGATGCGGGGGAGGGGGTTCGTGGTGGTGGAGGAGGGGGAGGAGGTCGGGTTCGACGATTGGGAGGATCTGAGTGCGGAGGGAGGGCAGTTGGAGGTGAGGTGTTGGTGGTGTGTGTGGCGGTGGGGGTAGAGAGGTGGGTGGGGTTTGGTTGACTACTCACCTACGTAGGATTACCTAGCGGAACAGGAACAGAGAGGGTAACCGGCATGCGAGTGGACGGTATGGAGATGATGGTCTTGACGACTGGTACATCTTCCATCTGAGCGAGCAAAGGGGGGGGGGTATCTATACCAAAAACGTCCAAAAGCTAGGCCAGACAAACTCGTCCTCAAAGATCCTCCGCACCTGCTCCAACACAAACTTCTCCACTTTGCCCACGTTCTTCAGCACTTGCTTCCCACCTTCCTGCCTCCCGATCTCGCTCTCCACCCGAATCTCCCTCAGTAACCCCCCCAATCCCTCCTCCTTCTCCCCTTTTCCCTCTCCCCAACCACCCTCACCCTCCTCATCCCCATCCCCACGCCCAACCATAGCCCTAGCATGCTCCCTCCCCAAAAAACAAAAATGCACTTTCGTCCGCATCTCCGCCTCCGCCTTCTCGTCCTCGTCCTCGTCCTCCTCCGCCCGATCATCATCATCATCGGCCGCACGGGCGTGATGCCGCAGGTACGCGAGCAACGCCACCCCGTCGAAGCTGAGCCCCGTGATCTGCAGCTTGAGCGGGATCCCCACGAACGAGGGCATCGGGTAGTCGAGCAGGATCTCCGCCGTCAGGGACAGGGAGAGGGAACCGCTGTAGGAGATGTGGAGGGTTGTTTGGAGGTCTTGGGAGCGGTCTTCTGGGGGAGAAGGGGGATGAGGAGGGGGAGAAGAAGAAGAAGGTGATGATGGAGGTGGAGGCTTCGGGGGGGCCGTGCTGTTAGGTTCTGGACGATGGCTGAGGTGCTGTCGATCATGCGGATCGCGCGAGCCGACGACTCCTGTTGCAGGCGGGAGCGCTCCGGCATCCGCCACGTAGGCGGTAGAGAGGGGCGGCGGGTGGGCCTGCGGCTGCTGCTGTTGTTGCTCGCGCCGTCGCAGGGGCGACGGCGGCCGCTGCTGGTATTGGTGCTCACCCCACGGCAACAACGGCGTTTGCGGGCCGGATAACCCGGCACTGTTGCTGAGAGGGAGGTGGAAGTAGCTGGTGAAGTTGGACGTCCCGCCTGGGATGGGGACGCCGCCGCCGGGCGTGTTGGAGCGCGAGAGGAAGGGCCGGCTGATTTGGTCGGAGGAAGGGGGAAATGGGAGACCAGAGGCGCGGAGGTGCAGGTTCGGGAGGCGCGTGTCGAGTGCTGGAGGAGGAGGAGGAGGAGGAGGCTTCATGGTCGTCGGTGGTGCACCGTTGTTGGGGCGGTTGGGTGGCTGGATTGGTTGACGCTTTGGTCCGGCGGAGGGAGCTTCGATGGCTCCGCCGACTGCTTCCTCTTCGCCCTCTCCATCCTCGGGAAAGGATTCTTCGTCTTCGTCTTCATCTTCATCGTCCTCGTAGAATTCTGGCAGCGGGTCCGTAATATCCTTCAACTCCACCACGGGGCATTCCTCCCCGAAATCAAACGAGTGCACATGCACGGAGCGGATGAAGCGCGGGAGGGTCACTTGCTGGAATTTGTCGTGGATGAAGTCGCGGATGGAGTCGGCGAGGGCGAGGCCGGATGGTCCGGTCGTGAGGGTGGCCCAGTCGATGGTGATGGACATTTACATGGTTTTGTGATCTGAGGGCACGGGCTGATTGGAAGTTGGAGAGAGAGTAGAGAAAGGCGGTCGGCTTATCTCCGGTAAATAAATAAATAAATTAGTCGTATGGACGACGCTTCTTAACTCTTATTTGTGGAACTAAACCACAAAACTCTTCGCGATGCTCTTTCTACATCCCTATGAAATGTAGGTACCTTATCCTGTTGCAGTCTCGTTTGGCAGCGAGTTACATACTCTCTCCTAAAGCCAATTCCCATGGATCAGTATAACCACCTTTCTCATTCCAAATACCTTTCTCGTAAGTAACAATCTCAAGAGCATCGATCTATCCATCTTCCCATCTACAAAACACATCGATCGGGTTATTGCAATAATCCATCCATCCGCCCGAAATCCCCCTATTTCTCCACCTCGCTAGCTCACATAATTATCATCCTTTTTGATTCTCATTCCTTCGGAAGCAACCTTCCGGCGCGCGCGGGCTTACCTGAAAACACCCATGACCCCTTCGCTGTGGCTCTCACGGCTACACTCGGTCCAACGATGCATGCAGGAGGGCTCGTGTTTTGTTTGCACGCCACGCTCGTGACCCGTTGATGACGACGCAGCAAAATGAATGGATGGGCTACTCTACCGGGTTTGCAGGAGGCAAGGCCCCGTGGACATGGTTGAAAGTCCCTGCAGGATGGATGGGGATGTATGGATGGTGCCACGGTGAAGAAGATGGTGACGTGGTGGATTATGGGACCGCCGTCGTCTCTTTTCCTGGTTCTTATCCTTCTTACTTCTTCTTCTTCCTCTCCTTCATTCGTTCTTTTTTTTTTCTCTTTCTCTCTCTCTCTTCTCTCCGTCAGGTCTCACTCCGCGTGTTGGGTCTCACCAGTGGTTCAGGGAGCCCTTTTCCACTGAGCCCGAGTGAAGTCAAAACCGAATGTTCCACCCGCTTTCGAATTCGTGTCGGAGGAGGTCTGCATCCAAGAAAAAGGTCCCCACTTTACCTGCGGCCAGCCGAGCCAGCCTGGGAGATCTCACGATTCAGTTTGTTTTTGTCTTAGATTGCCGTCGTGCATGCATTGCTGGATCGGGTTACCCGATTCCGTAATGCCTGCTTGTTTGCACAGGGGGAGCCTGCATCGACTTCCTGAAATTGCTTCTAGGGGTCATCCGGGCAAATCACAGCGGTTGGAATCTTTTTGAGCTCAAAATTTGGGGTTTTTTGCAATGTCAGATTGTGGGTCGCAACGTAAATGATTATCATGAGGTTCGGTTTTTTTTTGAACAAGCCTTTCCATCTAAGCAGGGCCATCCCAATCTAAAGAAACGTAGACTGAGGATGCAAAGACCCATCTAAATCTTTCGGCCTGTAAGCCTGCACAAGCACAAAGACCACCCAAGGGGTATATTCAAATGTGATAAAAGTTTTAATCCAGCGCTGGCCGCCCAAGAGGATGCCCTTGACCCGATGATGTTTTTGCTCCGTCAAGAATGCTCCATGCCAAATATGCCGTTGTCTATGACGCACCTGCTCAACCAATGTTCATCGGATCGCAATCGAGCTGGACCGAGAGGACAAGTTTGGCTGAGGGCCCATGACTAGAAGCACAAAGAGATTAGCCACTGCTGGTGGCGTAAGACCATCAAGAGCTCTGGCAATTGAGTCCTGTGTGCCCCGTTAGCACGTCGGTCGCGGGTGCTGGATGTCCAGGTAAGGGAACCCTACATTTACCGCAGCGAGCGCATTTCTCCTTGTGGGTTACCGTCTTCTCGGTTTGTCCTGAACAACCTCCACCCCTGTGCCCGGCGCAGGGCGCGACGTCCGTCTTTGAGTGTCCGCATGAGTACTTATGGATCAGGAGGCGGCACATGTCGATGGGTCCGGAGGTCGAAGAGGTGCGCATGTCTGGAGTGGAGGAGTCCCGGGTGAAAGGGTTGAAGTGGAGCGGTCTTGGTGTAAGATGTTGGATGGAGCTGGAAGCAAACGTCAGTACACCATCAATGTATGGGGACAGCCATTTCGAGAACTGACTCAGCGTCTGGGCAGTGCAGTGACTGGGGGAGTTGTAGATGGTCGGGTGAAGATGTTGAGACTAGGGCTCTCAGGCGATATATATATTGGAGGAGCGTGGCGATAGTGGAGATGGAAGGAGCTTGTGCGGAGCTATGAGATCACGGAGGATAGTAGGTCAAGGATGCAGCTGGCCGACATGTAATGAAAGCATGGAAGGTAGTGTACATGCGGTAGACGACAGAGGAGATGGAAGGAGTAATTGCTAGAACGGTATGGAGTAGTAGGACGCTATATTTGGGAGAAGGTAGAAGCAGAGATGGAGGATACTTAGAGGAGCGGATATGGCACGTGGAGTATTTGCTCGACTTATATCTGAGCGGACTCATCATACCTGAGCGAGGACAAAGAAAACCGGATGCGTTTGAGCAGAAGAAAAGTGACATGTTTGAGAAAACTGCTTAAGCAGGGATACGCTGGGCCAAGTCCCGTAAGGGTCCCTGCGTTGTCCGTTTTCCCGCATCGATATCGATGCTGCGAGAAAGGCTGCGAGTGCTCGTATCGTGAATGGAAGCTTGCTCTAGTTTATGTTCTAGCTGCGGAAGGTGGAAAGTAGCTGATTGGAGGTGCATGTGTCCAAAATTGATACTGTCGGCTTGATTCGGTTCATTTTGAATCTCCGGCGTCACTACGTTGCCGCTGTCCCTTGACTTAGACCGGGTCGAGTGTAATTGATAGCGGGTTGTGTAGGGTAGGTATATGTATATGTATATGTATTATGTATTATGTATTATGTATTATGTAGATGTAGACGTATATGTGTATGTATATGTATATGTATAATGATGTACTGCATATACAGATTTGGAGGGCGAAGGTTGTATTCATCGCCTAAAGATTTGTTTTGTGATGGGTGATGGGTGGGGAAGAAGAATAGGGCAGGGTAGTGTAGATGTTGGACCAAGACTTTTTCAAAGTGCTTCGGCGAGAGTTATGGCGTTCTCCGCAGACTCGGCTATCGTAGGGCGAGTGAAAAACGCTTGTGTTGAGTAAATTAAGGTACTATGTAAATACTAAGTTGACTTTGAGTTTTAGCAGAAGTACAACATACCTACCGACCTTACCTTACCTTACCTTACCTTACCTTAGCCGCAGGCCAGCAGTAGTATCTTTTCATGATTTGCTGTTACGAGTATTATTTATTATTATTTATTCTTTTTATAATTATTCGGCAAATCAAACCAAATATTAATAATCAAAATCAAAATCAAATCAAATCAAATCAAATCAAATCAAATCAAATCAAAATTATCAAAATCAAATCCAATCAAATTCGGCATGTTTAAGCTTGTCACGTAATGTTAGTCAAGATTACCTTAGTGACGGGCACTTGTTGAACTGTGTTTGGCAGTTGTCTAATTGTCTTCCGGCTTCCGGCTTCTTGCATTATGCATAAGGTGCTAGAGAAGTGAGATGTGGATACTATCATACTGGATAATGGATCATGGATAAATGGATACGGAGCTAGGGATATACCTAGGTAAGGTAGGTACCTTACTGTATAATCTATGTATTATTATTCATCATCAATCAGGTCCAAATATGTCATTGTCCCGCCATGGGCGGGATGAATGTTTGATAATGATAACAATCGTACCTACCTTAGCTGATCATGATAGTCATAATACATAATAGTAAAGATAATCAAGACTATAACAATTAAAACAAAAAAAAACAAAAAATAATCAAAATTAATAATAATGTCGCATATGTAGCCATGTCGCATAAGGGCTGAAAGGGCTGAAAGGGTAAAGAAGAGGGTGAAAGAGCTCTTTCATCAGTCCAAGTTGCTTTCTTAGCTCCGAGCTTGGAACGTGCGCCAGCGGAGGTTTCAGCGAAGCAGAGCCTCCTGCACAATTACTTCTTCTTTCGCAAAACAACTTCTCACCGCCATACTCTACTCTATTCTACTCTAACTCTACTCCACTGTACGGAGAATGCTCCGGGTCTTTCTGCTTTGATGTCTTCTCGAGAATGAATCCCTCCATGTCTCCCGTGTGAATTTGCAGTCTGCCACAACGAGCTTTGCGATAGCCGATCGACTAAATTGGCTTTTTGGTTCACTCTGCTTCCCTTCGAGCATCTGACCTCCTGCGCTCTGAGCTGCAGTCGGCCCTTGATCCACTTGTGGCTAGCATCAATGCCCCAAAGCCCCTCGACGTCTGATTGGTCTCGGGAGCAGGGCGTTGATTTCGTGATGCTCGGGCCACAAAGGGAAAACCTGGCAAGCCAGAGTGAAATTCAGTATGCCAAGGTAAAGAAGCTGCACGATGATGGTCAAGTATAGACGTGCATCGACGAGTACGATAATCCTTGTTGCTGTTCAGAGCGATCGATCATGTTTCAGGTGTGTCTTCTTGAACAAACTTTGGATTCGAGAAAGAGTAGCCGATGGCGAGCTTAATTTGTGTACTTTATGATTGAAACAGAAGGAGCAAATCCTGCCGCACATACCACTTGGGCTCACGGCCGAAACACCCACAGCCACAATCGTTTTTTTACCAACAATACACCCTTTAATATCAATTCAGCTAGGTCAAAAAGGCATCGAAGCCAGTACTCGCCGGGCTTACCTTGATTAATGCAGATAGCCTCCCCTACGGCCGAAACGCAACCACAATCGCCAGCTAGAAACATGCAGACAGCATTGACCATGTCACTCCCCGCCAAACACCTACCCAAGAGAAGCAACTCCTCACAATCTATCCCGCTTCTGCCTGCCAAAGCCTACATCCCACCATCCTCACAAGCCTCCACCGAGTCCAGTAATCCTCTTTTCCATGCGCACGTGGGAGATGAAGCAATGCCAACCGAAGGTGAGATCAAAGACGCCACCACGAAACGAAGATCTTCTAGCACTAGCACCGCCTCGAGCTATGCCTCCAGCAATGACGACGAGAAGCGCGGCTTCCTTCCGCTGGCCGACTTGAAAGAGTAGGAATGAGATGCGAATATGATGAGACTATGAAAGGGGTCCTGGCAAAAGATCTGGCTTAGTGGGGATGTTGGTTGGAATGTCGTTCTTGGATCAAGTCAACGATCACTGCCGTTTCCTTAAGATTGCTCCTGTCTCTCTGGCCTCGCTTTCTCAGTAGCAGCTTCGTATTCAGAGTACATATCCGATCGTTTAGCTGCCTGCGCTTTTCTTTCCAAGCATATACGCATGACCTCCACGACTTTTTCAATAAAATTATTGGGCAGGACACTGCATTCCTGATCAGCGCCAATGATGTTTCCACTACTCTCCAAGTACCTTTTTGAGAATAGCCCCCAGAGCCCCTCATCGGTACTTACCGTGGCAGCAAGCGGGCGTGCATAATATGGATCGTCGTCAAAGAACCGCTTCACAGCTTGGTCGATCACTTCTCGATCCATAAGAAGTGGCTGGCATTGATTGAAGTCGAGCAGCCACATTTGAGTAGCCGCGGCTTGGGACTGTACTGCGTCTACATTCGTAGACGAATCCTCCTTCAAACGTTTCAGCTTTGCGACGGCAGGGAGCGGCTCTTGCGCAACACCAGGGGCTCCACCGAGAACAAACTCGACGTCCGCTGCGTCAATCCGTGCGTCCCAGTACATGATGGCCTGAGAATCCGCCATCTGAAGAGCGTAATGCGCAGTATCGAGCCCCAAGTCCTCCATTCGGTCCAGACATAGCTTTGAGTTCCGTAGACCGAAATAGTTCTCGCTTTCCTTGACACGGATAGTAGATTGCCGCCGTCTACCCAAATACCGCCTTGTGAGACAGTCCTTGTTGCTATCCTAAAGCATTGCATCGACTCTCAATCCCTCTAGGCAGTACTAGTTGATGAGTGCATGCTTCGCAACCAGATGCATAGGAGGAATGCGCTCCAAGCGTAGCAAATTCTCTAGATATCGGCAACCCTCCGGGAACAGGCGCTCATCGACCGCCCACCATCTCCCCTCTTCCTTGTTGATGTAGCCAGAACAACGCGGCACATGTACAATCAGTGGTCGCAGTTCAGGGAGAGATTCTTCCCAGGGAAATTTTCGGGGCGTAGCACAGATGTGAATCATTTCCGATTGGAGTGCTGCCTCTAGCCTCTGCGGGTTCGTAGCCCGGCCTTGTGGGAAAGCGTCCATGTTTGGTCCTGAATGCGAATGTTCTTGTGTGCTTGCCTTGAAGAAACTCGAAGCTTTCTGGGTCAATAACCGAATCCAATATACTGACTGCGTTGGTTGTGATATTAGAGCAGAGGATAACGAATGGAGAAGATGACATGGTGGGGGCTCCTTCCCCAGATATCGCTCATGACTCATGCTGAAGCATTCTGCATTTGCGCATTTGAGTTGCAAAGAGTCATTGACTTATTGACACTTGCTTAATTACCACCAAGTAGCGAAGGGCTTTCTGAGGACGGAACCGCACTTTTACTGATGTGCAGAGTCGTTCATAGCTTGATCGATAGGTTCCAAGCATCGAGACCTACAACAACAGCCGTGAGCAGAATTGCGTACCCTACAAGCACAACCATAGCTCCAGTTTGATGCATGCTTAGGGTATCGAGTGTCAGATTGACCAGCCCCGTCAGAAGATTCGCCAATAGGAATATAGCGAGCCCATTCCTATTGAAAGCTTTCAGTACTCGGCTAGTAGCTTTCTCACATTCCCTCCTTTCCAATGTTCGATCCGCTGCTATGGAGACACCAGGAAAGAACAACGTCTCAACGAGGCAAAAGGTCGTAATTTGGGCGCAGTTGAAGGCTGAAACCCATAAGACATACGGTTGGTTAGCGAGACGGCGTGAAACCTGGAAAGCAAAGCCTATATTATAGGAAGTCACTGAATAGAACAAAAAGATCCATACAGCTGACCACATAGCTAAACGTATGAGCAATTGTTTTCTCTGCTGAGAACCCGACTCTGTGGCCGAAGTCTGACTCGGATTGCGCGGCAGCACGTCAAAGCCGAGGGCTTGACCTGCCAAGAAGATAGCTAAGTAGCCCCAGAAAGAGAACACTCCCTCTCGGTTCTGACTCAACAAATCTGTCCTGGGAGCTGTGAGGATGTATGCTTTGAGCTTGGTGAGTTCAAGTAGCGTCTGATAGAGGCCGCTTATAAAGATTGACACCAATCCCGTGTAAGGTACCACTGCAGACACAGATTGGAAAAGAACTACAAATGGTGGCAGGAAGGCTAGAGTGAAGAAGAAGTTCCAATGTACACCGTACTCCGTGACATGCTCGGCATAGTCTAGACCTTTGACACTGTACAGTCGAATGAATCCCAAGAGGAGTAGAGGCAGCGATGCCCGCAGAGCAGACTTGAGCTGCGAACCGAAAGAAGACGTCTTGCCTGCAAGACGAGCTTGCAGAACCGGTCTAGCAGAGACCAGCCCGGCGGAAAACACGAAGGAGCCTACGCCAATGTCCATCAGAGATGTTCCCCAAGTCTCGACCTTGGCAAATCGCCTGGGGAATATTCTGAAGTCGACCGCAAGTATTCCCAAACATGTTACCACTATCATAGCCCCTCTATAGATCGTGATGAATGGTCGTATCGGTAGCGGCTCGGGCTCCTCCGTCACGCCTGTAGACTCCGCTGGCTTGTTCGCAGGAGGCTTCGAGGGTCTCTTGTTGTAACCGGTTGTGGAGGGTAAGACATAGAGAAGGACGGCAGGAGACACCAGAAGAGCATTAAGGAGGATTGCGTTCGAGGAGTACATCGTGATGGCGAGCAGTATACCCCCCACATTGAGCAGCAAATCTGCGAGGAAAGCTGGAGGACCGTACTTTAAGAAGTAGCCTTGACGCGACTGGAGGGCTGCCCATAGTACGTATGCGGCCTATAAGCTTTGTGTTAGCTGTAGCAACGGTTGTAATGTCGAAAAAGTCTTACTGGAGCGACAGCTGTCACCCAATTGATCTCGGAGACAGTTCCCCCGGATAGGTTGGAGACGAAGTTCTCCTTCAGTGTTTTGTAGCTCTGGGCCATTGCGAGTCACTTCTTCTCATAAGCAAGGTAGGGACTGTGTAGGTCAATTCAGACCTCGAATTTTGCAGCTCGTATAAGCTCTCAATTGATCGATTAAAAGCCAGACCACAAAGAAGATGAAGCTATTAGATGAAGCTATTCGCAAAAAAGCGTCGGGACGCGGAAGGAATCCGTGGGTCACAATGAGAACAATTTTTTCTTCACAGCTTCATCTCATCTACATCCACATTCATGCTCTTCTCAACACGGTCACTGCTGATTCTGGTCTATTACAGTCATGAATGAAAAAACGCCTCTCAGTGGGGCTTGCTCCTGTGGCCGAAATCACTACTTCATCCAGGTCCCATCAAATCCGCTTGAGACTCTACAGGTGCTCTACGATGACAGAGCAGAGCATAGTATGTGACCCTCTATAAGGCTTTGGTCATTGCACTCACATGGAAAGCTCTTTCCCTTCGCGTCCCATTAGTTCAAATCCACAGTACCACCTACGCCTTCTTCCCAGATGAAGCTCCCAGCACCATTAAACGTGTATTCACTCCAACTCACGCTCCACATACTAAGCGGCATTTTTGTGGGTTCTGTGGTACTTCAATCAGCCATTGGAGTGAAGAAAATCCGGAGGAAGCAGAGTGGATCTACATAAACATTGGAAGTCTTAGGAGGGATAGCATGGAGCATTTGGAGGATGCGGGACTGCTGCCGGGTCCAAGGAGCGAGAGTAAGGAGACGGCGCAGACAGATACTGCCGGATCAAGACAAGTGGCCGACCTAGGCCAAGGTCGTGAGATACGGGGCACTCCTTGGTTCGAGGAGATGATCCAGGGAAGCGAGCTGGGTAGGATCAAGAGGAGAAGAGGAGGGGAAACTAGTTCAGACGGGCACACAAAAGTAGAGTGGGAGATCACCGAGTATGAGAGTGGTGAAGTGGATGTTGGCAATGCAAGTACAGCCAAGCGGAAACTTGGTTCTCTGGACACTGGAGACGATGTAGAGATGAGGAGCGGATGAGAAATTATGATACACACGGTAGGCATTTGCAGGACTTTTGATATTGAGAGAGATGCCATCATCCATCATCTGGAGCACCCGGGTACATATGGCATACCATTGCTAGCAATTTTAAGAAGGCAAGCTCAAAGAAAGTGGCAGTCTGCATTCTCACGTCGGTTTTGGGTATAAAACCGGCATTGTATATTGATCATGATGAAATTGCCCCAGAAAGAATATCAGACAGCTAAGAACCTTCCTCAATCGCTACTTTTGCTGAGACCTTGCTACTTGGATGTCATGGGGAAGGGATGTCTCCATACGTGATTGGGCTGTTCATCTGTGTTCAATGGTCATCATTGAGTGATAGCGCGTCTTCACCGTGACTTGGATTGTTTACCCTGCGCACCCGCATAAATCTTTTTCCACATTGCAACCCATTTGTAAGGTCTCAACACACGCTTGACCTCAACACACCTTAAAGCATTCTGCACCTCAAAACCTTTCATTCCTCCACATAGCATGGGGACCTTGACCGACATCACAGCACGAGCCGGCAACACCATGAAGCGTCAATCGACTTCTTCTATGGGATATCAGTCCCTTGATTCGCCAACTTCAGCGAGGAGATCAGCCGAGAAAGAGAATTCGGAAAAATCCAAATCACCACATTTCATGACACCAACCTTCTCCTCTAAACAGTCCGTTGCAACAACTGGCATTACGCCTTTACCCTCAACAAAGTCTAGCAAAGCAGAGGGGAGTAACACCTGGATGAAATCGGCTGCTAAACGCGTCGGTTTTCGTCGCACCGGTGATGGCACACCTCGCTCCAAGAAAGAAGGGTCTCTCACAAATTCCAAAGCAATCAGCTTCCCAGACAAGGTATGTCTGGCTTCGTAATCTTGCCAGACATGTTACTTAACTCAATAGCTTGCAACCCCATCTCACAGTAGAGTCTTAGACACTCCACCATCAACAAAGACGCAGCCGCAAAATGTTCCACCCAAGGATAAGCCTCTTCCCAGTCCTCCCATGGGCCAATTCACCAGCCCCGATAATTTTATTGAGTCCAAAACCCTCATCGACGCCAGCGACAAGCCCCTTCGCCGCCGTTCACCCCCTGGCGTGGCCGTGCATGAGGAAGATTGGCCAGTCCTTTATCCAAACCGGCCTACGAGTCCCGGAACTCTTCAGGAGATGATGCGTGAGACCGGCTCGCAGTTGACACAGCAAGCGGTGTCAGGTCAGAAGGAGAGGTATCCTGTACTTGGCAATACCCTTCGTCAAGTCACCGACGAGGAGCAGCTTCCCGTCTCCAGGTACTCAACGATGTACAAAACTCCTCGCAAGGAGATTTCTTCACCAAATCTTGGCAACCTTTCAAGCGCCGACAAGGACACAGCTGCGGCAAGTAACAACATTGACGACCCTTTCAAAGATGGAGTCTACGATTCTGGACCAGTTGTGCCTGCGAAATCTCCACTGACAACATCCGAATCTCCCTCTACTCTGTCCGCTGGGGCAGCAGCTGTCGAGAAGTCAGCACAAGAGTCAAGACCTGCAATCAAACCTCGCCAGACGCGCACTTCCTCGCTCCGTGCTCGTCTGTCAGCTGGTCAGCTGGTCAAAGACGGTCAGAACAAGGTCGTCGGCTTTACAGACTTTACCGCAACTCCTGAGCCCGCCTTGGGCGCCACCCGACGAGATAGCTTACGCGCTCGCAAAGAGGCCCAAGCCCGTCGTTCTCTAACACCACCGCACCCGCTTCGCACCAATCCATCTAAGGAGTCAATAGGCGGCAATCGAGCCCAAGCCTCCCGTTCCCTAACACCACCTGCAAAGCCTGTCTCGCACCCGCTTCGCCCTAAATCGTCCAGGGAGTCAATTGGCGGCAATCGAGCCCCAGCGCAATTCGTTGCTGGCAGCCGACGCCCGACTCATCCTCGTCGTCCAAACAGTCGTGGTAGCCTTCGAAGCGAGTTCCGCGAGTCGACACCACCTCTTCCCATTGCACCTTCAAGCCTATCTGTACCAAATCGTCCGGCACCTGCAATCCCTACTTCCAAGACCCAGGATACCAAGCATGGAAGGTCTTCTGAGAAGGCTCACGTCGAAGTACCTGCAAGCCCACACAAGAGCTTCATTCCTGTGCCTCGTCAATCGGTGTCGAACATGCCAAGACAGCCCAACGCCAACGATAAAGCCGAGGATTCGGACCCAAAAGTACTTGGGGTTAACGGAGTGAAGGAAGAAGCCCGCGATGAATTTGCGATCTTCGAGGGACATTCATCTTTAGACACGGCCAGGAAGCTCGACCAGACTTTATCCATTTCAACCCTCGAAATAGATAGGGACCTCAGTCAGACTTATTCCGCAGGACATCCTACTCAAGCTTTAGTCGACAATTATGGTGCACATGTCCTTGAAGCCATTGAAGAGTCACCCCAGCATGCTTACAAGCTCAAGCGTCTCTCCAATACTTCGCCTGAGTTCGGCCCGACTTTGAAGATCTCTCCGTCTGCTGAGCGTTTCATCATGGGTGCGGATAGCAAGATCGAGAAGAATCCGCTGAGTAATAAGAAGAGTAAGGAGCTCGCCCGTACTGTCATGAAGAAAGATCAGAAGGACCGCAAGGACAGTGCAAAATCCTCTATCTCGACATCGAAGAACCACCCAGATCGTCCCTCTTCCAGCCAAGGCCTTTCTCGCATAAGCACTCGTGTTGGTTCAATAGATACCAAAGCTAGGGAGAAGAAAGTGAAGAGTGCAGATCTTGGCAGGCTCTCACCCGCCATTGACCATCTACTCAATGGCTCTCATAAGCTGATACCGCGGCTAAATCACGAGAGCACAGATGCATCTGCCAAAGGCTCTTCTGTTAGTACATCATTCAATGACCCTTTTTTCGATGCACATTCACATCGTCAGGCAAGCCCAGACAAAGGAAATGATGTCGATGGTCAAGAGCCAAATGGAACTGTTGCAGAGTCCTGGATCCCTCCTCTTGGTGAGAACACTGGTATTGCGAGTGAAGGGATACCCGCTACTAACGGCTATTTACCCATCGGCTCTCACATCGAGAGCGGTATTCAGCCAGAATGCAAGCTCTCAGACGAAGCGAGCAGTCCCTTCGAGGACAGCACGATTACCACACAAGATTCCACAAAGGAGCCTAAAGACAAGGACGATGATACATCTATAATCTACTTACCCACGACTCCCGAGCAGCGTCCCCCAAAGAACATCTCCAACTCTGGCAGCCATCCACCACGTAGCTCCTCTCGTATGGCCCACCCAGATTTCACTACTGCTAAGAATTCTCCAGTGTCGCCTTTGGCCGCAGACAACGGACCGCCAACTCCACCCAAAGACAAGCCTCAGGACTTCGCTCATCGTCAAAACAATTTAGGCTCACTCCGCGGCCACGGCACATCCCAACTCGACCTCTCCAACCACGCTTCCAAGCGGGATTCTACCGCTCGCGAGTCCAGCAAATCTCAAGCATCCGCGTCCAAAGGCAGCCTCTCCGTCTTCCGCGGTCTTTTCCACAAGCGTTCCTCCGAGAATGAACCCTTAAAATCTGGCAAGAAGTCCAAATCCAAAGCCACCGTCAACGCCTCTTCTGGCAGTCCCTTTCCGCCCGTATCAGAAGTCCACCCCATCCACCGCCCAACTCTTGCCTCCATCGCCCGCTCCGCAGCCGGTACGCCCCGCCCCGGTACCCCAGCGACTCCCTCCCCGTTCTCGGCCGTCCCCACCGAAACCTCCACTTCCACCCACCTGGCCATGGAACTCCTGGACCTCTCACGCAAAGAGCGCTCTTCGCCCAAGAAGGAGAAATTGCTGCAGCTCGGCAGCGTCATGGTGGAGGGCATCACGCAGGCCCGCAACGCGGAGAAGGCCATGGAGGAGGCGAAGCAGGCGGCTAGGAGGGCCGAGGTGGCTTACGCGCTTTGCAAGAAGAGTTTGGCGGAAGTGACCAGATGTGTGAAGGTGTGGAGGGGTGGGCTTGAGTGAACGAGGGAGCCATGCTGGTTGCAGAGATGATTGCTTCCTTCGGGATACCACATATCGGATTGAAGACGCGCATCAAGTTTCTTCCGTTCCGTGTGCGACATTTTCGATTCTTGTGCGCCTCTGGCGGGCAACCCTTTTGAGTATGGAGGCGGATTGGTGTTTCTTTTTTACGTGGTGGACACGAGCGATGATTGGATCGAAGATTGTGAGGTACGGAATATCTTGACTGGCCTGGAGCTTTTTTTTCTTTCATGATCATGATCATGATCATGAGAGGAGCCGTGAACGGTGTCTCTGGCTATGCATTATCATTGTCATGTGGGGATGAACGGTACACAAGATTGAAAATCGTGGTACGTACTCGTAAGTCCATAGACCTGCGTGCGTACAGCATGCACTTTGTACACTAGAAGTTTCAATAGACAGAATCAAATTGACCATGTATCTATCCAGTAGCATTCATTCATTCTGCTATGTAAGGTGACTGCATTTCCTTCTGATAAGAAACCGGGCATTTTCACAGCCTTGATCGTCCACAGCCGCCCTTTTCTCTCCGCTTCTCCTCAATGCAATTTTCATCTCATCCTGCAGCTCTCATGATCGCATCTCGATACCCTCAGTGACCCTTCTTCTTCACCACCAACACCTCGTCCTCGTCCTCCTCATCCTTCGCAGCAACAACCCCACGTAGCACCTCCACCTTGTCAAGCTCCCTGAAGACTTTGGTCCGAATTGTCCCATCTGCTCCCTTGAATTGGATACGCAGACCACTGTTGGGGCTGACAGGTATGCTGTCTTCATCCTCGACGGTGGGTTGATAGTTGGGGATATCGCAAGGATAGAGGGCCATGACTTCGCCTGGCAGAGAGTCGGGCATCAGTATTGTTTTTCTTGGGGGGGGGGGGGTTTGGTTGATGCGATGAAGCTGAATGAAAGAGTGATGATAGTGAAAATGCTTCTGATGGGGGAGAAATCACCACCCCGTGATTACGTACCTGGATTCTTGACAGACTGGATGTAGTCTCCGATTTCGACCTCTAGGGCGTAGATCTCGTAGGGTTTGTAGTGATCGGGTGCTGTGAGTGACCCCATGCTTGGAGGCTGAGTGGGAGGTTCTGTGCTCGCGCGTAGCGTAGTCCTAGTGACTAAATCCGGGGGAGAATCCGGTGGTGTTATTTGGTGATGACGTCTGAATGATTGGTTGGGAGGGGTGGAAGGATATCGGACACGTAAGCGGTTGTTGGGAGGTGTTGAGGGAGGTTGAGAGCGCGGGAGGTTATGAATTGAACCGAGGGACGGATCCGAGGTATGGTCAAAACGTCCCCCTGATGTGTTATGCTGACTCCCTGAGTGCTGGTTGCTGCTATGGACTAGTTGTGCTCTTACTACCACGCGATATTCTGCTAGCTCAGCAGGATTGAAGGCTCTGGAGGGGCCTGAAGGGTATGAGGGCCGACGGGATTCCAGGACTTCTTGATTAACAAGATTGAATTTCTCATACCAAGGTGTAGAATATCCGTCAATATCAGACATCATTGTCTGTGCAGATGGAGACGTGACAAAGTCTCTAGCATGCACGTTAAAGGGCGTCCCTTGTGTAGATACTGAAGTAAAACCCTGAGCTTCGGCCACTTCGGCAAGGTGCCTCACGACCCAGTGTCGGCGGGCAGGTCCCATCATTGCGTCTTCTGAGTGGTCCCGGTGAAGGTGGGACTCAAGGCGGATGATGGTAGAGAACTGATCGTGGAAAGCGTCAGAAGGGTCACCGTCACTAACGGGTGCTGTAAGAGGAGGCATCTTGTAGTCTGAGTTGAGGTGCTCACTGCGACGGAGTAAATGCTTGGTGCTGTGCAAGAGGCCAGGAAACAGTACAAGCGGAGCTATTTGTAGGCCGTGGCCCCATCACAAGCAAGGTGTTGTTGAAGAGGAGGAAGAGGAGGTGTTTGACTGACGTAGATGGGGGTGTTGAATTCCGAAAGGCTCACTTCTTTGCTCATTTCTTGTCTTTATTTTAACACTTGGAAAACTGTTGCTTGGCAACGATAGTGGCAAATTGGGAAGGTGCCATGCTTGTCAAAGTGAATGCAAGAGTGCAAGAAGCTGACCATTATTGATAAAGATTGGCACAAGGACAGACTCATTAGCACAACCGATGTCAGGGTCAAGCATAGTGGTGTCACAGTAGACAGAGCGATACAAACCCTGAAAGGACTGGTATTGTGAGAGCATCACATAGACGAGTCTGTTTGGCTGGTCTGCTGCCACATATACAAATGGAGATAGTAGGACCACAATGTGCCCTCTTCTTCCCAATGTCGAAGACCACAAATCCAAGAACTGTCATACATTCTTTTGCTTCTAGGTTGAGATGCAGAATTACCAAGCATAGTTTATTGGTGGTGCCCATATGTTTCAAAGCCTATGCACAGTCTTGCTAGCAATTCCTGTCATCTATTTCATATCGTCGTATCGTACAATCCATCATAGTTGTCCTGCAATCTACCCCTTTCACTTCTTTCCCACGGCGGTGTGGGCCAGGTCAGCCAAAGCCTCCTTGCGCTTGAATCTAGCATCCTCAATGACCCCTGTTTGTACATGTCAGCGATGATGTTCCCAAGTTCAGTTGGCTTAAGAGGCTCTTTCATACCGGCATCAGCGTCCGAGGAGAAGTGTGCTGACCATTGCACGAAAGTTGACCCCTCGCTCGGTCCGGTTGTCACGGCGTGGCATCTGATGGTGGAGATGACGCTGGAGTATGTGAGAGCTGGGGTGGAGGAGATGACGGAGTAGGTGATGAAGTGGTCAATACTCTATAGAAAAGAGCCATATCAGCAAGGCAGCATTTTGAGCCAAAGGAAGTGGGAAAAGGCAAAAGCAAGCATCTGCCGTACCGAGTGCTCTTCCTGCTTCACCTCCTGCTCAGTACCATCCTTAAAGGTCCATTTGATGATGTCGGTCTCATGGGAGACACCCTTGACGTGATGGCTCTTTTCGAGCTTTGTCCAGAAGTGATGGAAGTCTTGGAGCTTAATCAGGTGCCAGATTTGGGCAAGAGGGGCAGGGATGACGGAGGACTCTGTGATTGAGGTCGAAGTGGGGATGCGGCTTGTCATGTTGGCTATTTTGGGGCTCTATGAGCGGGATGTATTGTTATAGAAGCGGAGAGAAAGGCCAATTGGTGTTCTGGGTGGATGTGTGGGCTTTTGGAGAAGAAGAAGATTATAGACTTGAGTTACTTGAATGCTGCTACTCGAACACCTTATTACTCAGTGGCTTGCATTTCCCCGGTTTTAAATTTAGCGCTGCCAAGCATGTAAGGTAAGTAGTTAATTCCAACCTCCCACCCTCCCACCCTCTTCTCAGTCGCAGGCTCGCAGCATACTGGTCTACTTTATCCTTCTCCGTGCTGCTTGTGCTCAGAGCTGAGTTTCATGCCATGATTGGTAGTATCCACCAATCTTGAAAATGTGGAGCATGATCTAAGGAGTCGAAAGCCCCTAGAATGAACATCTCAGGAGCGTCATCTGGTTTGAGTTCCAATGTCTGCTCCGCATACATCAAAAGGCGATAGTGCATGAGCTTCCTTGTCCATCTTGTGGTAGCTTTTTCATAATACAACGCCTTCATCGATTTGACTTCTCGGCTCGGACAGTAGGGCCTTGGGCGTATGTCTTCTCAATTGGCTTGAGAGAATTTTGCGTTAGCAATACCATCAGCCATTTCTTCTGCAGCTCTCCTTCAATTCAAGTTCCGTTACTCTCTCCTTCTCAACCTCTTGTCGAACTTTTATCAAAATTTTCTACTGTAGGAGAGTCCTTTCGATCACAGTTTGTAGATCGATTGTATTATTCATGGCATCTCAAGCTCCTCCCGCCGTCTGCTCGCTGCCGACCTATCAAACGTTCATGCCGCTTTCTGGCTTCCCCCCTGCTCTTGGATGTTGTTCCACAACCTCGCTTCTCAACACAGGGACCGATCGTGTTACCGTTCGTCTCAATACGCTGCGTGACGTCCAATGCCCCGCAGGAGATAGTTTTTTGTGCGACTTACTGTCTGAGCTGAAGGCCTCTGATCCCGAGTTCGCTCGTGGTGTGTGGTACGTGACTTCAGATTAGTTCAAAGAACAAGAACTCACACGTTTTCTAGCTGCTGTATTGGGGTTTGTCTTGGTACACAACCAACGGTACTGTTGTTCCCTTAACAGGTTTTCTACTTCAGGATTGACAAGGTTACTTACAGGCCATTGTCGACGTCTCTGTAACCACACCCACGACGGTATCAAGCATACAATCACTTGGGGTATCTTCAAGTACTACTTCAAACGCCAATCCGAACACTGTCATTGTTTCGGATTCCATTGCCCCAACGACACCGGCTCTCTCAAGCAGTGCTACCAGCAGCATTTCTACAAGACCACGCGAGACTTTGTCTAGCTCTAAGTCAAGCAGCTCGTTATTCTCCATTAGCACCAGTAGCAGCGTACCTTCCACGTCAAACTCGGCATCTTCCAGCAGCACATCCAGCATCACATCCAGCAGCACATCCAGCAGCTCGTCTAGCAGCACTGCCACCTGCCCCACTACCGTCACTGCTGATCCATCATGTACGGCTATCGCCGCTACGGGAGCTGTACCAGGTACATACTCTGAATACTACTCTGGCCAATTTTTCATCGAAAACACCACCAATCCCGGCAATGACAATTCCACTTTCCCTCCTATATATGCCTCACTGCCAGGCACTCTTGACATGTGTGACGCCGCCACCAATTGCGTCAATCTGGCCGATTCGTCTACTTCTGACATTGATACCGTCTACTATTCCTTCGACTTACATTATCTCGCCTCAAATGGGACGTGGGAATGCGTGCTGTATTACGACTATAATACAGATGCGAGTCAATTCGGTGTGCCAGATTCCGATGCGTGTCTTGCTTTTGGATTTTCTCAGCCAGAGCCGACTTGAGAAAGGAAAAGGTCCGTGGGCTGTGGGCAAAGGAAAGCAGAATTAAAGGAGTTAGTGGGGAAGTTTGGCTTTTGACATGGAATTTTGAAGTCGGTAATACTCTAGAAAGGAAAAGTAAGATTTCACGATGTTGGTGTGGAAATGTCGTGCACTCTGACCTCATAGTAATGGCCTGCCAGGTGTTGTAGAGATGTTCTACGGCATGGCATCTAGATATTCTTGGCGAGTTCTCGTTGCCTCAGGTAAGGTATCCGCAGAGCAATTACCTAGGACATTAATGCGCGGCAGGTGGCAGTATTGATGAACAACTCGCGCGATGGTGATGAACTGGCTACTTGCCTACCTTACGCCTAACAGAAAGTTAGAAGGTCAATTGTCTCCAGGTTCCTATCGAACTTTGAACTCTGATCACCACACTTGTTTCCGGCACCACCGCGTTCCTCTTCAAGTTGATAATGATGGTCTTGTACTTATTAACAGTTTTTCTGCTTTATCAGCCCACCCAGGTCGATTTTGAAGCCTGCTGTATTACACAAAGCAAGCCTCAACTATTCCCAGATATCTCTCATGGTTCGCTGCGCCACTTGGGTTGTTTTTACATTTTTCGCTGCCTCGATCCTATCATCTAAGTTTCACGCCCGTCAAGTGGCTTTCCGTCCTGTCAAAATGGCTTTCCGTCCTGTCAAGTGGCTTTACCTTCCGTCAAATGGCTTCTGCCAGTGGCTGACAACGGTCTTTCCCTTGGTCAACTCTCCGAAGGTAAGTCGAAGCTTTCCGTATTCAAGAGAGACATCGCGGCGTTCACGGGCGTATCACTCTCCAGTCAATATGATTCTACTCTAGATTCTACTCTATCAGCACACTTTTGCTTCTCTCTATATAAAAGGGGATCCTTTTCTTCTTCCAGTTCTGCAGGCTGTTATCTAACATCTAGGCTTCAAGTCAACTTGGACTGCAACAAACAAACAAGTCACCTCTCACACGAGCTTCCCATATATCAAATCCTGTTCTCAATCCCTTGTCAAGATGAAGCTAAACTACCTCCTTGTCCTTACTGGTGCGGCTGTCCCCGCTCTTGCTGCACCTGGCTCTTCATCAGGGTCGACATCTGCTCCCGTCTCCACGACCCCATCTACTACCCCATCCATTGCTGGCTCTTCTACAAAGGCGTCAACCAGTTCCCCAGCGGCGACCACGACCCCATCTAGTGCCGCATCTAGTATCGCATCTAGTATCGCATCTAGTATCGCATCTAGTATCGCATCTAGTATCGCATCTAGTACACCATCCAGCGTTGGTTCCTCGACGAAAGCATCGACAAGCTCTTCGGCCGCTGCTGTTACTTCCAACCCTTCGTCAACGAGAGCATCTACCACAAGCTCTGTCTCTAGTAGCACTAGTGCCAGCTCTGGCATCACCTGTCCCTCAGCTGCCGGTACAGTCTACGATAATTACGACATCACTTGCGGTTACTCATCTACGCAAGACAACGGCGTAGCTTACAACATAGAGACAACCACCAGCAGCCTTGAAGCTTGTGCAGCCATATGTGATAGTGAGACGTTCTCGGATGGAAGTAAATGTACAGCCTTCACATGGGCTCCTGACAACAGTAACTACTGCAATTTGAAGAATTCGACAAACACGGTCACCGCTACCTCCAACTACCCACTCAGAGCTTTGGCTATCAGGCAAGGGACTCAGTCTTCCAGCTCCACATCCTCTTCTTCTACCAAGGCTCCAAGCTCCTCATCTACAGTAGCGTCTAGCAGCTCCGTGTCATCAACAAAAGCAAGCTCAAGCTCTTCATCAGCACCGACTATCTCTAGCTCATCTTCAAGCAAGCCTGCGACATCTAGCTCAGCGGGATCAAGCACACCTTCAAGTTCAAGCACACCTTCAAGTTCCAGCACACCTTCAAGTTCAAGCACACCTTCAAGTTCCAGCACGGTGGTATCAAGTACGAAATCGGCATCTTCCAGCGTGGTATCAAGCTCCAGCAGCGGAGCATCAAGCGCGCCTCCCAGCTCCAGCACATCGGCATCAAGCAACAAGGCTTCGAGCTCCAGCAACGCAGCATCAAGCGCGCCTCCCAGCTCAAGCACAGCGGCATCCAGCACCAAGTCGTCTTCCAACGCGGTTTCAAGCTCCAGCAGCGCAGCACCAAGCCCGCCCCCCAGCTCCAGCATATCGGCATCAAGCAACAAGGCTTCAAGCTCAGCCACTCAGCCATCAGTTTCCAGCACTCTATCACCATCTGCATCCGACACTAAGTCTTCGAGCTCTAGCGCGATCCAAACCAGCACATCCTCGTCCACTTCTGCCAGCGTTGTAATCAACAACAAAGTCGCTGGTTCGTCCAGCGCATCTTCTGTCGTCGCCCAAACTTCGAGCTCGGTTGTTGCTTCCTCAGCAGTCTCCAGTTTAACTAAAGCCGGCTCATCTTCAACCGTTGCGCCTCCGAGCTCAAGTGTTGCCTCCTCAGCAGTCGTCAGCTCATCCAAGGCTGGCTCATCTTCAAGTGTTACACCCTCGAGCTCAAATGTTGCCTCAAGTGTTACCTCTTCGGCAGTGTCCAGCACAGCCAAGGCCAGCTCACCGTCTAGCTCCAGTGTTGCGTCCTCTGTCGGATCCAGTAGCACAGCTAAGTCCAGCTCAAGCACTGCCCCAACGTCAAGTGTTGCATCTTCGGCCGTATCCAGCAGCCCAGCTAAGCTCAGCTCGTCAAGCGCTACCGCCCCAGGATCAAGCGTTGCCTCTTCAGTGGCGGCCAGCAGCACAGCTAAGACCAGCTCTTCAAGTGTTGCCCCAGCGTCAAACATCGTTTCCCCGGCAGCTTCCAGCACGTCCAAGATCAGCTCGTCTTCAGCTAGTTCAGCAAGTGTGCTAATCAACAACAAATTTGCCGTTGGATCCAGCACATCCAGTGCTGCCTCAACACCGAGCGTTGTCTCCTCAGCAGTATCAAGTGTTAGAGCCAGCGTCTCTTCAAGTGCTGCTTCAGTCTCAAGTGCTGCTTCAGTCTCGAGTCAAAAGACTAGTTCAAGTACTGCTCCAACTTCCAGTAGCGTCTCTAGCACCCCCAAGGCCAGCTCCGCTTCAAGTGTTACTTCTACTTCAAGCACCAAGGCCAGCTCAAGCGTTGCATCCTCCCCAGTCAGCATGTCTCAATCCAGCTCCGCCCCAAGTGTTGCCTCAAGTTCGAGCCAAAAACCAAGCTCAAGCGCTGCTTCTTCAGCTTCAAGCAGCGTCTCTAGCACACCAAAGACGAGCTCTTCGGCTGCTCCCACAACTTTGAGCACAAAGATCAGCTCCAGCGCTACCTCAAAGGCCAGCACTGTCTCCAGCTCCAGCACGATCAGCTCATCTTCTTCGGCTGCTGCCGCCGTGGTAGCTAACAACAAATTCGCCGTCGCTGCCACAACCTCAGCTTCTACTCTGGCCACTACTAAAGCCCCCACTACCACAAGCTCGATTTCTGGATCAAGCTCCTCTAGCTCCTCGACGTCGTCCTCAGCCAGTGCCAGTGCATCTTCAAATGCAGACCAATGTGCGACACTTAATAGGAAGTACAACTACTACGAGTCCAAGATCACTACGCTAAAGAGTGAGAATATTGCGGTCCCTGCCTACTTGGCTGGGTATGCCGCTGCTGCTGAGGATGCCAGAGAGGCATTAGGTTGCTCTTGATCTCTGGATTGATCTCCTGATCTCTTGATTGATTGAACACCCTACGGCTTACCAAACGGGCTTCACAGGCCCAGCCAAATTGATCTACGAAAAGCGATATCTGATAGATTCCCCTAATACATAATTATAACCTAGTCCATAGATCATAATTGCCTGACTAAAAGCCATCTCTCAATTTCTATTATCTATATACTGATTCTTCACGCGAGACACTAAGTAGCTTTGCCTCCGGAGGCATGTAGAAACCCTAAGCGCGTCACTAGCGCCAATTCTATCGCTACGAATTACGACCCTCAAATCCCAGCTATTGTGTATCTCACAATCTCTCTTGAGTACTCTACACCTCGCTCTATCCATCATGTCGCCCATCCAGTCCTCGAAACGCCGTCGTCTAAACACCGCCACAAACACCCTGTCCCAACCTTTCAAATCCCCCTTCAAAACCCCACTCAAGTCAATCCCAGACGCCGTTCCCTCTTCACCAACCAAGAAAACCCCCCCCTCACCCACCGCCTCACTTCCTCACCCCGCACCCACAACCACCAATTCTACCACTGCCCCACTCCGCCGAAACTTAGTACCCCACCACAGTAATCATCAACAACAACAACAACAACACACCCCGCAATACCTCGCCCTCCAAACCCACCACACCCGCCTCCTCACCCGCCTCTCCTCCGCCCGCGCCCTCCTCGAAACCTCCACCCAGGCCTTCCGAATCGAATCCTCGTCCCGTCGGGACTCGGAGCTCGAACGCCTGATCGGGAAGTGGAAGGGGGCGAGTAGGGAGGCGGCCGAAGAGGTGTTTGCGAAGGCGAGGGATCGGGTGAATAGGATGGGCGGGGTGGGTGGGTTGAGGGAGAGGGAGAGGGAGAGGGAGAGGGAGGGGAGGATGGGGGGGAGGGGGTTTGGGTGGGATGAGGGGCCGATACAGGAGGTAGGGAGGGATGGGGATGGGGATGGGGATGGGGGTGGGGAGGGGCGTTTGAGCGGGGGAGAGGAGGAGGAGGAGGAGGAGGAGGATGGGACTGGGTATGTTGGGAGGATGGAGGATGGTGAGGAGGTTGATGAGAGGGAGGAGGGGGCGAAGAAGAAGGTAGAGGATGTTGGTGATGAGGAGGAGGAGGAGGAGATGGGGTATACGATGGATATGATGCTCAAGAGTCTGAATGTTGAGTTGGGGGTTATTGGCTTCGATAGGGGGTTGCAGAAGTGGGTTGATTGATGCGCGGTCTGTCTCTCATGCATGCAGAGATGGCTGATGGATGTACGAACGGGCGTTCGCATGGCGTGGCATTGCATTCTGGCTAATTGAGAGTATGAGATACCCCAATCGCGATTGCTGGAGCTGCAGGGTGTTCGATTGGGATTTGGATTGCATTGGCGACGGCGAATGTGGCTTGCGCAGAGATACCCCCATTTGCGATGCTTTAGATAATTAGAATCGGAGGAAAATCCTATTCTAGAAGTACGAGATGCTTGCTATGTTTGAGACTCGGAGATTTATGGTACAATTTGGTGACGCCTGTTTTGATTTTGTACACATCAGATGGTAGAACGCCAACGCTATGCTATGCTAATGCCCGACACCACCAGCAATCCACTGTCCAAAGGCCGGATCGTCAGGTGGAGGGAAGAAGCCCCCGTCGGCCTGCTGACCGGGTAATCGCTCTTCGGGTGGGATGCCATTCTCGGGCTGCACTGGGTCGTTGCCCCGTTGCGTCTCCATTTCTCTCCTATGGTTCGTCTGTCTTTGCTGTCGGTAATAGACGAGGAAGGCCAATGCGGCTGCTAAACCAACGATTATCAGACTCTCGAGAATACTGTCATCGATATCGTCATAGTAATCGTCGTCTCCGCCGGGCATGCCTTCGGGGAGGGGTTCGTCGTAGTCATCGTCGGCGCCGTGGTAGTAGGGATGGGGTTCTTCGAGGAAATTGGAGATCCATTCGCTTAGGGACCATTCTTTCTTGGGTTCTGTATATCGTGTCAGGATTTAGAATCCACGTAATAGCTTCTGATATTTTTGGCTTACCTGGCTCAGACTGGATCGACTTGACCTTCCCATTCGTGATTGTGTTCCAGAAGCTTCGCATCCGTAATTTTGTCAGGCTTAACTTGACGGGTAAATATGACTCCTGATTCGTCTCCAGTGCCTGATCATAAAATCTCTTCGCTAGGTGGAAGTCCTGCTCCACTCCAAGGCCATTTTCGTGAATCCAGCCAAGATTCCAAAGAGCCTGGGCACTCTGGTGGGTCTCAGCGGCTGTTTGATAACAGGTGGCCGCTTTTTCCATGTCTGTTTCGATGCCATACCCGCCCAGATAGTAATCGCCCATCTTGACCATTGAATCGATATTTGACTGCTTCGCTGAACGAGTCCAGTATATCAGAGCCAAGGCCGTATTTCGCAGCAAGGACGATCTTCGCCTTTTCCACGGGATTAGTGAGTCTAGGGATAGGATCGACTGGTATTCATCCAAAAGATAGGCGACATTGGCTTGAGCAGACTCGTAGCCTTGTTCAGCGGCCATCATATACATGACCAAAGCTGACTCGGTGTCGCCTTCATCGTAGGCTCGATTAGCTTCATCGAAAGAAGAGTGGATGCTTTCAACCTTCTCCGCGACCATTTTGTAGTACGCTGTTGCCATACCACATGATCTCTCTCGTCCAATTCCATTGTTGCTGATCTCAGCTAGATGGTAAAAGGCCTCTATGTGCCCATGTCGGGCCGCCAGATCGAAGAAGCGCGAAGCAGTGTTGATGTCGCCTTGATCGAGGAACAGTTGACCCATGTTGACTTGGGCAGACGCAAAGTCTTGGTTGGCAGCCTCTTTGAAATAGTCGGCGGCGAGTACAGGATCCTTCCTCACTTCCAGACCATGGAGATGCATGAGACCCATCTCGTATTGACACAAAGCATCACCATTGGCAACTCCGCGTCTAAACCAAGTCAAGGCTTTCTCATAGCTCTGTTCCATGCCTTCACCCCGCAAGAACATTCGCCCAATGTAGCCAGCTGCTTTTGAAGCAATCCTAGCGACGCTTTGATCTTCATCCCGGATTGAGCCATCTTTTTGCCAGTACTTGCGTGCCACAATCATGAAGTACAACTTTGCAGTCTTTAGACTTCTCTTCATTGTTCGAGATCCTTCGTAATGCAATCGGCCCAGGCTGAAGGTGGCTTTCAAGTCGCCTTTTCTTGACATCAGGTCTAGGTACTCCAGAACGTCGTCAAAGTCCGCGTGTGCGTCTGAATTTGGCCCAGCTTTGTTGGCGTACACTCCAGAGCTGACCACACTGGCACCTTCTCCGTACACGCCTCCATTTTCATCTGCGATCTTGTAGGAGTCCTTTTGCAGTAACATGCCGCCGGGGGGACCGGATCTCGAATACGCAATAGCCTTGTCCGCAACTTTCTTATACCAATAGGCCGCTTCGTTGCAATTCCTCGGAACCCCAACTCCTGTATGGTGCCGATAAGCCGTCGTCATCTGCGCCCTGGTGCTGTCCCCCATCGCGGCGAATGTATGGTATGTCAAAGCTTTCGCCTGATCCCGTTGGACGGCTCCTCCGATGCCAGTGGCATACATGAGCCCGACCATATGCTGTGCTGAACTATTACCATTCAGCGACGCTAACTCATGATATCTCCGGAAGGCTTCTTCGTGATTTCGAGGGTGCGTGTAATTTCCGAAAAAGCTCATCTCGGCCAATAAAAAGATTGCATCCGGCTCTTTCTCCTCCGCAGCGCTCTCCAAGAGAATTACTGCTTGCGCCAGGGGTTTGCTGAGAGCGAAGTTTTCGGGCTGCCGGCTGAGGTAGTCTTCTTTTGGTGGTCCATTCATAAAAAGTAGTACAAATGCCTCCTTTGCGTAGTACAGAGTTGTTCCGACCAGGCCAGATGTCTTTTCAAAGTTCGTGATGCGAGTTCGGGAGGGTTGAAGGGGCTGGAGTATTCGGAGGGCTTCTTGGACAGCAGACGCCGCTAAACGATCAATCAGCTTTGATCGAGACAGGTATGAGCGCTCTCCATACCCCGACTTTGTCTACCTTCATCGGCGCCCGTCTCCTGCCATTGGGTTACAGCGTCGGGATTGTCGTGTGCTTTGAGGGCAGACTTCCCTCTCGCCGTTTGCTCTTTGACGGCGTTTCTATCTGGGTCACTGAGGACCTCGGCACCAGTTGTAATGTAGAAAACCCATATTGCTACTGCAACGAGCACAGTAAAGTCAGTAAGCGACAAGAATTGCGGATTGAATGGACGTACAGCATATGAGGCGGAACCGATTATGCATGGCTCCTTACTTCCTGGTCGAGCACTGAAGCTTAATTAAGGGCACGTATAGAGCTCATCGACGCCATCGTATTACGGTTGATGCTATCGCCAAATCATGTTTTAGCCAAGGACACAGACGGCAACGGTGATGATGCCAGCTATGATACCCGGGTTGGCATGCCAATTTCCGGGTGCTAGCGCCACCCGCGCGCTTAGTATTTACTCTATCTGCAATTCTGCAATTCTGCAGTCTGATTTGCCGCCGTTGAAGGCGATACTCACTAACTTCATTTTCATTATGCTCTGCAGACATCGGGCGCTTCTCTCTTGTGTGCAAAGAGGACAGTATTGATCAACGTACTTGAGCTCGAAGATTTATTCTGTAAATACTGGGTTGTCTGCTGAAGCAGCAAAAGCACAATGAGACAATATTCCCATCAGTGGCGCCATTTGGAGGACTAGACATCCTACTGTGGAATGAAAGCTTGGGAATCTGCTACGATCAACGGAGAACACGCAGCAAATCAACGGTCCTGTCCCCTCAACCGCTCGCTTCATTGAGGGACACCCCAGATTTTACCCCTCTTATAGAAATTCAACCACAAAAGTAACCTTTCCCCCACCCCTTACAAACCCCAAGTAAGCCTCCAACTCATCGTCCTCGTCAATCCCCCACCCGCTATCTCCCTCTGCCACGCCCTCGATTTTCCCCACTCTCGCCTTCCCTTGTAAGCCAGACCCGTTGAGAGCTAGTTCACGAAGGCTGTTCAAAGTGTAAGGTGTTTGCAGCACACCCAGCCAGACTTTGGGGGCCGAATTGAGATGTTTAAGCTGCGATGTGGTTGATGGGCGAAAAAATACCCTAACGGCAGGATCGTTTTGGGTTTGAGCATGATCATTGTTGAGGTTTTGAGGCAGGGTTTGAGGCAGGGAGCCGGCGGCTTCGAGAAGGGTAGGGTCGATTTGCATGCCGGCAAAGTCAGTAAAGTCATTATATGGAGTGTGGGCAAGAGCTTGGGAGGCGAAGGTTGTCATGTCATTCGTAGACGATGAGGATGGGTTGATGCTGTTTGCATGATGATTGGATAGAGCACCAGAGAGGAATGCTTGCACGGGAGAATCTGCTGCTTGATCGGCTGGATTGATAACCGGTGGTGGATTGTTCTTCTTCGCAGGAGTGGTAGGAGTGGTGGGAGTGAGATTCGGAGGTGGTCCCCTTCCGGGAAATGAGGTTGCCGAGTTTTTGGTCAACCGCGTTGGATCTCTCTTTGTCTGATAATCACGATGACGCTTCTGCACATCACTAGCAATAGACTCGAGAGACCTCAGCTTTGCAGGCAGATCCGGGTCTGCATCCCCGCCCGCAATGATCTGCTGGAGCCTGGGCGATTCCGCTATCCATTTTTCCTTGAGTGCATCCCAGTGCTCCTTGGGCACTTCTAGCTTACTCACGAAATGATCGCCCTTGAGAATGGCGTCGAATGCAGAGCGAATATCCCTTCCTTCATTCGGCGTAACGCCGAGTATGTTCTTTGCATCGGTAATAGTGATCCGGGTGCCGACTGTGCGGAGTTTTTTCGTCACGTCCATGCATATCAGATCCAACGCCATAGGCTTCTGTGTCAAGTTGAGATCCGCGGCTTCCATTCCCCAGAAAATAGGCTGCAAGTGCTGGAATTGGCTTATGAGCTGCTCCTTGACAGCCTTCCACGTCTCCGCACCGCAGAGAGTCTTTTTGATGACGTTATTGCTTCGACAGATATTTTCAAAGATATTTCGCATTTCGTGGTATAGCTGCCTATCGAGTCCTAGCTCGTTCTTACTCTCTTCCATGGTCAACTCTGACGGGTATCGAGGCGGCTGTACAGGGTCTGGCGGTAGACCAGACCATACCTTCGTACGGCGACGTCGAGTCCCAGCTTTGAGGCGCTCCTGACTCTCTGCCAGCAATCTGGCTTGCCGTGCTTCGCGCTTCGCAATGACTTCTGGGGGCAGGATTGGTTCTGGAGACGGGCTTCGAGGTGGCTCTTCCGGAGACGCAGCAGGCCCATCCTGCCCGTTCTGATCCGCCAACTCCCCCAATGCATCTCTCTTGCGCTTTTTCCTCTTCTCACTTCCATTCCCGTTCTGGTTGGGTTCTCGTAGCAGTAGGTTGTGGTCTTTTCGTAGCTTGGTGAGTTCGCGCTCTTTAACATCCCATCCTTCACCCCGAAGAATTGTCAGCATCTGCTTATTCGTCGTGTTGACCTCCCATAGCTGGCGGATTCTGGCAGCCAGGTCCGCACCTCTGTGAGCAGGGTGATGTTTGGCTGGAAAGCCCCACTCTTTGAAGCGGCATTGGAAGGCTCGTTTGCTGT
The DNA here is from genome assembly GCA_022315425.1 of Pseudevernia furfuracea. Classification (NCBI taxonomy): domain Eukaryota; kingdom Fungi; phylum Ascomycota; class Lecanoromycetes; order Lecanorales; family Parmeliaceae; genus Pseudevernia; species Pseudevernia furfuracea. The sequence goes on from JAIUPT010000050.1 coordinate 1,608,754, forward strand.
GGCAGCTATCAGCATCATCCTCGAGCTCGAATAGACATGACTCTCTTCGTCATCGCAAACCACAAAGTAGGCTTGGAGCATTCAATGAGGATATGTAACAAGAGGTTGCGGGACGATGTCGAATCGATGGTCGATATGGTCGACTGTACAGGACTCACCTGGGATTGAAACCCTGCTCGCGGTAGAACGCTTGTATCTCTTCCAACCCTTTTTTCTCAGTAATATACATGTTGAAGCAGGTGTCCCTCTTCCCCTCCCAGTTGTAGACCATCTTGCGGACTGTGAATCTGCCGAATGTGTTGGTGCTCGGAAAACTGTATGGGGTGTGGAGATGGCAAACGTACTCAAGATAGTGCCAAGCCAAGTCAACGGGAACTAAATATAGTTACTACGTCAATGAGTCGTTTACACCGAAAGATGCTGACTTCGTCTCTCTCGTAGCTGTTATGATACATCAACACCTGATGTTTATGCGGCTTTCGATACGAGCGATAATGTTTTCCTCACCATCACCTGCGATATTGCTGGCGAGTCCATCAAGTCTTGGCTATGGATGTTGATTTGGGGATCTAGACACTGCAGGATCCAAAACTAAGGTATATGGTTACTGGGGGGATCATTGCAAGTTGCTATTACCTCCCGTGGGCTGCACCTTCGATTGTTTCGTGAGTGTCTATGTTCCAAGTCTTCTTTTTCCCGTTCTTGATATTCCATGTAGCCTTACATAATCTAATGATAACCATCTTTATTAGTGCAGCTATATCTACGATAACCCTCTCCTTAAATTGCCTGCTCCGAAGCGTCAAAGCTCTTCGTAGCCATGGAGCTCGCGAAGCCAAGTCCTTTCAAGCTCGTTAGTACACGATAGTGGATTTTGTGTTTGTCACGGTGGCAGGGCGGCGAAGCCATCCGACCCAAGGCTAGATCCTGAGATTCCTCGCGCGTAAAAGCGCAGGAAGACCATCACTGGGCAGGCAGACGAAAATGAGGACCGCGCCCTCGGCGATGACAAGCGGTGCATGGACCCATGTCTTGAATGCCGGTCATGATGCGAGAACCATTGCGTTTTGAAATTATAGGCTGACGAGATTGAGAAAGGGACGAAGGTCCCGCGCGATTGACAATCATCCGTCGAGACTGCAATGATTCATGAAAGGCGTTGCTTCGATGACGATACATGATTCGGTAGACTTTGCAAAGGGGGGTGTCGCCGATCCACGGTCCATATAAATTAGACGAGCAGTAGCAAGCTACGTATTTGTTGCAGGCGTATCTGTTGTGTTCAGGGATCGAGGTAGCACTGAGGGTTTGACAGAGAATAACCGTCCACTGCTACTGCGGCAAAGAATCGCAAGGATTCAAACCACTAACCAACGCAAGGATCTAACTCCGACCAAAACCATGGCAGCTCTTCGTGTTGAACCACGGCTAATTCTCTAGGCTACGAGATAGCTGAATAGCTTGAAACACCTTGCGAATCATCGACTCGTGAAAGTCTGACATGACTTCTTGCGAACCTTTGTGATAAATGATAGATATTGCACGCGACGCCAGCACGCAGTCAGCACGCAGTCGTTCATTCATTCATTCATTCATTCATTCGCGGCCCTTGCCGTCTCGCCTCCCTTTGTCCAAGTCTTCCTAACGTTCCTACACTTTGCTGGTATAGGAAGGTCTGAAAGCACGAACCCCGCAGATGGGATCTCGTGTGCAGCTTAAGGCTGCATTGGACGAGCGGCCGTTGCTCCCTAGCGACATGTTCAAAGATAAGGGCGGTAATCACTAGGGAGGTGTGGCTGGCGCCGTTACTTCTACGCATGGGTGTACGGGATTTGGTGACTTTCCCTCCACCCTCCCTCCCTCCCATCCCTGTCGCTCTCTTTTGGCATCTCTCTCTCTTCCTCTCGCGCTCTTCCTCTCGCGCTCTTCCTCTCGCGCCCACTCTTGATTAGGCGAACTTCGAACCGGCCATCTCTCTCGATCTTCTCCTTCATTGAGCGGGGCTCGGATCGGCGCTCGACTTCCCATCCCCTCCTTTTCCTTCCCGCCATGGAACATCCCGAAGTAGATGTTGCAATCATAGGGGCAGGTGAGTCGTGCCGTAGCCGTCAGAAGAAATTCAATGCACGGCAAACGCACGCTAAATAAAGACTGTCATAACCTCAGGGTTGGCCGGCATCGCCTTGGGTCGATTCTACCTCGACACACACCCTGAGTGCCGGCTTACCATCTTCGAAAAGGATGGCTGTATTGGTGGAGTATAAAGTGCGGGTATGTACAGCATAATGCCGTACCAGTACCATGGTCACAGTGGCGCCCGACCTCGCTGACCTTGTTTGACTTGTCCTTGGTAGCGAGGGTGTTTGACGCTTTTTGGGTGCAAAGTCCGATAAGAATGACTTCCTTCTCCGACGTTGCTCTTCAAATCCCCGAGGACGCCCCCAAGCTGCATGACACGTTTGAGGCCAAATATGTGACCCAGTACCTGGAGGAGTATGTCGATAGCCATGTGTACAATGATAGGTCGCTACGGAGCCGGATTCGGCTCAATGCAGAGGTTCGCATGGCCGAAAAGACTGATGGCGGGTGGCTCTTGCAAGTCGATGGAGCTGTGCGTCAAAGTGTTCGATGTGTCAGGTTGGCGGTAGCTTCCGGGTTGACCTCGTCGCCGAATATGCCCAACTTTCCCCGTAGCCATGATTGGGTGGCGCCCATTCTGCATCACCGAGACTTTGGAGTCCACTCGAAAACGATCTTGGCGGCGTCGTCTGCTTACAAGAACGTTACGGTTCTCGGTGGAGGGAAGCCTGCGGCAGATATGGTCTATGCCTCGGTCAAAGCTGGGAAGAACGTTAATTGGATCGTTCGAAAAAGTGGTGAAGGACCTGGCATCTTTATGAATCCCGCGGCAACTGGTAGATATAGGAATAATGCCGAAGCAGGTGCAACGCAGAGAGCTACCTTTCTTAACCCTTCTGGCTTCCATCCCATGCTTGAGTGGGCACGGACGCTGCACCAATCGATTTCGGAAAGGGAGAATCTGGACTCGAAGTTATTCGCGGCGGACCGTCGCTATAAGCTGTGGGCCAATTACAGAGGGGGAGAAGGAGCTCTGCCTGGCTTTCGCGAACTCGAGCCGAAGGCTTCGTGAGCGCAGTCGTCGAAATCAGGATGTGGGCGAATGCTGATGTCAATTGGGATTAGTTTTTTCTGGAACAGCGGGCCAATCGGGATGATCCAGCATGACGACTTCTGGGACCATGTCAGCCAACAGGTCAGTATCTACTGGAGTGACTAGTCAGGGACGGCCACCGACTCCATTATTTTGAGTGATGGAAGAGAGGTGCCTACGGACATCCTCCTCTGTGGGACCGGTTGGAACACCAGCTGCCCCTTCTTCTCCTCCAAACAGGTATTCGAACTCGGTCTACCTCACGACCTTCGCAAAGACTCGGAAGAAGACCGTCAGAGCTGGAGCGATCTCATGGACGCAGCGGACCGACAGATCGTCTCACGGTATCCCATCCGCGCAACGCCCCCTCCTGACAGCAAACCCATCGGCGACACCCGCCTCACCCCCGCAAGACTATACCAAGGCATCGCCCCTCTGACCGACCCATCGACAATCTTCCCCGGCCGAGCCCGCATGTCCAAACAACTTCCGCGGCGCCGAGGCCCAAGCCATCCGGGCAACCGCATACCGGGATGCGCACGTCACCGTTACCCCCGTTTGAGCGAGCGCGGCGAGAAGTTGGCGCACATGAATGCTTTTTCGAGACGGCGATATTCCGTCCAGGGGCGGCGACGGGGTGGATTTCCACGCGGATCTGCTTTGGTACACGGATCGGTTGGCGTGCAAGGCGGGCTTGGGGTCGCATCGCAAGGGCTGGTGGCAGGACGAGGATGAGCCTTGCCTCGCGAGCGATTTCAAGGACTGTAGGGATGAGTATGTGGGTAAGGATGGGTCTGCGTCCATGTGACGCGAGCATAGCCAGCGCCGAGTTCTTTTATACGGCAGAGCCTGCTCCCTGATGTCACGTTTGGCCGCGCGGAAATGGAGTTCGCACGATAAGAGAATGAGAAGTCAGATGGGATTTGGTGAAGCTAGATCAGTGAAGCAGATTACAGGTCAGGGCAACCTGCATCGATATGTTATGGCACGGTCGCGAGTAAGCTCGATGAAGACAGCCGTGGGAGGAGTGCGTGTATAGGTCTTGACAATAGGAGACGGCAGAAATGTTGTAGAACAGTGACTGATTGATGGATTCATGTACGCATGCGCGACCCCGGGAACTGAGGTGGTCAACTCACTCACTCACTCAATCAATGACTTGCATCGATTCATGTTTGATACTACTCGAACTGTTTGTAATTTCCATAAAACGTGAATCGGTGACGAAGCTAATCGGTCAATGGCTTGCATTGATTGTCGTTCATCAAGAATCTCAAAACTGCTCTAATAAAACCCTCCATGAACCGCGGATCGGTGAGGAATCTTGGTATCTTATGCCGTGCAACGCTGCTCTGACTCCTAAAATCTAACGCCGTCGCTAGAACTGTCGAACCCGTCCGTAGACCAGCGTATGTAGTAGGAAGCCCCTTGCATCAAATGCATTCCGTTATCAATCACACACTACCTGAGCCGATCAAGTGGACATTTTCCTCTTCAACCTCAACCACATAGTCTTGAACCTGAACCAAAACAGAGTCCACTGACTGTGCACCGCTTTGCCGGCCTTGCCTGCAGACCCGGCCGTATCCCCCCTCTTCCTTCCCTTCATCGGCTGATGAGCTGCCCCAGGAATCGTCTCCTGCGGCAGTATCTGTTGCACCGAAGGAAAGCTTTCATGCATCGTATCCCCCCCTGCGGTCAAAAAACTCGACTTCTCGCTCGCAGCATTGCTCCTCGCTCGCTTCCTCTCCCGCTTTTCCGACGTCCTTCGCTCTTCCTCCTCCTTCTTTTCCCGTCGTCGCGCTTCCTTCTCCTGCACCCGCGCTTCCGCTTGCTGGTACTTGAGATCCTTGGCGGCTTCCCGCTCGTTGAACTCCTGGCGCTTGATGTCCACGATTGCCTTCTGGGCCGCTGGGTCGACGACATCGGCCGGGTTCGAGCGGCTGCGCATGCGGAAGGCGCTTTCGAGCGATGAGCGTCCGGCCGGTGCTACCATGTCTGATGGCGTGATGATGGTGTCGGTGTTGTTGAAGCGGAGAGAGGATGGCGTGCCGGGCAGATTTGTTTGGGACGAGCTTGCTAGGCGTGCTGCGGAGCCGGTGCGGATGTGAAGAGGTGTGGGTCGTCGTGACGATGGTAATGGGGCATAGGGTGTCCCGACTGTGTATGAAGTTGACCGTGAGTGTGAATCAAAGTAAGGTGCTTCAATAGAAGTGTTGATCGATGTGTTAACGGTTGGCGCCTCGCTCTCGAGGGATGTTTGATATGAGCTTGCTATGGGTGGTGTGTATGGTCGAGGCGTCTGTCGCATGGGATGCACATACTGTGTGCCGTAGCGAGGGTTGCTGGATGTTGTGGTGGATGATGAAAGCTGTGAGGCCGCGCTTGTCGTGCGGTGGTGGAATCCTCCTCTTCGACCAGACCCTGGATCCGGGGCACCACTACTGATCTCTGCGGATGTGTATATTCCTAATCCTTCATTTTCTGCAGCTGACCGAGACAAATCAATCGACATCTGCTCTTGCGAAGAGAATTTCCGCAGAAGCGGTTTTATCTTCACTTTGCTGCTCTTGCGCTCTTTCGTCTCGAATGCTGAGTATTGATTTGCGTGCGCACTGGCAGGAACGACGGGGCTCGAGGTTTGAAGTAAGTAGTCTGGGATGAAGGTTGGGGAAGTGGGGCTTTGTGTGGAAGCAGAATTGCCCCGTCGGTGGAGCTTGGCTTGATTTGCCCTCGCGGCAGCTAAGGCGCCGTGACTCGGTGAGGAATTTATCTTTGCCAGCTTCGGCTTCTGGCTCTTCTTTGAAGGATTCTTCATCAGACGAGGGGGATTTATGGACTGCCCCACATCGTATGCTAATGATGATGGGTAGGATCCATCTGTAGACGTCTTCCACGCTCGATCGCCAGCCAGAGATGTCTGAGAGGACATGCTGCTCCCTATGTGCTGGTACGATAGGGATTCATCGAATGCTCTTGCCATCGTGGCTTCGAGGGATTGTTGGGCGGGGTCTTGGGGGGGTGCGCGGACGCGTTGAAATTGCCCCTGAATTAATGCTATCGTCGCATCCTGTCCATGAGAGGCTGTTGGAGAGATAGAGAGATAGCCAAGGCTATATCAGTGTCTTGGACAGATTCGAAGAGGTTGTTGTCACTACTGTCAGATGGTTGAGGGGTGGAAGTTGGTCCCCTCAGGCATGAAACACAGGGAGCCGGATAGGAGAAGCGGGAGAGTTTAGAGTAAGAGTTGGGCCTTGGTGATGGTAGAAAACGATGGGTACTCTCTATTGAATGTCAGGATGAAAAGAATGAGAAGGTTGGTGTATAAAGGCCGGGAATACAGATATATCTATGTTGTGAGGAATAGTGCATAGTGTATAGTGTATAGTACATATACTCGTACTCTTTTGTTATGATGTTATCATCTGGTCATTAATTCGCTGGTCTCCGTGTGTCTCCGTGTCTCCGCACCGCGAAAGCTTACTCAGCTGACTACGCCACACCGCCACAGCCTTCTCCCGCCGGCCCAGTCCGAAAAGGTAGAGTACACCCGGACTTGTCCATTATGTTTTTACCCCATTTCTGCTGATTGTCTGCGCCTTCGCTGCCGTGTGCCAATGCAGCTGAGATGACTACGAAGCCCATGGGGCTCAGATTAGTTGTTCAGGCATCACTGCTAGAATTCCTTCTCGAATCGTCCTGTCCACCTTTTCACAGTACATTGGAACCAAACATCTATTCTGTTGGCACGGAAGCACCCACTAGGTAATCGACGCGCGTTATGGTACCCTCATTGAACAATTGCTACCAAGAGGATAGACTTTTCCGCCGCACCAGAGGCTCAAAGGCTGTTTGTAAAACTCTAGCGGCTCGAAAAAGTGACTTCGCTGACTTCAAAGATCCAAGGGTAGAGTATATACAAGAAATTATTGATTAAAGCTGGGAATAAGCTCGAAGCTCGAGTGCTTGAAAGGCTTTGCCGGCTCATGGTCTTCGCGCTAAAGAGAATCAAGAAAGCGTCACCTTGACTGGAGGTGACCAGCAAGCAAAGAGGTCACCAATCTATGTTCTGGATGCTGTACTTGATGTCGCCGGAAGACGCTCCTCTCCTCGCCCAAGGTCCGATTTGTCAAGCAAATAGGGCCGTAGATAGGCCGCTGAGGGGTTAAGCAAAACGTGTTATAATGAATACGACAAAGAGATGTTTCGGATTCTGGATACCGCGTCAAATTCACAGGTATGCAGGGTCTGCGCTAGCGACAACCTCACCGTCTGCAAGGTGATCTTTCGACAATTTTTCTTGTATCTTTCACTTCACAATCCTAGAAGCGTTTTGCTTTAAACACGATCAAGAATCAGTACCTCATCACTCTCTTCACTCGCTATTTCTCCTTGTCTTGAAACGACATCTCTTCAAGCTTCACCATGGCAAATTCTTGACTCGCTGTGAGGTTCGAAATTCCCCAGACCAGTTCTGAGGCTATCTTATCAAGTTTCATTCATCAATTTCAAGCACCACCAAGAAGAAGGAGGCTACGCTTGTGGATGTGTACAACTTCATGTGAGTAGAGCTCAGCGCCTATTCAAGAGAGATCATCCCGTCGGACGGGACGGTCTCACTCCCGCAATGTACAGCACCGTGCGCAGCAGGTTTGACGTCATGCTGGATGTTAACAGAGACCCGTACACTACCTTACACAAACCGAAGCCATGGTGAAGTCTCACTATGTTCCTATGTCCGAACCACTTCTTAACGCATGCTACGTCGAAGCAGGTATCGACAAGCACGCGGGAGCTTAACGCGGCAATGTACGCCAATTCCACCGAGAAAAAAATAGACGAAATCTTGACAACCTCACAAAATTCACCTGGGCGAGCTGCCGCGGAGACTTTCATGCGTACATGGAAAAACAGACTGCTGTGGTGGTGGAGTTGTTGAGCATGAACATGCAACCGGATTAATGGAGGAATGCTCTGTTCCGGCACGGTCTCCGCGACCATCTTCGCATCACAGCCTCGAATCATTCACCGCCGCTTGATGTGTCGAATCTTGCCATCATCAAGCAAGACTTGATCCAATCCCTTGCTGCTACGCATAAGTGGTTTGAAAAATCCCAGCGCTCTCTTCCAAAGTCATTGTCTACCGAAATAGAGCCGGAGCACAGCGCTGACGAAGTTGACGAGACTATTGCACCGGCTACGACGTTAAAGAGGCAGGCTGAGGAGGATGGCGATGTCATCTTTGAGCCGCTTGAGACCAACCCACCGCAAGGAAATGAAACGGTTGACTCTGCCGGTATGCAGAGGCAAACCTCCACCGCCGCAAGGAAGAGAAGAAACGCAAATGTCACGGGACCAAGAACCCGAGTCAGCGCGCAAGATTTGGCTAAGCTCGAAGACCAAAGCAGCGTCTCTATCAAGCCAAAACCATCCTCGAACGTCAATAAGGGCAACTTGTACTTCCTGGGACCCCATATGACCGCCTACGGCGTCTTCTCGTAGCTTGTATATTTTGCCACCAACGTTGCGAGGAACGGACCCTTAGCAATGAACGTGGCGTCATTACCAAAGAAAATCCTTATGATCACAGTCATAAACGAAACGGTTCTCAGTTGCGCCCGGTCCAGGGCGAATCAACTCTTAACAGATGCGCCTCTTGAAAATTTAGACAAGGAACAAGCGGCATTCCAAACGTCGACCTGGACCAAGACCTTCTTAGGGAGCCAACACATCACCCAAGCCCCCACACTCCAGCAATCTCTGGCCATGGTATCTGGGTTGTGGAAGCAGAAACGACCCATGGTGGTACATCAGAAAATCCCGGAGTCCTGGGCTATCAACGTCATCTACAATGCGGCAGGTCTTCAAGTAGGAGACACGCCTAACAGCCACCAGCAGATTAAAATCAAGCAAGCCGCCTTGGATTTGATGCCAGTGCTGCGCACATGTAAGATGCGACTGGCTCAACCGTATTCCGGACTCAGTATTATTGAAATCCTTGGCCGAGGTTTGCTCCAACGGTGCTCCTTTTATTGTCGCATACCGCCCAAGTGCCGTTGACACCATACTGTTGTTGGACGTTTCAAACCGCCTAAAGGGAGAAGATATCCCAGATTGGGTTCCAACCATTCAGGTGGTGGAGCGGCATGTCACCGGATGGTTTGACGCCCTTGAAGGAGGGAAGACCCGCTCCGATTTGCAGTATCTGGTCAAGAGCATAGTCGCTCCTTCTCCGTGGGGCTCACCATTTCACCAGGGTCTATGGAATTCCTTCTGGCAATCCTCCACAACTCCTTACCCCATCCGCCTTCATGCCATGTCGGCCTTAGCCCTGGCTGAAAGTGCTGCGCCACTCGCCACTCACCGTCTACGTTCCTGGGCTCCGAGTTCTAAGACGAGAGCTGGTTTTGAAGTTTCCATATATTGGAAGGTCCCGTGACTCGGTGTACCAATCCATGAACTGCAAGTCTATCTCTTCCCGGGGGCCGCTGCTCATCATCGCATTTTGACACCCTGTGGCGATGCTCCTCATGTCTTGATTCTTCTCCGCGCCAGCGGTAATTTAAAGTATCTGGTCACGCCTACCCTTGGTGAATAGACACCTTGAAGGAAGCAATGCTATCCTCGGCGTCATCGGTGCCACTCATTGGAATCGCAGGCAACCTACAAAGGAGGATGCTGAGAAGATAACCGTCCCTCACATTTGCCTTGCCTCTTCCGGTGAAGGGGAGAAAGTGAAGCGGCACGCAGCAGTATTTCATCGAGGAGGGCCGAGTCGGTGAAGTGGACACGTAGAGTCTAGGTGCTCGCTGTCGCCATGCCACCGCCCATTCCAGAGCCAATTCGGGCCCAGTATAGCCATTGCAGTCCATTGCAGTCGTGTAGCCATTGCAGTCCATTGCGGTCATGAGATTCCAGCCATTGCAGTCCATTGCGGTCATGATATTCCAGCCATTGCAGCCATGTAGCCACTGCAGTCCATTGTGGTCATGAGATTCCAGCCATTGCGGTCCATTGCAGTCCATTGCAGTCCATTGCAGTCAATTTGATCATGCGGTCAGATAGTCACTTTGCGGTTCATTGCAGGAAGGCCACGGTAGTCAAATATATACTTGACTGCAATGGATATATGGCTACATGGCGGCAATGGAGTGCAATGGAGTGCAATGGACCGCAATGGCTACATGGCTGCAATGGACTGCAATGGTTATACTGGGCCCGAATTGGCTCTGATATGGGCGGTGGCATGGCGACGCGATAGCGACAGCGACGTGTAGAACTCTGAGGGCCTACAAGAAAGCCACACCCACTTTTTCGGCTAATGGACTATATACGGCCTCAGATCTGAACGATTCTACATCTATCTATCACGAAAATACCTTCTGCTTGCATTTGGCGGTGCTCCCAGCAAGAATTTGCGGGGCAGGGTGCCAGCGGGACCTCCCGCAAAGGGTTTTGCAAAGAGGAGTACGATATACGTAGTTATAAACGCGTTCGTAAGATATTTCGTACGTCTCGCAATCTCTAATATTAAAATAGTGGCAATTAGCTCTGCACGTGACTGCGTACTAGTGGCTTGGCAAGAACACGGTGTCATATATTTGGCCTCATGTATTCTAGTACTTCTTCAGAGCATCATCTAGACGGCCCAGTGGCTTGTTATTCAACACCTGAGGCACTGTGATTGACCGCGTTGACGGAAATGACAACCATTATCCCTTCGCAATGGCGCTGGCCCCGAAGTCCTTTGCCTGGCAGTCACGCTCGAGGGCGCCGAGCTCTTGATAGTGTATAGCCAGGCTCCCTTCCACGGACAGCGGGACTCTGCCGGAACATAATTGAGTTGTGTGGACTCTCATACTCGGATTGAAGATGGAGGTTGGACACGGTAGATGAATGACGGACAGAGAGCTGCATAAAAGCAGAAAGCTGGTTAGGGTCAAAATGAGCTGTCAGGGAGCTATATGAGGTACTGAAGCTTCACCTATGAAGAACTTAACGGACTACTTGTTGGTGTGGTTATAAACTCCCATTAGCTCCATTTGATCCCAATCATCCTATCTTAAGACCATCATGTCAAGATTTGACCTAAGGAGGATACAGCAGTCCCACTTTGCGCCGACACTCTGCAACGGAAGCCTGCCATGCCCTTGCATACTCCTCGAAGTCTGCGGGATGAGCAACATGACAAATCCATGCAGGATCAGTACAGCTCCGGATCTTTGTAAATTTCCTCAATATGGTCACGTATAGCGCGTCTGGACCGTAATATTGACCTCGGATCTGGAATTGTATTCGGGTGGAGCAGAAGTTGCAGATTGTGACCAACGGTGGCTCCGACCAGCAAAGCTCAGGCCGACAGTCCTTGGTAGTACCTCCCTCATACTTTCTGCATCGACGTAGTGGACGGGTTTGAGAATAAACACTAGCTATGTGTGCATCATTGAGGCGTAAATGCGGGCATACGGGCGCATTAAGTGGACCTAGAGCCTCATTCACCTCTTCGCTCGATGGTACGCAGTTCGGGACCACCCTCATAATTGGCCAATGTGTGAGAAATGTGCCATATCCAGCAACACGGCTGCACCATGTGCCGCCAATATAGGAGGCGATGCCTTCACATTCGTGACTATCTCGGGCCATCGAAGCTGTCGCTTTTCCATACTCGAGGATTTGATGTGGGCAGATCCAAACTAATCCGGCAGTACCTAAGCAACGGCGCTCTTCGACAGGCTGTGCGAGCCATGGTTGTGAGAATGCCGTGTGTGCCTGCTCGCACCCACCGCAGAACGTCTTTGACAAGGGGGGTTTCCCATCACGATCCAACATACACAGCAAATCCCAACGTTCTAAAAAACGTCTACTTCGCACTTCGGTAGATAGCGCGGAGGCTGATGACTGACACATCGAAACTGTGTCTCCAAGAAGATGTGTAATAGAGACGTCCATATTTTTACGAATTGTTCGGCACGAGTAGCTCAGAGACATGTAGCTACTTGGTGATAAGTAACTTGCGAGATCAATGATGATTTCAGTCGGAAGTTTGGGTAAGGTCGTCCGAGCAGGCTCGGTTTCTGGGACGCGATTGGAGTGCGAAGCTTCTGAAGAGGTCTTCACGAGGCTCGATTTGACGTCTATCATCTCATCTGAAGTTGACACCGTGCACTCGGCCTTCGGTGGCAAATTTCGATTGAAGGACTCATTCAATTCAATCGGAGAACGAGCATCTTTTCTGAGGACGCAGAGATGCTGTCCCATGTTGTCAGACGGAGACTGACCTCTGGCAGTGTGTGAGTCCAGGATTTGAGCTATGTCTTTGATGAACTTGCCGAGATTACGATACGTATGCCTCTAGTGTACAGGTCTTAAGTTGGAAAGACTCCTTGTTGAAGTTCTTGGGGTTCGTATCTATAGGTCATCCGTGCGAGCGCTGAGTAGGGTTGAGCCGATATAAAGTTTCGGGCGGTGGGCTTGACATCAAGAGTTGTGTGGTTGGATGAGGGAGTTTTTTTGACTGACCGTAACTGGTGACTTTAGCTTTCGATAGCCGAGATGCACAAAAACCTTGCCCCGACATAGGAGAAGGTCCGTTCTGGAAATTTTCTGGAAGCATACACGGTAATAAACATGCATCTCTTGATTGCGATATTACCGATGCGCGAATGGGCTTGACTCGTAGGATCTTGCCTTGCGGTCCCTGAAATTTGGCTTGAAGATCTTGGGGGCTCGTGGCGTCCTGCTTACTCTCGAGCCGTGGCGCCGAATGAGTGTATTTGAGCTATTGTGCGGCTGGTGCGATGGTGGATCCTCATAAGCGCATCCTGATGAATGCCTACAAATCGTGAGACAAGACTAAGGTAAGGTATCAGGACAAAAATCGAATGTCGTTGGCGGACAGTGTACCCTATCACGAGCTGCACTGAAGTCTGAGTGTGTTTCGTTCCCCCGCATGCTTAAAAAACAGATACAGGCGGCGGCATGCATAAGAAGTCGTCCAAGAATTTTCGAGGCGTTGAACGAACAAACAATAGATGGACTGGTCTTTGGTAGAAGGCTGAACCCAGTAGCTTGAGTTTGCCGTCGCAGAACATTGGTAGTCAACTCAGACTAGCAGTGACTTGGCTTCTGCTAAGGTAGGCGCTTACTCACTTACTGTACATCCAAGTGCCAGTCCCAGATTTTCAAATGAGCTTGTCTTAGCTTTTCCTAAAATTCAGGATACTGATCATCAGCACCACGTAGAGGTGCAAGCTCGTCGCTGATATGGACTCTGAGGTGGCCCGTGCTTTAAGGTCTCACCCACCTGTTGCAGCCGAGTTTCCTCCTGCGCCACTTGGTGCCCGGCCAAGGGAGAAGTCTAACCGACGTTGCAGAGAAGTGACCTCCTTTTCAAGGCATTGGGTTTCTATGGTCTTTATTTCGATCTTGTATTCAAGCTCTTGCTTCTCCAGCACGAAGACTCGATCTCTGTTGACTTTGACGTCGTCGATGTCACGGCGGAGGTCAGCTTGATCCCTGCTATAAACATTTTGGTGTCAGCATTCCTTCCTCTCAGCACGAATGTCTTGGAGATTAGACACAGAAAATGGACTTTTATATCGCGTCTGCGCAGCGAACCTGACGGCTCATTGATTTTTCCTAGACGAGGGGACCTTATTCTCTTAATGTACGTACCGGATCGTATCCAACATATCACTGAACTGCTTTAGAGCAGTGTCCATCCTCTCTACCACCATTCTCTCCAGATCATCCCTTCTCTCTACGTCCTCCTTATCCGCCTTATCTCTCCTCCTCTTATCCTCCTCATCCGCCTTATCTCTCCTCCTCTTATCCTCCTCATCCGCCTTCTCTCTCCTCCTCTTATCCTCCTCATCCGCCTTCTCCCTCCTCCTCTTATCCTGGATGTGGACTTGTCTGGGTATAGGATTTTGCCCGGGTTGGTATCTTACTATGGTGTAATGGCCAATTGGATCAAATTGTGGCATCTTGGCTCCTGTCTGACCATGCTAGGATAACTGGATATAAAACGGTGATTGCAGTATACTGCCGTGTATGAGCGCCAGAGCACGCCGAATGAGTGCATAATCCCACGGCTGGGGAGGGAGCATTGCGTGCTACGATGACGTTCTTCGTGGCAAACAAGGTAGGTGTGGACCTATTGATGATGGCTTCCATGTTCGTATGTTGGTGAATTGATGATATGGGTACAGGGTTTGATGACTTGTGTGCTGCGAGGGTTACTTGACTGCTGTTCAAGAGGTCCGAGGAGGGTGGGCCAAAAGTTCGGAATACGCGTGATGAATGAAGCTTAGTGGCTGGCGGGTGATGGACGACGCTTGGTCCGTTACCGAGGGGAAAAATAATCCGGAGGGAAATGTGTTAAGGATAAAGAAAAGGTGTTAACGACCCTGAAAATTGGAACAGGTGCCTGGTTTCGCATATCTACGTAGGTTTCATGGGCGATCAAAAGCATTGACAACCCCATTTTCATTCGATTCAAATACCACCCGAGATAGCCTGATACTAATATGAGGGAAGTCTGATCTCGAGGCTAGAGATCGAAGGAATCAGGAGCACATGGCGCTACAGGTGTTAGGATGCAGAATCTGAACCCCTGCTTCTATCCATGAATGCATTTCGCTTTCGAGAAGAATTGCGAGCACTGCGGCTGAGCCAGTGCTTGATCGCTCACGCACCGCTCCTTGGCGACATAGCCAGTAGGGTCCGAGTTGAGCGGTCTGTTTGATGCAAAGCCGTATAACATAGTCGAGCATGTACGTTCGCCACTTTTTTTCAGCCCGATAATCAACCAGCTCTGTCTCGGAGAGCCATAAAGAAGCGTTTCTGCTGATCAGGATCGTCAACCTAGATGCGTCATCAAGAGGTACATGAGCTTACCGAGGTTGGTCTACCAACACAAGCGTCTGAAAAGCCTCTACTGCCCGGACGAAGTCCTTTTTGAGAAAGGGTGCAAGTGACCCCGAGAGCTCGCTAATCTCCAGTGTCTGGACGTTGACCGTAATTTTGATATCTTGAGCACTCCCCACGCAGGGCTGAGAACGAAAGTCGCCTTCAGTGGAGTGATTAAACGTCAAAGTCTGTACTTGCGTTCCCTTCTTGCGCGCAAGGTATACTGCAGCCAGGAACTCTTGACTGATTGCGAGGTCATCGTCATCGACGTAAGAGAGACTGGTTATCGCTTGGACGAACACTGATGTCACTTTTGGGCAACGTGTGGACATTGTGATGGCTTCTTCAAGCGCAGAGAGATCGCCGTCCATGACCCGTTGGATCGTAGCTGTCTCATCGGGCAGTCTTGCGAGGTGTTCGTCCAGCTCAATGTGTATCTGACGGCTCACTGCGTATAGAGGTCCGAGTAAATGGGGAGAAGAGTTTGCTTGTTGGGTCTTGGCTCTGTCAGCGCTCTCGTCAACGGTGAGGGCTGCGCTGCTGGGGACATAGGCATGGTGGTACACCCCGTCGCGTAATTCTCTGGGTAGGTCGAGTAGTCTGAATGTCGATCCCTCTTCCACGGCCCTTGAAGAATCACATCTAGCCGGGGATATGGACATGTTGTCCAGGTGCATAAGGGGGACCTTTGTTACTTCTTGGTGAATGTTGGAGAAGCTTGTAGGAAGGTGGGACAAAGACGGGATTGAAATAAGCTTGGCGAATGAGGCTTAGCGGCTCAAGACCCATTGCGATTGGCCGTGTCGTAAAGTGGAAGCCACTCTCAACTACACACCTGCAATGACTGAAGACACCCATACTATTCAAATGCCACGGTCAAGGTGTTGTGTTCTCGAGAGACTGCCGGCGTTCGCGCCAAGAATAAAGTGCAAACGCATTCGGGCATGCTTAGCTACAATGTACATTATTCGGGATAGGATCTTCCTGGTGGATCGGCCGTTATGAATTTTTGAGGTCTAACCATTCTTGATAGCATCGTTGTTCTTGTTCGCTCTGGGTGGACCAAACGGTCATGGCATGATGGTGGGCGTCGACCCGATTCTCAAGAATGACTTCGGTGTCAATGACTCCGAAAATCCACTCAGCGCTTACAGAAACAAAAGTGTGTTCGATAGGTACTCGGTGATTGAAACTAGGCCGTCCCCAAATCAAGGCTGTCAAAGCGGGCGAAGCTGCAGGCGCGGAAAGAGCCCATTTCCAAAACCTACTTTAAAACATCATACGACTTGGAAACCGGGTGCGCCCACAACTTTATGCAACCAGCCGGTCCTCTACACGCGGTCCAGAGTCCCAAGTGAGTATGTCAGCCTTGGTTGTCGCCTTCTTACAAGTTGTGTGCACACCTTTATGGGTTTCAATCCTGGCAATTCGGACCCTTCACGGAGCTCAGAATGTGGCCACATGGCGTGTGGAGGGTCAAGAGCCAATTATTCGAATAACAGCTATCTAAAACAGGGGCTTCGGCGCTCACTTTGTTCTTCTTCTGTGTGTGAAAGTGGTCGCCTAGCGACAAGGAGACACATAAGCTTATCTTTTCGGGCATCATTTCTTGGTCCGTCAAAACACAGCCTGCTTCGTTGGTGTTTTGCAGAGTGGTATATAGTACTTTGTGAAACAGAAATGAGTCATGCTGTTGCCACAGATCTCTATAAAGGCAGCTTCCGCGCTCTCGATTTCGTTCTTTGTACAATCTCATCCTCTCACCCACACGCACCACGCTGATCATCAGATACGGTCTTACCCCACTCCAACTCAACTTAACATCCTACCCATCCAAGACATGGTTCAGCTACCGCCCCCCTTACCAATGTTGAAGGTGATAGTCCTCAACCTCAGCTTTCTAGAGGTGACGCCTGAAACGATTGAGAAGATAGTCATTCAAAAGTTGCCTGGAACGCAAGTTGACAAGTGCAACCCAGAGGCTCAGCAACAGATCTTGGACGAAACGAAGGAGGTTTTCAGTCAAAAGAATCCAGCATGGCCATGGGGATATTTCTACGTTGGCCGATACATGGCCCAGGGTTGGACGGTAATTGGAGAAACCCCAAATTCATGGGATATAGGGAGGCAGTGATGGATGTCAACTCTCACGTAGGTTAACATGTCATCTGCCTATGGTCAACCTGCAGTAACGACTGAATAGTCACGAAAAGACCGTCTTATGGAGATGGGAACGTTGATCTACTTTGGTGTGATGGATCAGATTGACGAAAACCGGAAAGCTCTAGAGTTACCGCCGATAGACCAAGCAGAGCGCGACCAAACGGGTTTCAGAGGGCTCATTGGGAAACTCAGATACTCTTTCCGTCGTGCTTTCGTCTCCGTTGAAGACATTCGGGATGAACGCGAAAAGGAAAGAATCTTGTGGATTCTAAAGAGTCTGTGCGTGGCCGGTACTCCTTGGGATCTGGGCACGGAGGGAAGGTTCTGAATCTCCTTGTCTAACTGATACACTCATTTCACTCGAAACAAAGCATACGTTGGATTACTTTGGCGTCTGCATTGCAGACAAACACACTCTTTTGGTTGGCGTTGAGGGTTTGTCATGCGATGCTACCGAATCTGAGTACTCTACGAACACACACTCTTTTGATTGAGGTCAGGAACAGCTCATGCAATGGTACTAGCTCTAAGTAATTGTGGGGTACTCTTTTATCATTGTATCTACAGCAAGAGCAGCAGGCTTTGCGCTTCTCTAATGCAACATCATACTCTTTTGTAAGACGTTTCTTCCGCCTGCAGCTGGGTCAAGCAAGCTCTCAAGAGAAGTGCTCGAATATCAACAATCATAGCCTGCAAAGATGACCTTCTCCGTTGTCTTGCGCAATGCTCAAAGCAATCAGAGTTCAAAGTTAACAAACCTTCTCCTGTTTTGCCTCAGAACTGATGCGCTGCAGAAGCGACTATAATTATGCGCGACATTTATTGATGTGATAGCGATCCGGATTGCAATGCAAGCTTTCATTTCAGGCGACACATTTTAACACTTTAATACAAAGGGTATGCATTACGAGCGAAGATGAGCTGCTAAACTTGAAAGCCTTGAAGACGATAGATGCGAACTTTCACGCTGCAACATTTGATAATGCGAGGTTGGTGGGAGGTGGGACAATTTTGTGGTAGCTGCTGGGCATGGCATGGTGGCCAATTCGATACGTGCGTGACGGTGAAGAAATCAAAAACTAATCCGCTACCCCTCTCACTTATCGATGTTAGCTTGCTCTTCTCCTGCTCATCCTGTGGGGCTTGTAGGATCATAGTCGGGAGAACAGCGAATATTGGGGATAAAACGCCCCTAGATTAGTGGTGTCAATGACACCATTAAGGGACACTTGATAGGGTGTATGATGTATGCATCTGCCCGAATGCGTTGAGGGAGCTACAAGTTCAAGGATGTTTTAAGCAGACGGGCTGTGGAAGGCTGCAGAATCTACTGGAATGTATTATCCTGTAACGGTCTGAATTTCGCCGCCGCTCAGCCTCGTCCGCCCAACCTGCCGAAGATCTCGAAAACAACACCAAAGCTCGTTCTGATGTATGATGGTCTGAGTCCATGGAATAGTCTTTCGACCTAGATAAATCTTGCTCATGTGGCCCCCGGTCCGGATGAGGCGTCTGCGAGATTCAGAGCATGTTCTGTCCGTACTCTAGGTCATCTTGTTTGATAGTATCGAGCATAGTTCTTTTAAGAAGAAGACTTATTCTAACTTAATAATAGTATTAATTAAGAATCTTAAATAAAAACGATTAAATAAGAAGCTTTCGAATAAGACAATTAATTTAGATAGTTCTTAGACGTATATTCTCTATTTATTAGACGTATACTATCTCTCTATTTACTACGCGTATATCTCTTCTAATTCGATTAGCAGTCACGCGAGCGCTAACTTAACAAGATAAATCTTCGTAACTCTAAATCTAAAAGAGAATCTTAAAGAATTATATTAGTAGTATATTATAATAAGATAAGTCTTTTTAAATCTTTTCTTTTAATTTAAATAATTTAATTATATTAATTTAAATCTTTTAAATCTTAATTAATTATTATATTTTTTTCTTATTATTAAAAATATGCTCTATATATTTAAGCATTTACGAGTAATTCTAGTTAGCTAATCTATAATTATCCTCTTAATACTCTATTATTGTATTAATATAGTATCTTATTTATCTTTTATAGATTCTTAAGTAATAAAATCTTTACGTTCACGTTTATATTTACGCTTACTTAACGACTATCGCGTTATTTAATCGACTATTATTATTACGAGCGTACTTCGTATTTCTTAATAATATCTATCTATATTAGTATTTCTTTATTAATATATTATTTCTTTTAAACTTAGCGCGTCTTAATAGATTCACTTAGTTATATATATATAATCTTCTCTCTTAATATATAGTATCATAATTTCAGACTAGCTCTACTAGTTCAGCTCTATCGACCTTAGCGCATTATAATATCTTTAGTATTTCACTATACATAGACACCTTTTGTTAGCAGCGAGCTTAAGAGAATAGTTATCGTATAAGCTCGAGAATCGTCGAGCGTAATCGAATCGCTTAATATACGCATATTAAGCGAATTCTTGACGTGAGAAGCTTAAGAGAGTTATATCTCAAAGTTTCTTATTTTTCTTTCTTAAGAATTAGTCTTACTATTAGATATATTATACGCAATATATATATCTTCGCTAAGTTCATATTGTTATACAATTCTAGTCTGTCTTATATATATTTATATTATATAAGTTAGTCTAACAATTTTAATTCTTCTTCTTATCGAGAGATAGCGATTCGAATTTAATATAGTAACAATCACTCGCTCGCAATCGCAACGTATCGAAAACGAAGCAGATTTATTTAACTCGTATATTATATTTAAAGAATAATTATAAATAATAAATCTAAACGAATTAGATTATATCTTTAACGTGAAATTCGAAGATTAAAGATAGTCGATATCTGCTTTAAGAAACGATATTATCGATTTAACTTTAAACGAGCGATTAACTTAGATAACTTAACGTCGAGATTAGTTACTAAAAAGACGATAACTAAATAATATTAATAAAGAGATCAATGTTCTTCAAGAAGAAGAATCGTTAAGTGAACGAGATTAAGACGATATCGAATCGAATATATCGAATACTCGTCGTGACTCTTCTAATGCTCGAGTAGAATCAAAACGTTATTTAAATATTAAATTAATATATATCACAAAACGACGAAGTGTTAAATCAAAGAATCTTAACGATTATTATAATAAATCGAGATGAAAGCATCGTAACTAAATACGAGACGTCGAAGTTATATTTATAAATGTCTCAGCGTATTTCTTAAACGATCACGATAAAATTATTTAATATATATAATATCTAGCGAAAGATGTTAAGAAATAGTAATATAACGAACGAGAAAAGAATTCGATCAAGATAAGAAATTAAGATCACTTCGTTTCTTTTTTACTTAATAAAATATAAAATTTAATTAATCGATAGCTGAAGATAAACATAATCTATATAAATGCGCGACAAAGATTATCTCAATTAGTAACTCAATTCGAGATTTATCTTTTTAATCTTAAGATATAGTCATGATGTGACACCAGTCAAGTCACCAGTCTAGTCAGCTATGCGATAGCCGATAGGCGACAATCTCTGAATCCCTTAAGAATCTGACGATGCTCATATTCTTTCTGATTTTCTCATCTTTCGTCTTGATCTTTATCTTAGTTCTAGTCATAGAGAATAAGATTTCTCTTATTAAGTCTCGTTTTCTAATATTATAAAAGATCGAATAATCGATTTAACGCTTCTACGCGTAGAAAATCAAACCTCGCAAGATAATAAAATCCTTTTAAATCTCGACGCTGATATTCTTTCTTCAGATCTTGATGCTGAAATTCTTTAGGTCTTGAAAACCCAGTCCCGTCAACGATTCGATCTCTTTATTGAGCATTTCGTGTCTCACCTTTCGTGTCTCGCCTTTCGTGCCTCGCCTTCCGCGTCTCTCGTCCAGCACGACAGTAAACTGCACATCTTATCCTTCTGATCCTAATCAGATGTTAGTCTTATTCTCCCGTCCGTGTCTCGCCTTTCGTGCCTCCGCTTCGACCTCTCGCCTGATTTAGTTCGACTATCGTATGTTATAGCAGTTCAACTGTAACTACGTAATTCTATTTTCAGATCTCGTCAAGTCTTTCTCGTCTCATTAAGTCTCGCTCTGGGTCAAATGTCAGTCTTCGTTAAAGTCTCGATCTTATTCTTTTATATCTCGTTCTCTTATTCTTCTTCATCTCGTCATAACTTTCGTATTAAGTCTTCGTCTCGCTCTCTTATTCTCGTTAATATTCTCTATTTTCGCTTATAATATCTTTAAAAATTCATCTTTTTTATAAAATTCGATAAAATTTTTAAAAGAGAGAGAAATTCTTATCTTATAACTAAGAATTAATTATATTAAAAAGAGATCATATATATCTATAGAGAGAAGAGAATATCTCTCGTACTCGATAAGAGAAGAGTATTATATAATGCAGAGTATCTATAATAGATACAGAGAAGAAAATATCTCTAGAGAGAAGAGAATATCTTCTGTTCAAGAGAGCACATCTATTAAGAAGATACACGTCTCGACGTCAAAAAAATTTCGAATTTCGTCTCGTCTTTGTCTCGCCTTCGTCCTCGTCTTCGCTCTCGTCTTTATTCTCGTCTTCGTCTCGTCTTATCTTGTTTTACTTCGCGAAAGCTCAGCCTTCGAAGGGAAAGCTACTGTCATGATGTAACATCAGTCAAGTCATCAGCCTAGTTAGCTATGCGATAGCCGACAGACGACAATCTCTGAATCCCTTAAGAATCTGACGATGCCTGTAAGGACCGTACTGTGGTGATAACCGTAGTGTAGTATGTAACGAAGGTAACAAGCTGAGGAGCAACTATGGACTGGGAGGGACGCCATATATGTATGGCGGAGTGAACCTGTCAAGACACGCTAAGCCTAAAGGGGAAGTGTCAAGGCAGGTGTGTCAAGGATGCGAGGTACGCTCGTAACAATGCCCATATTCTTTCTAATTTCCTCATCTTTCGTCTTGACCTTTACCTTAGTTCTAGTCATAGAGAATGAGATTTCTCTTACCAAGTCTCGAGATTTATCTTTTTAGACTTAAGATATAGTTATTATCGTCGAACGAAACTCAACGAGTTACGACGTTAATAACGAGACTATTTTCGAAACTTCAAGACGATATCACTCGTACGAAATGAATAGTCTCGACGTAAGACGATCTTATCGCTTAGATTACTCGTTTAAAGAATATAAATAAGAGAATTAACGCACGCTCTTTATATAATAAACGAGATATAAATAATATCGATTCGAATACGAATTAAAGAAAAAATAAAGAAAATAAAAAAGAGAATAAACTTAATAATAACGAACGAGCGACGTAATCTCGTAAGAATAAAAAAGCTAATATCTCGCGTCGTTTAAACGAATATAAATTTCGAGATAAAACGTCAAAAAGCAAGAATTATTTAAAGATAGTCGAATACTATAATTATTATAAGAAGAGACATTATGTAAACGAATATCGATAATTTAAAATAGACGACGTTAATCGTGTATCTATTGATAACGTTAAAAATATTAATATTTACGTTATCAAGTTATCTTCGTCAAAAAAAGAAAGACTCTTATTAAAGACTTCTTAACGACGAGAGTAAAATAAGAAATTATTTCGACACTTAGTATAATTTTCTTAAAGAAAGTGATTATAAAAGATCGAGAAGTAATTCTAATATCGACTTTAATATAATTTAATAACGAGATCGAAGTTAATATAATTAATCAACGCTTTGTTCTCGAATATAATCTCGAATTAGTCGAAGCGTCTTTGTCAAGTGTTAAATAAATAAATAATAACACGATCTTTTATTATGCTGTTTATCTTATATACTATAAGTTATAAGATAGTTAAAGTTATATAAAGCGATATTCGTATATCTTTTATATTATTATAAAAGAAGATAATTGTCAGAGACTTGACATAGAGCTAAACTAGCGATGTGGTGTTATATATGAATAGAATATTAACTATGTAAAGTAATTACAAGAAGTGCTTTATGCGTATCAAAGTAATGCTTCACTGCGAAGTTAACGGATATAACTCGTAGGGCTGGGACTAGTCAACCAGCCTAGAGTATAACACAGTAAGCAAGCAGATAAGTCAGTCGTCATGGGCTAGAATCGTGACAATAATTTATTCTTTATATTAAGACTATTAACATCAATAAATAAAGATATCGTATTTAATGTTGTTAAGAGAATCTAACGCTTTGATATCGATGCGTATACGTATAAAATACTTTTATTTTAAGATTTTATTAACGTATTAAAAAGAGAAAAGTTAATGTATACTTTAGTGATTATAGATATTTTTAATACGTCAGCAAGAAAATATCACATTAACGAAGTCTTAACGAATATATTATAATTATAGATCGTAGACGCTATTTTAAAATTGTTAAAAGAATTACGCGAATACGAAGACGTATTTTTAATCGAAGAAGTCGATCAACTTTCGTCGCACAAAGAACGTAATTATATTATTAAGACTATAGCGAAATCATTTTTTGATTTATTATATAATCTATTTAATATCGAATTAGCGACACTAAGAATATATCTAAACGATATCTTAACGAAAGACTGAATTTAATATTTAACGAGTTTAATAGAGTCTTTTATTCTTTTCGTATTAAAAAAGAATAACGATTTGCGACTATATATCGATTATCGAGAATTAAATAAAGTTACGATAAAAAATCGTTATTCTTTATCTTTGATTAATAAGACTTTAAATCGTTTAAATAAAGTCAAGAGATTCACAAAATTGAATCTTAAGAATACGTATTATCGTATTCGAATTCGTAAGGGCGATGAATAAAAGACTGCGTTTCGTACGCGTTATGATCACTTTAAGTATTTGATAATATTATTTAATCTAATTAACGCCTCTGCGATCTTTTAGACTTATATTAATAAGTCGTTAATGAATTTAATTAACAATTTTTGTGTTATTTATCTTAACGATATTCTGATTTATTCGAGTTCGTAAAAAGAATATTTGAATTATATTAAACAAGTGCTTGAGAGATTAAGACGTTTTAGTCTATACGTAAGTTTAAAGAAATATAAGTTTTTTATTATCGAAGTCGAATTTTTAAACTTCGTAATATTTATTAATAACGTCGTAATAAACAAACGTAAAATAAAAGTAATTTAGAAGTAATCGAGATCTAAGTTCTTTTATAAGATATAAATCTTTTTGAGCTTTATAAATTTCTATCGAAGATTTATTTATTATTATTTTTGAATTGTTAAATCACTTATAAACTTGTTAAAGAGAAGTATTAAGAAAATTAAGATAAAATCTTTTAATTAATCTATTGAGACGAAGAAGATATTTTAATAACTTTATAAAGTCTTTATAAAAGCGTCTCTTTTATATTACTTTAATTTAGAACTTCTTATTAGAGTGAAGACGAATACTTTAAATTTCGACTTAATAGACATTTTAACTTAGTTATAAAATAATAATAAATAATAACACTTAGTTATATTTTATTTTCGAAAAATAATTTTTATAAAGCGAGATTATAAGATTAATAATTAAAAGCTACTCGCTATCGTAATGATCTTTAAATAATAACGTTATTATGTAAAAGAAAGTTTTTATTCTATAAAAGTACTTACGAATTATAATAATTTAAAATACTTTATAAGAATAACGAGTTTAAATGAACGATAGATTAGATAAATAATGAAGTTATTAATGTTCGATTTTTTTATTACACATAGATTAGAAAAGATAAACTCAGTCAATACGTCGTTAAGACAATCTAATTATAAAAATAAAAACGAGTCGCTAAATCGACTATTATTAATGTTATAACAGAAATTAATAGCGATAAAAGATCTAATAAGTCTCATATTTGCTGTTATTCGAATAGCGTATAAATAAGATAAGAATTATAAATATACGAAGCGCAGCTCAAACGTTAAATTCCTCTTTACGATATATAGTTTAGACGTAAATATATAATATAATCTAGTAACTAACAATAAAAAAGAAGTAACTATTTAAAAGATAACATTTATAAATTTGATAATAACTGCAATTCAAGAGACTCATCTTAATGTTATATATTCTTCGAGATTTAAAGAACTTTTAACTGCGAGAGCAGAGAGTTCAAGCGAGATATTTATTTAAAATATACGTAACGTAGCTGTCGCGTAGCTTAATTCTATTATTAAGACTATTAATTATAAACAGCTCGTCTCACGCTTAATAGCTTATATTGCGATAATAAGCGAAACGACATATAATCTCAATAACAAGTTCATCTTCGAGCTTATTAAAGCACTTCAATTAAAAGATTCTTATATTTAATAACGAAGAGAAGACGAAGCGTAGAATAAGCGAAAGAATAACGTCGAAGCTTAAATATAAAATAGTTAAGAACTATTAAGATATAAGAATATATTATACGTTTTCGAAGAGACTTTCGTTCGCGAAGAGCTATTAAGACGTTATTATAACGATTTCTTAATAAGATATTTCGATATCGATAAGACACTAAAATTGATAACTAAAAAATATTATTAAAATAGTATTAAGATAGACGTAAAATTATATATAAATATATATAATATCTATTAGAGAGTAAAGATAAAGCGATATCGTTTATATAACGAGCTAAATACGCTTTCTTAATCAAGTCGTTTTTAAAAGAAAATTATAATAAATTTTATTATAAATCTTTCTTTAAGTCGACGCAGAGACTACGTTTACAATACGATTCTTATAATCGTCGATAGATATATTAAAATAATAAAATATCTATTAATTACAAAGAAAATCAATATCTTCGATCTCGAATAACTACTCATAAAAGAAATCTTTCTTCGATTTAATTCATTAACAGATATAATTATCGATCGTAATTTTATGTTTATAAGTGCGTTTTAATCGTAAATTTAATATTAAATAAAGATAAAACGTAGATTAAGCATTATCTTTTATTCTTAAACTAATAATCAAATTGAACGATAAAATCAAATCTTAAAATATTATCTTCGAGTTTTTATAACGAGCAACAAAACGACTAAGCGAATCTCTTATTTATAGTCGAGTATATCTATTAACAAAGTCAATATAAGACGTTAAATTATAATTTATTTTATATAATATATAATTATAATCTCGACTTTTGTTAGACTGACTTATATAATATAGATATATATAAGACAGACTAGAATTGTGTAGCAATGTGAACTTAGCGAAGATATATATATTGCGTATAGTATATCTAATAGTAAGACTAATTCTTAAGGAAGGAAAATAAGAAACTTCGAGACATGGCCCTCTTAAGCTTCTCACGTCAAGAATCCGCTTGACATGCGTATATCAAGCGATTCGATTACGCTCGGCAATCCTCGAGCTCATGCGACAGCTGTTCTCTTGATCCCGCTGCTAACAACTTTAATTTGAGAATCGAGAACGATTCTTTTTAAAGAAAGATATTAATAGCGAAAGAACGTGTAAAAGAAATTTATACGTTACGAGAAGAACTTACGAAACGTTAATAAAAAGTATTCGAATCGTAAGCGAAGATATATAATAAAAAGTATTAAGCACAATTCTTTTAAGAAGAAGACTTAATAATATTATTAATTAAGAATCTCAAACAAAAACGATCAAATAAGAAGCTTTTAAATAAGATAATTAATTTATTTATTATTCGAAATATCGTAAATAAGTAAGCTTATCGATTAACGCTTTTATTAATTTATCGTATATATAATATTTTCTATATGTTATTATTAAAACTCTATCGTCGTAAAGATAATAATATAATATTAATATATATAATAGCGAGATTAATAAATTATAAAAAAGAATAAAAGATCGAAAAGATCTTAAATAAGCGAAAGCGCAAGAGTGAGATAAAATATCTTATTCGTTAAATTAAATATTCTTATAAATACGATTAATAAGTATTAAAAAAAGATATAAAATATTCATAAAAGTTACGAGACGCTTTTAAAAAGTTAAAAAAGCGAAGACGAAGAGTACGATAAACGTATAAAAGATAATATCTCGAAGAATAACAATTCTAAAATTGCTTAAAGATATCTTAATAAATAAAGATATTTAAAGATTAAAGAGAATCGAAAAAACGTAATTTATAAATAGCGTAGAGTATATCTATTATATTTAATTTAAAGATCAGACGTATCAAAGATATCGACGTAAGATTAGATTACTTCGCCTCTTATATTATTTCGTCTTCGTTCACTTAATTTCTTTCGTTATTATTCTTATTCTCGTTCTTCTCCTTCTCGTCGTTCGTATTAACTCTCTAAATAATAATATTTATATTTAATTTCTTTAATTCTCTAATTCTAATTGCGACGAAATTAAAGAGAGAGACGATAAAAGACGTAAAGAAGACGAAGACTTCGTCGAGAAAAGACGATTCGAAGACGTTAATCTCGTCGACGAAGACTTCGTTCTTATCGTTATTATCGTCATTAACTTCATAATTACAATTGTTACGATTGCTATTACTATTATTACTACTATTACTACTACTACTGTTATTAATATCGTCGTTAATATTGTTCTTCGTCGATAAGAAAGAATCGTTAGACGTCTAAGACGTCTTTAAATTTATGAGAAATAGACTTATTTAGCGAATCGTTAGCGCAGCTATTATATGCTTAAAACGTCTCTTAAACGTGAAAAAAATATATTCTCAATCGAAGAATATCGTAATATTCTTTAGAGTCGTGATAATTCGTCGAAGCGACTTAACTTAATTTAACTAAATTATTAATACGTTCGACTTTTTCTTTCTCTCAAGACGATTCTAAACTCGCTCATAACGAGATAACTTAATGTTAAAGACTTTCACATAGACAGTCAAAAACGACTCGCTGACATATTATAAATGTTTATATATTCACTCGCGACGAATAATACGCTCGCGATAGACGCGACGTCGTAAAAGATTATTCGTTAAATATTGAATCTCTCACGCAGATAAAATCTTAAATTGAGATCAATAGATGCTTTAACTATATTTGAACTATAAACTATAAATGTTTATATATAAACTTATAATCGACTCGCAGATCGACGCAGTAAGCACACTTTCGTAATATCTTTTTTATCTTCGCGCAAATAATATTATAATTATTCGACATATATTAATCTATTATTCGAAGACAACGACAATAAAAGTTTTTAATTAACGTCTTTATTCGCACGAAGAATCGATTAATAATATTATAAGAATAAAATTATAAACGTGTCAAAAACGTATGCGAAATTACGATTAATTTAATTTATTGTAGAGCGAAAGAGAACGTAGATCGAGAGATTAATCGTAGAAGCAATTTAAGTAATTATAATTAAATAAATAATACGATAATGTTTAATATAAGTGTAAAGAGTATAATATCTACGTTTAATAGCTATAAATTAAAAAAAAGAAAATTGTGTTTTACTAAAAGTAAAAGTTTAAAAAAATAAACTTATATATAACTTACGACTAGCGTATAACAATTATTCACGTCGCGTATTTATAATAACGACGACGCGATAGCGTAACTCACGACTCAAATAATAAGAGATATCAACAACGTCGATAAACTTCACGTCGTTTACGACTCTACGAATATTTTTATTTTCATATATAAGACGTAAAGATATTATAATCTACGCATTTCAAATTGAGATTTATAATATTAACGCGAAGCTAATTTAAAAGAACTCTTTTTCTTATATTCTCTCTGAGATTTAAAGAGTTTTAATAAGTCTATTTAAAGTAATAAATTCGAGAACGAATTCTTAAAGAAAGAAGATTATGTTAATAACGAATTTAAAAGAATAGCTATCGTATAAGCTCTGTTACGAGCGTACCCTGCGTCCCTTGACACCTCGTACCCTTGACACCTAAGCTAGCCCTATCGAGCCTAGTGTCTTGGCAGGTTCACTCAGCCATACATATATGGCTTCCCTCCCAGTACATAGTTGCTCCTTAGCTTGTTATCTTCGTTACATACTACACTACGGTTATCACCACAGTACGGTCCTTACAAGCTCGAAGATTGTCGAGCGTAATCGAATCGCTTAATATACGTATATCAAGCGAATTCTTGACGTGAGAAGCTTAAGAGAGTTATATCTCGAAGTTTCTTATTTTTCTTTTTTAAGAATTAGTCTTACTATTAAATATACTATACGTAATATATATATCTTCGCTAATTTTATATTGCTATATAATTCTAGTCTGTCTTATATATATTTATATTATATAAGTCAGTCTAATATCTTTATACTTGATATTTTATTTATTCTATAACATATCATATATTAATTCGATATCACGTTTAGACTCTAACATATAGTTATTTTATATCTAATTATCTTATTTAATATATTTATATAACTTAACTTTATATTATGACGAGATAAATAATAAGATGTCACGGTTCTAGCCCATGACGGCTAACTTACCTGCTTGCTTGCTGTGTTATACTCTAGGCTGGTCGGCTAGCCCCAGCTCTACGAGTTATATCCGTTAACTCCGCAGTGAAGCATTACTTTGATACGCATAAAGCACTTCTTATAACTACTCTACATAGTTAATATTCTATTTATACATGACATCACATCGCTAGTCCAGCTCTATGTCAAGTCCCTGACATAAGATAACTTAATTATAATTATAATAATGAAAGATGTCTATTATTCTATATGCTCTGCGGGTAGAAATATACGAAGCCAAGTCGCGCTAAGTGTTAGACTGACTTATATAATATAGATATATATAAGACAGGCTAGGGTTGTGTAGCAATGTGAACTTAGCGAAGATATATATATTGCGTATAGTATATCTAATAGTAAGACTAATTCTTAAGAAAGGAAAATGAAAAACTTCGAGACATGACCCTCTTAAGCTTCTCACGTCAAGGATTCGCTTGATATGCGTATATCAAGCGATTCGATTACGCTCGACAATTCTCGAGCTTATGCGATAGCTATTCTCTTGATTTCGCTGTTAACATGATCTTCTTTCTTTAAGAATTCGTTCTCGAATTCATTGCTCTAAATAGACTTATTAAAACTCTTCAAATCTCAGAGAGGACATAAGAAAAAGAGTTCTTTTAGATTAGCTTCGCGCTGACATTATAAATCTCAATTTGAAATGCGTAGATTGTGATATCTCTGCGCCTTGCGTATAAGAATAAAAATGTTCGTATAATCGTAAACGACGTAAAGTTTGTCGACGTTGTTAATGTTTCTTGTTATTTGAGTCGTGAGTCGCGTGATCGCGTCGTCGTCGTTATAAATACGCGACGTGAATAATTGCTATGCGCTAGCCGTGAGTTGTATATAAGTTTGTTTTTTTAAACTTTTTATTTTTCACAAAACACACTTTTCTCTATTCTAATTCACAGCTATTAAACGTAGATATCACACTTCTTATATATATATTAAATATTATCGTATTATCTATTTAATTATGATAGCTTTAATTGTTCTCTCGATTCTTATATTATTAGTCGTAAGTCTAAGCTTCTCGATTTTCGTATACGTTATTAACACGCTTTTAGTTCGTTCTCGCGACGCTTGTTGTACGATTCACTCGTATAGTGAAGCGTCTTTTAAAGAATTCGTATTGTCGTTATGCGCGTTGTGCTTGAGAGCACGACGTAGAGTCGTGCAATAACAAGTTCGATAACGAAGATAACAATTTAACACGATATGATAATTGTACGAAGAGAAAAGTCAACTGCGTGACTATATGTATTTCTATTCGAAACGCATTGATAGCGTAAACAAAATATGAGTTAATCGAAGTATTAATAGATTTTAGCAATTGTCGCGATTCGAACGTTCGCGAATAACGTGTTTCGTCTTCGAGTTAGATACGCTCGATCGATACGACGTCGCTAAGACTCGTATTATTATAACTACGTTAGTCGTGCGACGTTAATGCGTCAAGTTAAACGATTTGATAAGTTGTTCTTAGCGTATTAACGAATGTAGAATCGTTTAGATAAGTATAAGAAATTCGATATGTTAACGACGATTCTAGATTAGATTAGAACTCTACGCAATTTGTCGAAGACCCTTCGAGATATATATAATGTTATGCGCTTTTCGATATGTGCTTCGAGTTCGTTAACATCACGCTCTGATCATGTTAACGTTACTTTTAGACGAGTCTTTCGTCGCTTAATTTGATCTCTCTCTCTTCTTTATTAGACTTCTCTTCGTCGTCTTTTAACGATAATAATAACGAAGACGATAGTAATCACAACGATAACGAAGATAATAACGATTATAATAATGAGGACAATAACGATAATGACTGAGAGGACGAGACTTTCGTCGGCGAGGTCGACGTCTTCGAATCGTCTTCTCTCGACGAGATTCTCGCTTTCTCGACGTCTCTCGTCGTTTCTTTTATCGAGTTCGTCGTAGCTAGAACTAGAGAGTTGAAGAAACTAAATATAAATATTATTATTTAGAGAGTTGATGCGAACGACGAGAAGAACGAGAATAAGAATAATAACGAAAGAGATTAAGAGAATAAGAACGAGATAATGTAAGAGACGAAGTAATCTGATCTTGCGTCGACATCTTTGATGCGTCTAATCTTCGAATCAGATATAATAGATATACTCTGCGCTGCTTATAAGTTGTGTTTTTTCGATTCTCTTTGATCTTTAAACATCTTTTTTTGTTACGATATCTTCGAGCAATTTTAGAATCGTTATTCTTCGAGATATTATCTTTTATGTATCTATCGTGCTCTTCGTCTTCGCTTCTTCGACTTCTCGAAAGCGTCTCGTAGCTTCTACGAATATTTTATATCTTTCTCTAATACTCACTAATTATACTTATAAGAGTATTTAGTTCAACGAATAAGATATTTTATTTCACTTTTGCGCTTTCGCTTGTTTAAGATCTTTTCGATCTCTTATTCTTCTTTATCATCTATTAATTTCGCTATTATATATATTAATATCGTGTTATTATCTCTACGACGATAGAGTTCTAGCAGTAATATATAAAAAACGTTATATATGCGATAGATTAACGAAAGCGCTAATCGATAAGCTTGCTTATCTACGACATTTCGAATAATAAATAAGTTAATTATCTTATTCGAAAGCTTCTTGTTTGATCGTTTTTGTTTGAGATTCTTGATTGACAACATCATCAAGTCTTCTTTCTAAAAGAATTGTGCTTGATACTTTTTGTTATACGTTTTCGCTTGCGATTCGAATACTTTTTATTAACGTTTCGTAAGCTCTTCTCGTAACGTATAAATTTCTTTCACACGTTCTTTCGCTACTAACATCTTCTCTTAAAAAGAATCGTTCTCGATTCTCAATTTAAAGTCGAGATTGTAGTCGTATATTACATAAAATAAACTATAATTCAACGTCTTATATTAACTTTATTGATAGATATACTCGACTATAAATAAGAGATTCGCTTAGTCGTTTTGTTGCTCGTTGCAAAAAACTCGAAGATAGTGTTTTAAGATTTAATTTTGTCGTTCGATTTAATCATTAATTTGAGAATAAAAGATAGTGCTTAGTCTACGTTTTATCTTTATTTGATAACAGACTTACGATCAAAACGCACTCGTAAACACAGAATCACGATTAGTGACTATATCTTTTAATAAGTTAAATCGAAGAAAGATTTCTTTCATGAGCAGCTGTTCGAGATCGAAGACATTGATTTTCTTTGTGATTGATAGATATCTTATTATTTTGATATATCTATCGACGATTATAAGAATCGTATCGTAAACGCAGTCTCTGCGTCGACTTGAAGAAAGATCTGTAATAAAATTCATCGTGATTTTCTTTCAAGAACGACTTGATTAAAAAAGCGCACTCAGCTCGTCATATAAACGATATCGCTTCACCTTCACTCTCTGACAGACATCACATATATTTATATATAATTTCACGTCTATCTTAATACTATCTCAATAGTATTTTCTAGTCATTAGTTTCAGTGTCTTATCGATATCGAAATGTCTCGTTAAGAAATCATCATAATGACGTCTCAATAGCTCTTCGCGAACGAAAGTCTCTTCGAGAACGTATAACATGTTCTTATATCTTAATAGTTTCTAACTATTTTATATTCAAGCTTCGACGTCACTCTTTCGCTTGTTCTGCGCTTCGTCTTTTCTTCGCTATTAAATATAAGAGTCTTTCAACTGAAGTGCTTTAATAAGCTCGAAGATGAACTTGTTACTGAGATCATATATCGTTTCGCTTATTGTCGCAATGTGAACTACTAAGCGTGAGACGAGCTGTTTATAATCAATAGTCTCAGCAATAGAATTAAGCTACGCGATAACTACGTTACGTGTACTCTAAATAAACATCTCGCTTGAACTCTCTACTCTCGCAGTTGAAGATTCTCTAAGTCTCGAAGAATATATAACATTAAGATAAGTCTCTTAAATTGCAGCTATTATCAAATTTATAAGTGTTATCTTCTGAGCAGTCACTTCTTCTCTATTGTTAGTCACTAGATTATATTATATATTCACGTCTAGACTATATATCGCAAAGGGGGGTTCAACGTTTGAGCTGCGCTTCGTATACTCATAACTCTTATCTTATTTATACGCTATTCGAATAACAGCAAATATGAAACTTATCAGATCTTCTATCGCTGTCAATTTCTGTTACAACGTTGACAACAGTCGATTTAGCGACTCGTTTTCACTCTTATAATCAGATCGTCTTGACGACGTATCGACTGAATTTGTCTTCTCTGACCTGTGTGTAATGAAAAAATCAAACATTAATAACTTCATTATCTATCTGACTTGTCGCCTATTCAAACTCGTTATTCTCATAAAGTACTTCAGATTGTTATAATTCGTAAGTACTTTCATAGAATGAAAACTCTCTTTCAAATAATAACGTCACTATTTGAAGATCGTTACGATAACGAGTAGCTTTTAATCATGAATCTCATAATTTCGCTCTACAGAAATCATTTTTCGAGAATAAAATGCAACTAAGTGTTATTGCTTATTATTATTTTATAACTGAGTCAAAATGCCTATTAAGTCGAAATCTAAAGTATTCGTTTTCACTCTGATGAGAAGTTCTGAATTAAAGTGATATAGAAGAGACGCTTTCGTAAAGACTTCGCGAAGTCGCCGAAATGTCTTCTTCGCCTCAACAGGTCAATCAAAAGATTCTATCTTGATTCCCTTGATACTTCTCTTAAGCAAGTTTGTGAGTGATTCGACAATTTGAGAGTAATAATAAATGAATCTTCGATAGAAATTCACAAAGCTCAAAAAGATCTGCATCTTATAAAAGAACTTAGATCTCGATTACTTCTGAATTGCTTTCACTCTGCGTTTGTTCATTGTGACGTTATCGATAAATATTATAAAGTCTAAAAATTCGACTTCTATGATGAAGAACTCACATTTCTTCAAACTTACGTATAGACTGAAACGTCTTAATCTCTCAAGCACTTGCTTGATATAATCTAAATGTTCTTCTTGCGAACTCGAATAAATTAGAATATCGTCAAGATAAACAACGCAAAAATTGTTAATTAGGTTCGTTAACGACTTGTTAATGTAAGTCTGAAAGGTCGTAGAGGCGTTGATTAGGTCAAATGATATTATCAAGTACTCAAAGTGGTCATAACGCGTACGAAACGCAGTCTTTCACTTATCGCCCTTACGAATTCGAATACGATGATACGTATTCTTGAGATTCAATTTTGTGAATCTCTTGACTTCATTTAGACGATTTAGAGTCTCACTAATCAAAGATAAAGAGTGACGATTTTTTATCGTGACTTTGTTCAACTCTCGATAGTCGACATATAGTCGCAAGTCGTCGTTCTTTTTTAATACGAAAAGAATAAGAAACTCTGCTGAGCTCGTTGAATACTGAATTCAGTCTTTCGCTAAGACATCGTCTAAATATGTTCTTAGTGTCGCTAACTCGATGTTAGATAGATTATATAGTAAATCAAATAATGATTTCGTTATAGTCTTAATAACATAATCACGTTCTTCGTGCGACGGGAGTCGATCGACTTCTTCGATTAAAAATACGTCTTCGTATTCGCGCAACTTCTCTGACAATTTTGAAATAGCGTCTGCGATCTGCGATTGTAATGTGTTCGCTAAGACTTCGTCAATGTGATGTTTTCTTGCTGACGCATCAAAAATATCTATGATCACTAAAGTATATATTAACTTTTCTCTCTTTAATGCGTTAGCAAAATCTTAAAATGAGAGTATCTTATACGTATACGCATCGACATTAAAGCGTTAGATTCTCTTAGCAATATTAATTACGATATCTTTATCTGTTAATGCTAATAGTTTTAATATAAAGAATAAATTATCTTCTTTTACGATAATATAAAAGATATACGAACATCGCTTTATATAACTTTAACTATCTTATAATTTATAATATACAAGATAGACGATATAGCAAAAGATCGTATTATTATTTATTTATTTGACACTTGACAAAGACGCTTCGACTGATTCGAGATTATGTTCGAGAGCAAAGCGCTGATCAATCACATTAACTTCGATTCCGTTGTTAAATTGTGTCGAAGTCGACATTAGAGTTGCTTCTCGATCTTCTATAATCACTTTCTCTAAGAAAATTATACTGAGTATCGAAATAACTTCTTATTTTGCTCTCGCCGTTAAGAAGTCTTCGACGAGAGTCTTTCTTTTCTCGACGAAGATAACTCGATAATATAAGTATTAATATTTTCAACGTCATCGATAGACACACGATTAACGTCGTCTGTCTTGAGTTGTCGATATTCGTTTGCGTAATGTCCCTTCTTATGACAGTTATAGTATTCGACTATCTTTAGATATTTCTTGCTTTTCGACGTTTTGTCTCGAGGTTCACCTTCGTTTGAGCGACGCGAAGTATTCGCTTTCTTATTCTTACGAGATTGCGTCGCTCGTTTATTGTTATTAAGTTTGTTCTCTTTCTCATTTTCTTTGTTTCGTCTTTGATTCGTATTCGAGTCGACATCGTTTGTGCCTCGTCTATTATGTGATGAGCGTGCGTTAACTCTCTTATTCGTATTCTTCAGACGAGTAGTCTGAGCGATAAGATCTTCTCGCGTCGAGACTATTTATCTCGTGCGAGTAATATCGTCTTAAAGTTTCGAAAGAAGTCTCGCCATTAACGTCGTAACTCGTTGAATTTCGTTCGACGACGACAACTGTGCCTCGAGGCTGAAAAGATAGATTTCAAATTAAGTTACTAATTAAGATAATCTTTGCCGCGCATTCGTATAGATTATGTTTATCTTCAGCTATCGATTGATTAAATTTTATGTTTTGTTAAGCAGAAAAGAGACGAAGTGGTTTCAGCTTTCTATCTTGATCGAATTCTTTTCTCGTTCGTTATGTCACTGTTTCTTGAGATCTCTCGCTAGAAATTATATATATCAAACAATTTTATCGTAATCGTTCAAGAAATACGCTGAGGCATTCATAAATGCAACTTCGACGTCTCGTATTCAGTCACGATGCTCTCGTCTCGATTTGTTATGATAATCGTTAAGATTCTTTGATTTAACACTTCGTCGTTTTGTGACATGTGTTAATTCAATATTTGAATAACGTTTTGACCCTGCTCGAGCATTAGAAGAGTCACGACGAGCATTCGACGTGTTCGATTCGATATCGTCTTGATCTCGTTCATCTGACGATTTCTCTCGTTGAAGGGCATTGATCTCTTCGTTAATGTTATTTAGTTATCGTCTTTTTAGTAACTGATCTCGACGTTGAGTTGTCTAAGTCAATCGCTCGTTTAAAGTTAAGTCGATAACATCGTCTTTCGAAGTAGATATCGATTATCTTTGATTCTCGAATTTCACGTTAGAGATATAATCTGATTCGTTTAGATTCACTATCTGTGACTATTCTTCAGACATAATGTGCGAGTTGAATGAATCTGCTTCGTTTCTGATACGTTGCGATTGCGAGCGAGTGATTGTTATTATACTAAGTTCGAATCGTTACCCCTCGATGAGAAGAAGAATTAGAATTGTTAGACTGACTTATATAATATAGATATATATAAGACAGGCTAGGGTTGTGTAGCAATGTGAACTTAGCGAAGATATATATATTGCGTATAGTATATCTAATAGTAAGACTAATTCTTAAGAAAGGAAAATGAGAAACTTCGAGACATGGCCCTCTTAAGCTTCTCACGCCAAGGATCCGCTTGACATGCGTATACCAAGCGATCCGATTACGCTCGGCAATCCTCGAGCTCATGCGACAGCTGTCCTCTTGGTCCCGCTGCTAACACTAAGTCTAATTAAGTGAATCCAGCACAAAGCATGTCTTGACGTATCGTGATAAATACTTATAAAAAGAAAAAAAGATCATGTTCTCATGACAAAATGTATATATATTAAATATTAAGAAGAAATCGAAGCTGTAGAGCTAACTTCTGATGTGAATTTCACATTTCTTTGATCGCAAATTAATAATAATGCGTGTAATTCTTATAATTATATCGATGATTCTCGTCTGCTAAGACTCAATAAATTATAGTCTCATTGTTTATTTGATCGTTATACGTGTTATTATAGCGACGAGATGTATACTCTAAAGAATAATATATAGACGTCGCATAATAGCTATTAATAGACTTATTATATTTTTGTTATTCTTTTTTATTAGTTTAATATATCTACGATGAACGAGACTACTCAGATTCTATTGAAGATGAATTTGAGCTCGAGAACGAACGATATGAAGATCTCGATAATTACTAATATGAAGTTCTCGAAGACTACTGAGAATATCTAAAAAGTGAATCTAGAGAACGCGATTTGTCGAATATAAAATATACTTAAAATCAGATCTCTTGACGCAATTAAACTTGCTTAATGAATAATGTTAGCTCTAAATTAAATAAATTCAAATCTCGTTATAAATCTACTTCGAAATAATGAAAAGTAGTTATAAGATTATTCTGTTACGCTCATTTGAGATTATTCGTAATTCTTATAACGTTCTAAATATAGATCGTTGTATTCTTTTTATTTAATATATTCTTTCGCGTATATTAAGCTGCTTTTAATCAAGATATCAACTTCGTATAATTGAGCTCGAATCGCTCTATCAATGCTTGATATTATAACTCGATTAATGTGTTAATGTTATATGCAAATTTGATATGCTTCTGAATCTCGTAGTGATATTAATTAAATGCTTTATCTTTGAGTAACGTGGTTAGATTTGTTTAAATCAATTTGACACTCTTATTGACGGTAATATTAGTTATTCGATTCGTAAATGCATAGACGTTCTCGTTATCGTTAAAGTATTTAATTCTCTTAGATCTCTATCTCTTATCTTCTTGAGTGACTAATTAAGCTATGAAAATTAAAGTTGTTAAAGATTACGAAGACTGTTACGAAGTAGAATTAGAAGATCTAAATTTAACTTTTAATACTTTTAATCGTGTTATAATATCAACTTTTATAGCTCTTATCTCTTTTATTAACTATTAAAGTATTATACTATCAAATATAAAAGAGAAGATAATTTGATTAGCGAAATTTTAATCTGCGAAGAATTCTTGCTGCTATAATTGCTTCTGATCTCTAATGTCTAATAAAATTATAATAGTGTTATCGATAAACCTATCAAAAGAATCGATTTAAGACGAGATGATGTGTTAAAAGATATTCGATAATAACGAGTGTATAAGAGAGTCGACTTGAAGCGTTATACTATTAGAATTTAATATAGACTTTGCTTAAACGTTTAAAATAACGTCTGAATATTCTATGACTCTTTAAGTGCAGAATTAGATGTTGTTATTATTTGTTACGAGACAAATAATAAGATAACTTAATTATGATTGTGATGATTAAAGATATCTATTATTCTATGTGCTCTGCGAATAGAAATATGCGAAGTCAAGTCACGCTAAGTCTAATTGAGTGAATGTTCTGAGCATGTCTTGACGTGTCGTAACA
The DNA here is from genome assembly GCA_022315425.1 of Pseudevernia furfuracea. Taxonomy (NCBI): domain Eukaryota; kingdom Fungi; phylum Ascomycota; class Lecanoromycetes; order Lecanorales; family Parmeliaceae; genus Pseudevernia; species Pseudevernia furfuracea. The sequence goes on from JAIUPT010000050.1 coordinate 1,648,032, forward strand.
TATATTAATTCTAATAGTATTTACGTTCGTATTTATAAAATTAACGATATAAAGTATACGATTTTATATCTATAACTTCGTTAATTATTTTTATATTTTTAGACGAATTTTTTCTTACGATAAATTAAAAAATACGTTAACACTTCGATAACGATTATTAGCGTTATTTTTAATTGTCTTCGATATCGACTTCGCTTATTTACTAACCGAAAAGATATAAAATAAAATAAGATATTAATCTCTTATATCATATCATGATATGAAATAATATAAGATCTCTAGATTCTATATCACTATGAAATGATATGAGATTTTACTAGTATTATATCATGAAACGATATATCTCTAGAATTTTCTATAGAATATTCTATTTAACTGCTGAGAGTACTACTAAGAAGTATTGCTGACTAGAATAATGACTAGAATAGTAATGCTGAGAATATTGCTGACTAGAATAGTGATGCTGAGAGTACTGCTGAGAGTACTGCTGAGTGTCGCATTAAGTGTCGCATTGAGTGTCGCATTAAGTGTTTCGTTAAGTGCTTTTGTTTGGCCGAAGGCCATGACTGTCGGCAAGGGATGTCGAAAATTGATCACCGAATCATTGTTCTTCCGCGCCGCGCATCCCACCACTTCAACACTATTCTAGTCATTATTCTAGCCAGCAGTGCTTCCAGTAGTAAGGTACTCTTAGTATCACTATTCTAGCTAGTAGTACCCCCAGCATCATTATTCTAATCATTATTCTAGCCAGCAGTATTCGACCTAGCGCAACTTTCTTCGCACACAAGTGTGCCCTGATTCTAGTCATTAATCATTATTCTAGTCAGCAGTACTCCCAGCCTCACTATTCTAGTTAGTAGTGCTCTCAGCATCACTATTCTAATCATTATTCTAGTTAGTAGTACTTCTAAGCAGTGCTCCCAGCAAAATTCTTATCTTATTCGCCACATGGGATATCCCACCTAGAATATCCCATGGGATATTCCTGGTTTATATCGTCCCGTGGGATATCCCACTTTGATATCGTCTCATATCTTTATAAAGGTATGGTATCTGACCCCCTCGATCTCATATCATGGTATGGCATGAGACCAGTTGGGATGAGATATTCCGTGGGATATATCATATCTTTTCGGCCAGTAACGTCAATAGATAAGCTTCGTCATCTTAACGACTTCGAATCCTTTTCTTTAAAAGATAAAGAAATTAAAACTATAAAAGACTAGATTTATTAACGATAAGCTAATAAACTCAGAGTATTAAAAGACGTAAAGTCGTAATAAAGTTTAATAGTGTATATTGATAGTAGAACTAGTTTCTAAAGGATTCGTACTTTAAAACTCAAAGACATGTCAAATAATAATAACACCTTGTCAAGCCCATCAAGAGGACGGGATAGCCCATCACGGGGGGGGATCCTGAACCCTGAAAGAAAGCCCCACCAAATCCCATGAGCAGACGGCTCAATGGCGCTTACAGCATTACGGCCTGACATTCGGAAACTTTCTCGGGTGGATTGGTAATCGATGGTAGTGATCAGACAAATACAAACAGCGGTATGTGCAAACGAAAAATCTGACAGCCGACTTTGGAAATATTGATGACAACCGGACGCATCCATATAAAGTAAAAGCCGTATTGCACCCTTCTTTCAGGAAGTTACAAGGCGTCTCTCCTAGGTTATTGAGTGTACCCGTAAGGTTAAGACCCACGCGATTGACAGTAGCACATGTTCCGTTTTATGATTACATCGATTAACATCTAGATAGCTTAGGGCATCATCTCCGTTATTATTGCCTAGGCTTTCAGATCTCCTCCTTGAACGGATTCAAGGATACCTCCAATAAAAAATGAGTGTGTCCCTGAAAGAGGCGTCGAACAAGGACTGGCGGGAAGGTCAAGCCCAGACGAAGTCTCCTCCAGTAAGAACATTGTTTTCATATCATCTGGAGTAGCAAGAATGGCAATAATGTTGAATTTGGCAGGTTCGACCCCGATTCGCCTTACTGGCTCTTGTCAAAACACTCTGGCTTTTTACCGAGAGCGACTTTGCAACTTTTGTATTTCCCGACACATTGTTCGGGATTGCCGCCGCGCTCTCCGGTCCCCGCTTGACCAACAATGCCTCTCCTGACCTTCTAAAAGTCTTAAGAAGACTGCCGTCCGTTATCCTATGGAACTGGTTGAACCTTCTCATCTTTGACCTCGCCAACCAGAGGCACCCAGAATCTGTGGTTGAAGATACGGTCAACAAGCCATGGAGACCGCTACCATCCGGCCGTATCAGTATCGCCCAAACCCGGCGCTTGCTTTTGTTCGCACTTCCAGTCGTACTGGGCATCAATTATTATCTTGGGGCTTGGGAGGAAACGGTATTACTGTTTACTTTGACCTGGATATATAACGATCTTGGCGGGGGAGACGATGGCTTTATTGTTCGCAATCTTGTCATTGCTGTAGCTTTTTCTCAGTACAATAAGGGGGCATTACGCGTCGCTGCTCGTATAGGCTTCTCGGTCCCCCCAACAGCATGGTGGTGGCTGTGCATCACGAGTGGCGTGATCGGAACGACGATGCACATTCAAGATCTGAAAGACCAAGAGGGAGACCGCGCCAGGAACAGGCACACTGCTCCCTTAGTTCTCGGTGACGGACCAGCACGATGGACAATTGCGATCCCGACGGCAATCTGGTCCGTTGCATGCCCGACTGTCTGGCAGCTCGACTTTCTGGGCTACGCTTTGCCCGTCGGTGTCGGGATGATCATCGTCATCCGAGTGTTGTTGTTGCGCGGGTTCGTAGCCGACAAGCGCACGTGGTGGTTGTGGACAGCGTGGACGGGAATTATATGGATGACCCCCCTGTTAAAAGATTACAGCGTTTTTGCTCGGTTTCTACAAAGTATAAAAACGGGATAAGAAAATGTAAAGCAACCACCAAGGCAAGCACAAGATTGGGCTTTTCTGCGCGCGTCCAAGGAGAGCTTGTATTTGATCATGCTCACAGTTGTTGTTCGGATCCAACTGATGCCTTTTTCCACAACGACTCGTTGACGGAGAACTCTGTTACACAAGAACACTCTCACCGATTGACTTGATCTGTCATATGAGTCTAGTGCATCCTTCGCACTGGCATTCTTCGGAGAGAAGAAGTACATCTTGGTAAGGTAACACTTGAGGTATCATGATAGGCTTGGTACCTCTGCATCGAAGAAAAGCGTCTTTGGTCTACAGGTAGCAGATCATGACTCAGTCATGTCGAATCATGTTTATGACCTGAAGAGGACGAGATTATGATTAGAGCCTAGATTCCTTTGCAAAAGGGACCGGATCACTTGGTGTTCCGCTACGGCGCGCAAGCCTGTCCGGGCCGGTTTTTCGCTATCCACGAAGCCAAAGTCGTCAAGAAGACGCGTATCATAGTAGCGTTGTTAGAGTTGATTAAGTAAGGTAGTTGTAATAGATTCGATTTCTATTGACGCTAATATAATGATATTGTGATGCTTTCCTTTTTCTAATAACGTCAATATCTCGAGTTATCGTAGTTTTCTTAAAGATTTAGGGTTCGATTTTCGATCTGATCTGGCTTAAGTGCAGCAGCAGTGCGTTTCAGTGATTGATCTCGTGAGGGTTCGCACTCGTTATGTGGATCGCGTTGTAGGGGTTGGTTTAGTAGTTGTAATAGGTTCGGTTTCTATTGGCGCGGGTATAATAATGGTGCTGCGGTGCTTTCCTTTTTCAGCAGTACTCGTAGGCCTGACTAAGCCTCGTATTCCAGTACTTAGCCGAATTACCGCTTCAATAACAATTATTTCTCGGCACTTCGCTATCTTTCAATGAACATGCAACCCCGGAAGTGCCACCGAAGCAACGGACGTGGCTGTCTCGCGCTGAATCCTTCTGAATCCTTCTGAATCCTTCTGAATCCTTCGCTGTCTCGATAGGCTTTGTGAAGCATGTAGATAAAACGAGAGGCTGCTCATATGCTGTTTTCCACACCATCCTAACTCCCGTTCTCCAGAAATTCGCCGAGCAAGATAAGCGCCTCTCTCTTGCATGTATCAATGAGCTTCATCACGAGATAAACACAATTCGCCGCTTCGTCGAAACGGCTCGGACGAGAGGGCCCTTGCACTCTAAGTGGGTAAGCATAACCCGCCCTCGCTGATCCTAATCCATCTCTTACCTGTCTGCACTAATCGATCACTGTCCGCATTCTTAGTCTTTTTCCTGCAACGTGACACCCGTGGACTTCCAAGTTTCACAGCGGAGATCAATGGCTTTGGGCTACATTGCTACGTTCGCAACAGGCGCCTTGTCTCATGTATGCTATTTCAATAGGGGCGAGCATCATTTTTATAGTGCTAGATACGTGCAAATATTCGCCACTGCGTTTGTTGCTGCTTTGATTCTCCTCTGCCAGTGGGGAGAGCCAAAAGGCAAGGCTCTTGCCCAAGTAACAGCAATCGCCGTCTTTTATCTCGTTGGTCTCTATACGAGTTTGGTCATATACCGCTCGCTTATTCATCCTCTCAACCAGTTCCCAGGGCCATTCGGGGCCAGAATTTCGAGTTTTTGGCTGTCAGCACATCTGAAAGACGGCGATGCCTTTCGACAAGTTCAGAAACTGCATGAAAAGTACGGCGCGTTTGTCAGGGTGGGATCTTCAGACTTGTCAGTAACGCATCCCAAGGCTGTCAGTGCCGTCTATGGTTTGGGCTCCAATTGTACGAAAGCGGCATGGTACGATCTCACGAAGCCTATGTTGTCTCTGCAAACGCTGCGTGTTAAAACTTTGCATGATCAGAGGCGGCGTATCTGGAGTCCAGCTTTCAGCGACAAGGCCCTTCGTGGATATGAGCAGAGAGTTCAGAAATATCAAAATATTCTTATAGATCAGATTGAGAGTTTCCACGGTCAATCGATCAATGTGAGCAAATGGTTCAACTTGTATAGCTTCGATATAGTGGGAGACCTCGCCTTTGGTACCTCATTCAAGATGCTGGAAGCGAGCGAAGAGCACTGGGCTATCAAGCTGCTTAACGAAGGCATCGAGCCACTTTCGTTCATGTTTCCAGTATGGTTCTTTAGGTTCATGACGACAGTTCCAGGACTCATGGGAGACTGGTGGAAGTTTACTGACTACTGCGCCCAAAGACTAGACGACAGAATGAGAGTAAGCTGCTCAGGTCGTCTTAAGGATTCAGATCAGTTAACCTCAGCTAGGCAAAAGTTGACAATCCCGATATCATGACGATGCTCTTGAACCCTTTGAAAGGATTAAAACCAAACCCACAAGAGCTGGCTATGCTAAGAGGAGACTCTCAACTCATCGTCGTCGCTGGAAGGTAAACACATAGTAGCCCTCAATAAGGAAATACTGCTTTGTGTGGTTGACTAACTTATTCGGAACTCCAGCGATACCACTGCTGGAACTCTAACCCACATTATGCTCGAGCTTACCCGACACCCGGAGCAAATCCAGAAGTTACGCGAGGAGCTTGCTTCATACATGCCAGATTCCAACACGGAGGTTTTGCACCAGGACATTGCCAACCTGGATCACCTAAATGCGATTATATATGAGACATTGTGCATGTATCCGCCAGTGCCTACCGCGCTGCCGCGTAAGACACCGCCAGAGGGGATCAAGATTGGAGGAGAGTATATCCCTGGAAATATGACGATTTGGTGTCCTCAGTATGCCATTGGGCGAAGTAGGTAATAGCGGCACAAGCACCTCGTTTGGGCTTGCGTATGTGTCCTGTGCTCACTTCTTTTCGCAGAAGAAGAGATCTATACACACGCGAGCGAGTTCGTGCCTGAACGCTGGTATCTGTACCCGGACATGATCAAGGAAAAGTCTGCTTGGGCACCATTCTCTACCGGTATGTCAGAGTACACAGAGCTACCATACGCTCAATTCGCTCTTTCTTTCTCTAATTCCCTTGTGCAGGTCCCTATGGGTGCATAGGCCGACCTCTCGCTCTGATGAATCTCCGTACGACTGTGGCACGTTTGATCATGAACTTCAATGTGAAATTTTCACAATCAAGTGATCAAAACAGTAGCATTTTCGAGGTTGGGATGAGAGAGCACTTCACCCTGTGTCCAGCGGAACTGAGGCTGTGCTTTGAGAAGCGGTGACTGGTGAGAGAAATTTAGTGAATGAATGAGCGAATGAGAGTAGGATCTTGGGTGCGTCGAGCCGCTCAAGGCAAAGAGACACAGAAAATTACATGGGGGGAGAAGAGGTAGCTTTAGAGCTGCCACTGTAAGCGGTTTACAATTATGTTTTGACAGAGGTCTTGAAGTACCTACATCTCAGAATAGAGCCAATGCTATGCTAAATGGTGTGTAAATAGATCCATCAATCTCATTGTTGCTTCACGAACGGGGCTGCGTTGCTCATGCCGTTGCTCTCTTCTTTGAAATATACGCTATCTCAAGAATGGCAGAAAATAATAATAAAATCAAGATCTATAAGTTTTAAATCTCGCGAAGTATAATTATTCTTATTAAGAAAGATAAGATTAGACGACTTGAATAGATACGTATATAATTAAATATCATAGTAGATGATATATTTAAACGACATTTCAGCTAATCGTAATTTTCTTCTTCAACATTCACTGAGGTCAATACTATCAAATTAAATAAGCAATTGTTCAACTTTCCCCAGCCAAGGACAAACTAAGGCAACAGAGTGAGATGGACCCAGAGGTCGAACTCGCTACCAAGGATACAACCCGTCATCGCCTCTATTATGCAAGAATTTCCCAGCATCCGCATCTCGCTTGCCGTCCACAATATCGAGCAAGCCGCGCGCGCTCCCCTCGCCCGTCGGCGCCCCCTGCTCCACTTTGGCCTGCCGCATACCCGCCAGATCCGTCACAACATAGCCCGGACAGAAGGCAAACACCTTGATCCCGTCCTTTTGGTACTCCCACGCATCGCACGCCACGAGCATGTTCAGCGCGGCCTTGCTGATCCGGTAGGCCTTGTAGTCCTCCTGACGAGCGGGAATGCCCACGTCAGAGCGTAGTCCGATCGAGCCGAGCATGCTGGATACGTATATCACGCGGGCTGTACTGTTGGCTTTTTTCAGCAGTGGGGCGAAAGCCTGTGTGACGAGGCCTGGCGAGATGGCGTTCGTCGAGAGAGTCTCACGAAGCACCTCCCGGTCGAAAGTGAGCGGGCAGATGCCGGCGTTGTTGATGAGGATGTCTAGCCGGCCCCACTGCGACGCAACGTCTTCCCTGGCCGCATCGATTGACGAGTCCGATGTGATGTCCAGCTGCACGAGGCTGATGGAGCCGGCGAGTTTCCGGCTTTGGATCTGCGCCAGGGCCGCTCGACCCTTTTCCAAGGAGCGGCTGCCCATGATAACATGGTAGTGTGATTGGGAGGCTAAGAGTGCGCATGTCTCGAATCCGATACCATTGTTCCCGCCTGTGATAAGTGCGACCACGGTCTTATCTGCCATTTTCGGGGGAACAAATTTTGCTTTGCAATTCTATTGGTTATGGTCATTGGTGGGAGGATGACTTGTTAAGCTGCAAGAACTCTGCGGCCGTAGGGCCAAGTGGCGTATGACGTAAAAGCAAAAGGTTTTTCTATGTTATATTATATATTAAGTAAGATTAAAAGTATCTAATATCTTTTAGAATAATATCAAGAAAATTATCTAAATCTCATATTATGTATTATATATTTTCGATCACTAAGTCTTATAATACTTCTTTTTATTTTATTAATATTCGACTCTATTTTATAGAGAGTTAATAAGTCTTAATATTATATATCGTATAACGAGTTTCTAATACTAAATATAAATTTAATAGACGTATTCTTTATAGAGAATAGATCTTATTTAAGAGTAGTATAAGTATTTATATTCTATTAGCGTTTCATCTTCTACTCGAATTAATATCTTTTAGAAATTGCTTATCTAAGAGGTTCACTGATTATAGATATTGATATCTACGACGTAAAGCTCATTTGATTAGGCTCGTACTATTGATCCTAGGAGGGATTAGGAAGTGATGAGAGGAAACTGGCTGGTAAAAAACGTACCATACTTCTCGTGTAGATCGGGCATCTCCTTGGTGCATGCATTTGGGTGTTTTGTTCTGTTCCAATTTGACGCATACAGTCTCTGTGTTCAAATGGCATCCTTGAAACTGACGTCTCGGGAAAGTCATTTTCCCAGCAGTCACCACGACGCGGAATGCGCGGTTGTACATGATCGTGGTGCCCTCGATGTATAGTTGACGGCCAGCTCGGAGTGTGGCAGTCTTCACCATCGCCTCGGTATTGGACCAGCCGTGCAACGCGCCGGGGGTAATCATTAATATTCAAATCCCCCAAATCTCTGTCTTGAGGACGTGACGGAGAGGCACGTAATCGTGATAGCCATCAAAGACTTGGATCTCCGGGAGGTCTGGCAGAAGATAGCCTAGGATCTTGTAGCGGACCTCGAGAGGTAATGCCGTCAGGGTGGACTGCTGGGAGGCGGTTTCCATATTCGAAGAAGAGTGGGTCGTTGTAAGGTTGGAGGCGGCTCCAGGTTAGATGAGTGCTGCTCGCCAGTGTGTTTTAATTGCGGTGTGGAGATTATTCCAAAGGTTGGAGGAAGGTAGGACCAGAGTCGGCCGAATTCAGGCGTGACGAATGAGGCTTAGTGGCAAGTGGGAGCCGATTGGTCGGAGAAGTGGCGAATTGTGAAAGCAGGTGTGTTAACAAAAAGTGTTTAGATGCTCGGTATTGGTAATGATGAATGCTGGCAACATCTACATACTTATCAGCGGCTTCATCCACTGAGGGGACTCGGCTTGCTCGGATTCCCTCGGAGCCAGAATAGAGAGAGTCGCCAATGCCACAAATGCCACAACTTTAGGAAGTCGTTGATTTTCGACGCTGAGAACAGGCTGTTTTGGGCCACTTGCATTGACCGTACCTATTTAAAATACTTTTACTATCATATGGTCACAAGTCTTTATTACGTGGAAAGAAGAAAGGAAGGAGGAGAAACGAGTGGAAGGTGCTTTTGTGTGGAGCGCGTTTAACGAGTGCGGTCATTGCGACATGCTGATGAGCAAGTTCATTGGATAGAGGTTACAACTTCGTGACTCGCGAGTTGACAAGGAGACGACATGAAGAGGGCAACTTGTAGATCCGACATCTTGTACACCTTTTATCCCCCTAAAGAACATATACTTATACATTCCCAAACACAACTCTAAAACGATGGCCATTTGTTGTAAAGACTCCTGTCCGGGCTAGAATGTTCCATTCGTTGTCAAGCCTTCCATTATACTACCTCGTCGGGGCTAAGGGCCTCCATCCTTCCTTTCCAGAATCTCTTACAGCATCGCAGCGCCTCCAACAACGGCAGCCAGTCCTCCAGCAACTGCCCAATCAGGCGCTAGCATCGCGGCGGCGGCAGCTTTAGTCGCAGCGGTGCTGGCGGAACTTGAGGTGGCGGTGCTGGTTTTGGAGGTAGCGGAGCTGGAGGTAGCGGAGGAGGTCTCTGTTCGGACACAGCGAGTATCAGTAACAGCTCCTTCGTAAAATTTGAACAGGGGAGGTTTTTGTTTACGCGAGCTTGCTATAGCTGAGGAGCCGACGGCGTCACCGGGTCCGTTATTGGTACTGCCACTGTCTCCACTACCGCTGGAACCGACTGGTGATTGGGGGATGGCGTAAGCAAAGGTGAAAAGAGTTAAGGCGACGAGGAATTTGAGGAGCTGCATTGTTGAGACGAAGGCAATAAATCGTTGTAGGTATTCGTAAAAAACGTGATTGATGCAAGAAGATTCTTTGAGCAAATGATCTGGGCTCGGAGGCTTCTGCAGCACTTAAGAGAGCGTAATCCGCCGCGTTGGACCTGTCAAAGTGGATGACGACATGGGATAGCTGAGTGACATTTCCGAAGGTGTCCATCATCATCAGCATTACCCGATGCCAGATTGGGGATATTGTCCAAAATGTAGATATGCAGATATGCAGATATGCTCCTCTTGAAGAGAAGGCCGAAAGCACGAGGACGAGACTGCAATTCTGATAGGTGGAGAATCCTATCTTGGACTGCCAAGATGGCTGCGTCTAGACGAAGCTTCGGACAGATCTCCGCGTAGTCCTGTCATGTGCAGCATGGGAATCTCTGCGATTGAAAGAATCTTATCGATGTCTCAGTGCTGGTACAGCGGATAGCTGCGGGAGTGGCGCAACCTTAGGATCTTCGTCCTTGCCACCTGAGCTTCCATCTTCAGCTAGTACTCTTTGGGATTCGGCACTCTCATTCATCCTCGGCATGTCAAAACGAGTACGAGTGCCGTGCTCATGCAAAATGAATTTGCATTCAGGCGGGTATATTTGAATACGGTTCATGTAATATCGAGACAGGCGTTCAACTTTGCTGATCGGCTCAGTCCTCAGTCACATCACAAAGCTCGAGGGGAAGAGACCTCCTGGCAACACTGCAGCAGGAATCTTTCTTTATTGCGAAGGCGATGAGTAGGTGTCCATGGTCTCTGTGATGGTCTTGGACTGGCTGAGTTATAGCAACCCCACAAGTTCGGGCACAGTGAAAAGAGGAGGGTGAGGAAAACAGGAAAGCAAGGTGTCAATATCGACGGAGACTATGCCGCAAGGAAAAGAGGACCTTATAGCCGAATAATGTGTTTGCTGGTGCAGTCCTGAGAGAAGAGTGACTTAAAATAAGCCATTTGAGGCCCCGCAACTAAATCGACAGGATCGATTGGTGTGTGCATGATTTAGGATAACTTATCCATAAAGTAGCGAACTCGTTTCTACTTAGTCATGACAGCTCGATATGGCTGAACTCAAACCATGGTGTAGACTCTCCCGTTGTCGTTGACATCACCAGTGCGTAAAAGCCAATGGCTTTCACACGAGTACTGTAATAAAGTACGTAACTAGACAATTTTTCAGAATGTGCTTCGTAGAGATTTGTAGGAGCTTGCCAAGTTGAACGACAAGTGCAAGCAAATCGCTGCACACGCAATCTATTCGAATGCGATTGCCCAACCAGCAGGATTGATCAATACTGGCGCAGGTAGTAATGTTGCGGCCCAGGTCTCAGGTGGCAAAATAGTTCTCTAGCCCGCGTTGCTAGCGTAGGTGACTTTTTTTTGGCAGTCTCCACGCTTATTTCCCCGCACTCCATCTCTTGTTTGCAGTCGGCAGCATCAACATCCGGACATTTTGCAGCGAATCGTAACCCTTATTCCACGGCGCCATCGACGCTATGACAGTAGCCCTCGAAACTTGGGACTGGCAGCCTTGCGACGGCCGAGATCCAGCTGCATTTGCCAACCACCAAGATCCCGCAATAGATCACGTTGCCCGCTCCTGCCTAGCTGTACGGCCGTACGAGATGTCATGATGTCAACTTTGAGAGCAAAAGAGCGCACAAGCTAAGGCCGTGCAGTAGGCAGAGGGATGGACCCAAACTTGAGGAAGGAACGAGTGTGGGGAGCCAGGGCTTCATATACTGCCCGTCTCCTCCTCCTGCAGGAACCGGTTTCTAAACACTCACCACCTAGCCAACTCCAATCACCGAAATATAGACCACTTAGACCGCCAAAGACAACATGCGTTTCACCCTTGCTTGCCTAGCTGGTCTCCTGGCCTCGGCGGTAGCCGCGCCAGTCGAGAAAAGAGCCAACACCTTGCCACCGGTAGATAGCGCTACCGACCAGTCTGTCCTACAACTGGCTCTCTATCTGGAACACCTCGAGCTCGCCTTGTATACTGGCGGGTTTGAGAACTTTACGGATGCTGAGTACACTGCAGCTGGCTTCCCAGCTGGCTTCCGTGAGAACGTTGGCGTGATTGCCTCGGTATGCTGCCTCATAGTACCTCACCATTAGAAGTGGCAGTGCTAACGAGAGTCTGTAAAAGCACGAAGCACAACACTCCGCTACCATCAGCGCCATTCTCGAGAAAGCCGGCTACACCCCCGTCCCAACATGCAGCTACAAGTTCCCCTACAACTCCCCTACATCCTTCGTCGATCTCGCCAATATGATTACTTCCGTTGGAATTGGAGCATACCTTGGAGGAGCTGAGCTGCTCACGGATGACCCAATGTTAGAGGTTGCTTCAGCAAGTATCCTTACAGTTGAAGCCCGGCACGACGCGTACCTCCGAACTGGCGTGGGTGCCTCACCGTTCCCTACTACCTTCGATACGGCCCTTACGGCTGTCTTCGCGTACAATCTCGCTCAAATGTTCATCGTTGAATGCCCACAGCAGTTGCCACTTCCCATTCTGCCCAAGCTAACACTGGAGTCGCCAATGCCACCATCCAATTTGCAGCCACCGACGCCTGCCGGAACACTGCTCAAGTTCGCCTATGACCCTTCTAAGTTCTTCGTGGAGGTGGCTCCTGGCACACCTCTCTACATCGGCTTGATTAACATGGTCACGAACATCACCTACACCGAAGTCACGAGCTGCGGCACTGGCTGTGCTACCATCCCTGTCCCCGCGGGTGCAGCTGGTGCAGCCTTTGCTGTGCTCACAACCTTTCCCACTGCTGATGCCTTGACTGAGGATCAGCTGTCGAGTTTCGGTACTCTTGCTGGCCCGGCGGAGGTCATTCTTTCTTAAGTCAAAACAGATAGTACTACGTGTGAATGAGGATGATGGCTGCGATGGCTGCAAATCAAGCAAAAGCATGCATGGTGATAATGTTGTAGCGATTACATGTACATATCCATAGCTCTAATGTCTAAGTTGCTAATACACGGAGAGTTCCTCAACTCTGATGAACCATACTCTACTCTACGTGCAAATAAAAATTCTAGACCGAGGTAAAGATTACCGCCCTTATCAGAAGAAGTAAAGCTTCATAGTTGATCAACTTCGACGGACAACAATGCTTGGCAAGGCGATGGTATACAACTTTGACTCCTCTAAATTAGAATGTAAAGCTGGTTCTTGCGATTTTGATAATGTCCGGAATAGTTGATGTGTATTTTTGAGAGGGGGGACACAAAAGGCGGCCCGTAGAACTGATAACGCTGGAGTAACTGTTAGACCGAGCCTAGCGTAAGCGATTAAAAGCTTCGTTCCTCAACTCTTTCACCGTCCGGCGATGTCGGTCACGAACGACAAGCTACCTCGAGGCGATGCCTAAAAAAAACCTAAGCTGGGAATGAGAGGCGTCTGGCGCTATGAACCGCCCCACCTTTTTTCGATAGCTTGCTTGGCTTCGCTTCCGTCTGGCCTTCTTGGATAGCTACAGCACTCACGGCTTGCCCTGACTCGTAGGCGAACTGACGATGCTTCGATGACCCGTCAACATACAACGATTAGAGTATGACCTACGATCCATCGCCTTGGCACGCTTCCAGCATTGCTCTACCTACACCAGGAACGAAACGCCTCCGCTGTCCAGTGGCATTCTGTATGATGCTGGTCTAGTGATAGAGGGAGAGGGTTTTGGTCGTCTTACATAAGAGCGTGCTTGGAGTGGCTGCGTATTATGCAGGATGGAAGGGTAGAGGAAGAATGGAAGAGGTGGGATACAAGGGCACGTAAGCTGGGCTTTGGGACGGGATGGGATGGGAGGTATGGGAGATTCGTGGAGCGCCGGAGATGGATAGGAGACGTGTGTGGAGGTTGCTGGGAATATGTTGCCTTGTGTGGATGGGGTTGAGTGAGAGGTGCTAGGGGAGATCTATGCTTTTATGTAAGAGTTTCGTGTCTGAAACTGACGGATTCAACGGTCTAATGCTTGATCAAGGCCCGTTTGCTTAAGACTTAAGAGACACATGCCTAAGCAGCCGAGCTCGACAACGCCGGCTAGTGTTATCTTCTAAAAGCCTTATCGGGAGTTTCTCGTCATGATAGATCAATACAGTGATCGACAGCTCTCTAGAAATTAGACGGCATCAGTTTGCAAATAGTCAGTTGTGAAGGAGAGGCGCAAGCGCCTTGCTTTGACTACTTATATACTTTTTTATGCTCTTACCTCTTCTACCCTCCATCATACACAGTCTTATTTTCACGGCAATCCGACATCAGCTTCAACTACTGCTCACTGACATTTCAAATTCAACTCTACCTCAACTGACACCTCATCGGGCCAGTGCATGACCTTGGCCTGCAGTCGCTCAAAGGGCGGTCACCATCTCTCGTCAATCTCTCGCCGCAAAGTTCGGCTTCTGATACGATCTGGCATAGCCTACACTTTTTGATTCTCTCGCTTTTGACTTCACAAGATACATTTAGCCACCAGTTGATCTTTAGCCGGCCATCTGTTGGCACAGCTCACGGCCATGGCTCTGTACCCTCCAGAAGGCCTAGACTTTATCATCAACCATGTCGTCCTACCGCCTAAACTGCCTCAATAAGCGGATGATCCCCAGACCTCTCGTGCCGCTGAAGAGTACACTCCCCGGCTCCTTTCATCCAAAATTGATTCGTATTGTTTCCAACAGCAGCGAGACACTCATGGCACCAAGTCTGCGTTTGGCGAGGCCTGGGGCGTCATTAAAACCATGCTCTTGCATTGCGCTACAGTGGTCTCTGCGCATGATCTATCTACGGAACTTCTCACTCGCCTATTTGCGAAGCTAGTGCCAGAAGGTATGTCTCTGTCCTGCTGCTACAGACTCTGCTGCTTGGTTCGCTAATCTCGTCTTGCAGATGTTCTCCTTGTACCAATCAAAGCTCAGAATGTCATGCTCATCTTGCGAAGGACCAGGGAAATGGCCGTGTTCGAATGCTTCGAGGCTTCTCCTTCGACTGCTGTGGTCAAGGGATGCAAACGAAGTCTACTTCGCACGTTCCCTGCCAATGCCCGTGCTGACCGTTTCTCGACCTTCGATGACGCTCTCTTTCGCAACGAGTTGGCTGCTGCATTGAGCAAGCTCGACGTGGAGGTTATCGACGAAATGATGCCCAAATCTCAAAAGGCGGGCTCTAAGATGGCGGAGATTCGAGACACTTCTCATCCTGGACTCGTATGCGATATGATTATGGCCATCTTAGCTTTCTTAGGAGAACCGATCCAAGCATAACAAATCTCCAAATGAACAACAGACGACGTTCTGTGGAACAACACTCTCCTACCTTGGCGACGATCACCGCTTTGGCTTGCTATACGGGTCACCATACAGACGACATTGTGCCGGGCATTACCGACGGAACAAGGAGATGTCCAGTACAAGAATTTCATGATATGTCGGATGTCGGAGATTGCTTCCATGGCACTGTTTGCCGATGAGCCAGTGGATAAATGCCATGCCGTTCTGGCCAAAGTCGCTCGTCGCGTGCATAAGCTAGGCGCACATACCCTTGGCTTTGTTTAGGAGGAGGCTTTGGGTCCTTGCCAGCGAGTTAGGGCCCAACAGAGCGTTAAGTGGGACGAAGTGGGACGAAGTGGGAAGATTGGACGTCGACCGCCCAACGACAGTCCAAGGATTATTTTTCGCCCGTAATACAGCTCTCTCTCTGCATGTGAGCAGACCGTACTTGGACTCGGCATTGGCATACGGCCAGAATAGTGCTCCTTGCGCAACATCCTTTGCTCCCGATTGCAGAACTTCCAGGACCGCCTGCTGAAAGCTGCCATGCTTTGCAAGTTGACCTACGACGTTGACAATCATCAAATTTCACAAGTATTAGACAGCGACAGCGATTTGAGGGTTTGGGTCACTAGCTGCGTGCTGATTCGCGAGAATGTCCCTGGCGACGCCACATCGTCATCGCCATACACACACCGCATGTACTTACAGGATCTGAAGTTGACGCATGCCCTTCGAAAAATTGCTTTTCGTCTTATCATGACAGACATCAATCTTGGCCTTGATCAAGGAATATCGAAGGTCTGGCCTGGCTTTCAATCTGCGTCGAGCGGCTGAGAAGCTCTTTCTGGTCCAATCGAGCGATGGGTAACAACACGAACGAAAGTTTCCTCCGGCTGCGCCTCGCAAACGGTGCTACAAAATGTTCTGGACGGAGAGCTGTTGGTAGATGGAAGACCACTAGGTCGACTTCCAAGAGAACACCTTAGCAGTGGAACCTATCGAAGAGTCTTTGGATCCCGGCTTCTGAACGTCTTCGCCGTAGACATATCAGGAATGCTCTATATGACAGCTCAGAAGACTCGTGGCTATCTCGCCTATTTTACAGTACGTGAAGGAAAGGTAGTCATCAAACTCCGTCAAGATCCGTAAATTCTGGAATACGTGCCCCATGACGTCTTTGTGGGTGACATGCCTTCTAAATTCGTCAACAATTACGCTCATTGGCTCGACCTGTCGGCCAGTGAAATTGAGTTCAGACCTCTAAAGCAGTGCTGGACTAGCGACTCTAAGAATTGGCGCTTGCAATACCAAGCGACGACTCCCTCACTTCTTTTCCAAGGCAGCGTGTCGTTGATTGATGTACAAAGCGCTACCTTCAGGAGAACGATGGATGTATTCAAAACACTGGAAATCTGGGAAAGTACCCATGTTCCTCTCGCTTCCAACGATCAACTTCATGTTCACTTTCCCAGATTCGATCTTCACTTTTTTTTGAACGCGCAGGATCACTTCTAGTGTCATGAGCTATTTGGTGTTGGGCGCATAGGGAGCGCTTCAATCGAGTCGCTCCTCGGACGAGAGGAATCGGCTGAGACTGTATGATTGGGTAGTGAAGAGAAGAGGCATCATCACACCATATGTGAGGTTGTGGTCCTCAATATCATATGCATGATTATCGTGGCCGTAACTGGTATCGTTGAAGAGAGTGATGTTGACGTCGGCCCTGATTGGGGCTTCACGGGTGGAGATGGAATTGTAGTCAGGCGTCGGAATCGCGCTTACGATGCCAGCACTCAACGCATAGACAGCAAGGAGGGCGGAGGAAGTTGAAGACATTGTAAGAATTGACACGAATTAGGTAAGGCTAGACCTGTGGAAGTAGCAAGCTGTTTGGATCGTCGGTAGGAGAGAAGGTGGCGAGTGAATTTAGTGGCTTCGCTTCTTTTTCGTAGTGGAGAGAGGTACTAGAAGTGGAGTATGTATGAAAAAGAAGTTGAATCTGGGAGAGAACCTTAAGAGCGACTCAAGAAGAAGGAATAGCCGGGCTTTTATCCCTTGACCTGGTTTTGTTCTGACATTCTGTAGCCAAACAGTTCTTTATGAGGGGAATAACAATCGCCGGACGTGTTAATTGTGCTTGGACAAGGCCCATTAAAGGGCTTTCTTTTATCTGTCAAACCCTCTGCTTTGCTTTTTCAAAATCAAAAAAAATCCCCCTTTTAAACCCTGTTTGCTGTTCGCTTATGTGAAGAAAGGGTCGCTCATCATTGTCCATCTCAATTACCCAAGGTGCAGGATAACTTGGTCATGATTTGTCTAGCTAAGGAGACATGTCTCAAACCTGGTTTGACAATAATCAAAGACATCGTCATTCGCTTAGACATTTCTCAGAACAGCGCTTATCATGCTGAGGAGATATATTTCTCAGGACAAGGCGTGGCGTGCAACACTATTCCTTAGTGCCAAGAGACCAGCTGCAGACGAGGTCGCCATACGAAATGTTATTACATGATTGACTGGATCTCCTCATCTTGACACAATCAATATACCCACTTAGGAGTGGCAGCATTGAAGGCCTCTCATAAACGATGCTTCATCTCACATGTCCATAAGGCCTGCCCTGCCTCCACTAGCAGGCACATGATTGCCATTGATCCATCTAGCCTCATCGCTAGCTAAAAATCCTACAATGCCCGCCACATCCTCCGGGGTTCCGAACCTTTTCTCCGCTGTCGAGCCCTGTGCCACCATCGCTGCTAGTTTTTCATCTCCCTTGAGCGTCTGTGCCAGCAGATCTGTCTCAGTAGGTCCCGGACTGACACTGTTGATGGTGATCTTCTTCTCCGCCGCGTACTTGACCGCCAGACTACGCGTGATGCTGTCGAGTGCTGCTTTGGACATGCCATATGCCATTGTGGGATCGAGATTTGGTCGTTTGGACGACGATGAGGATATGTTGACAATGCGACCGCCGGGACGGATATGAGGAAGAGCAGCGCGAATAAGTTGGATGGACCCCCAGCCATTCCCCCGCATCATTCTTTCGAATCCTTCGTAGGTCATCTGTTCAAAGGGTTCTTGGTATCGCATGTCGGAGATCGCGGCGTTGTTGACGATGATGTCGAGATGGGATGTCTTTAGCTCGGAAAGAGTGGCTTTAACAATGTCTTCACCGAAAGTCGAGGACAGGAGGTCGGCTTTGATAGCAATGCAGGTTGCGTGGGGACTAACTGCCCTAATTTTGGCAAGTGTATTCTCCGCGGCGGGAAGATTATCCTTGTAGGTGATTGCAATTGCTGCAGCGCCTTTCCGAGCGAGCTCGATAGCGATAGCGGCACCGATACCACGAGAGGCCGCTGTGATGATGGCGACTTTGCCAATGAGGGGAGCAGGAATCGTAGTTGCCATGGTGACAGGCTTCGAGTGATAGATGTTGGTTCGTAGCCTTGAAGCGCTATTTTGAGATAGCGACGAGTATATTCAATACCGACGAAATGGAGACCAGAATTCTTGATGTTCAAATTAAGATGAGAAATGCTTCAGTGAGAATGAAACACCCTTTAATATAAGAGAGTAATGGACTCGGATGTAGGAGCTAAGACGCTTAAAGCCGATTCAATCAAGACAGTTAATGTTCGTCTGTCAGGGTCGCATGATATATGTCGCGAATAGAGAGAAGAGTGGTAATAATCTACCCCGTTATACGGTCATGTCGAAGCACAGTCGCCAGATATAAGACGCTCACTTTAGCAAGGCAAATTTAGCGTGTAACACGAGGAACCTGTAAATCAGCAGAGGATCAAGAGATTAACGAGACAGAAGACAGAGAGAGTATAGGCAGAGAGCCTATCAGAGATTTGAGGTTTGAGGAAAAGATGGTTGTTTTATTAGACGCGCAAAAGTAAGAGTAGGAAGAAGTAAGAGTGTTGAAGATAGTGACAATCAGCCCTATCTACTAGCGGCTTGGCAACGGCACACACTTAATGGGTTTCACACTCCATGTATTCTTACCTCCTTAGAGCATTATCTAGACGACCTGATGACCTATTATTCAACAGGTTATGAGCACCGGGTTAGCGCTGATCTCTCTCATAGCCGGCTGGCTGTGGCAGCTGCCTGACAAGCAGAGCTAGGTAAGGAAAGAAACCTAGCACCAGCTAAAGTCCACCGGGGGTGACAGCAAGTTCATCGGGGGTGAACTTGTCATAGGAGTGGGATCCTCGCCTGTGACCAAAGAAACCTGAGGAGTGGGATTCTCGCCTCTGGCCAGAGCAACCTAGGGAGCAAACGTTGACACTTTCTTTACCCGAGGTAAAAAGCCCACTGGGTGGGCAACACGAAACACCCTTCTTCTTCTCTCGACAATCATTCGAAATCAGACGTTACGAAGACCATTCGAATCCTCTTATCAATCTTCGAACCTGATACTCGACGATCATTCGATTTCCACAGTGAGCCTGCTACGAAACGACATTCTTTCGACACACATGCATACATTGATTTTTTTTTTCGATTCTCAGCAGCCTCTTTCTTCGATTCTCAACAGAATAATTCTACAGTCTCTAAGAGAATACGATACGATACCTCAATCTCAAATTCATTTCCTCCCACCCCGCCCTACATCAATTCAATAGAGGAAGCCATCAAGCTACGTCGAGGCCTAAAGAGAGCCGTCCCAGAGGGAGCCGTCCTCAATGAAAGTCACCATATTCAAGTTACAGACCCACTCATTCTTCTTAAAGTACGACCGCCCCTTTTAATTCGCAGCTCGACAACTCCGCCTGCAATCTAATCTTTCCCACCCTTCGTTATCTCGTCAAGCTCATACGAAACGATCGAGGAAAAGAGAGAATAAAGCGAAAGATACTAAAGTGACATCCTTATGAGAGAAGCGAGAGTGACGACCTGATAAAACGAAAGATCACTAAAGTGAAGTAAGAAAAGCGAGAGTGACGATCTAATAAAACGAAAGATCACTGAAGTGAAGTGTTGTTATTTGAAGAAGAGCTTGAAGAGCACTGACAAGGGACTACAGGGTAGTCAGACAATATTCTCAGTGTCTCACGGGCAGAACCACTTGCCAGAGGGAGTCTACCTGGAGAAGAGCTTGGAAAACACCGACAAGAGACTACAAGGTAATCAGACAAATTCTCAGCATCTCAACACGTCAAGATCTCGATTTCTCGGTTTCTCGATTCCAACAGAAATCACTCGACCATATCCTTCTTCTACTACGGCTATGGCTTCCATTCTCGACGTTATATCTACTTTCGAGAACACCTTTCGGGCTACTGCACTCGACTAGTATAGAGGGTCTGATCGAGAGGGAGTGTTGAAGATAGTGGCAATCAGCCCTATCTACTAGCGGCTTGACAACGGCACACACTTGATGGGTTTCACACTCCATGTATTCTTACCTCCTTAGAGCATTATCTAGACGGCCTGATGACCTGTTATTCAACAAAGAGGCCTCTATGCTCAGTCACATATAGCCCTAGCCCTAGAGTAAGTCTCTAGAGTAGCCGAATCTGAAATCACCAATAGTGATTTTTGTTGGGAGAACAGGCTACGCAGCGAAATAATAGATCCAAGGGTTAGTCTTCGATATGGTAGGCACAAAATTGTCTTTGAGCAAAAAAGAGGTGAGCCGCGGAAAAGAAATGACGGTGATTTATCAGAAGGAGTGTGTTCTCCACCACCACTGGCAGCAACTCATGATTCTCTGGATTGGATGGGCGTCCCTAGTGCAATAACTCCGGGTCCGTGAATCTCTGTATCAGGTACCATCTTCCAGGACAAATATGATTGGTACTCGGTGGAGCAGGTGATGATTGGAGCCAGGCTTAAAAGGAAGCTTTCTCGACGCCATCTTCCTCGGTGAGGGTAGAATCTCAAGAATAAGAGATTACCTGTACAGAGATGGTTCTGAGAAAGCTCATTTCCCCGGTGAATATGCCACGTGGCTTATCGGTGGTCGATGGGACTGACGGGACGCTGTGGCTCTCATGCGCTTCTAGGACAGACAGCCAAGAGCCCTCCATCTGGCGCGCTTCTTGCGCCTCAGAAGTCCACGAATTTTCAAATCATGGCCAACGGGCGGCAGGCGCGAATACTAGATCTGGTGCAAGGGCGACCACTTGATACAACCCACGATAATTTTCCGTTTGAGGCTGAGCGGCCTCAAACAAAAAACTTCTCCCGAGACGTTCCTCCTAGAAAGGATCACGCTGTGTACGAGGAGGCTCGCCTAGTTCTCTGTCATCTCCAATGGTTTCCTTTCCCGTCCTACGTGCCGTGGGCAGAACGGGACGGCTACTTCTCTGTTTGGGGCTTATCAGTCAGTTGGCGAGAGCAAAAAGAATCCTGTCTCGTGATTACGCGTCATATGTCTTGGGCCCATATATGTTGTTTCGTGCCCTCTGGCGACTTCCTAGTCATGCTTTATCATTTATTTCCTTTTTACTTGTCATATCTTCTGAATACCTGTCTTTGATCTAGTTTCATGTTATGTTATTTCTATCGTTTACGAACCTCGTTACTACACTTTCGGTGCACGCAAATGCGCAGAAGCAAAATCATAAGATGATTGGTGTTCTCTGCCTCTTTCTAACAGCGATTCAAAATGTCAATGCACAAAGTGCTCTTCCAGCGACCAATGTCCTTCCTATCCCCCCAGCGAATGTCGTACCATCAGCACCAGCGCCTCTTGGAAACGCAGCACTATGGCAACAAGCCCTTACATTAGATGCTACAATGAACAGCACCGGAAATCACGCCAACCAATATTTCTACTCGTCCGTCGCATGGTGGCAATCCCTCGAGAACAGCAGCAATAGTTATCTGTCGGGAGCACCACACTCTGTTGACGCAGGACCGTATATGTCTCAGCTCCTACAAGTAATGCAGAATTACCCAACGCGCTTCGATCAGGCGCAAGCTTCAGAGGCAAGACAAAACTCAAGTAAGCAAGCGCAAGATAAAATCTGGAATGTTAAGGTCTAATATCATATCGCAGTTGTTATCACGCCATCTCCTGAACAAACAATCAAGTCTTTTGGGGCTTCAGGTGCATGGTGGCCCAATGATCTCTACTATTTCCCCTCTGAGCAGCAGCAGAACCTATCACAGCTTCTCTTCTCAGAGGATTGGCTCTATCTAAGTGGCTACCGCTATAACATGGGCGCTAGCGGAGATCACGACAATGTCAGTGTAGAGACGGGCGGCGTCCTTGTGAGCCGAGGAGTCGAATCCTTCATGAACACTGATGGCGTCTACGACTGGACGCGAGATGGGCCAGGCATGTACTATTTGCGAGCGGCCGAGGCCGCCAACGTATCATCCATCGCGTTCTTTGTCAATGCCGCGCCTTCTGGCTTGAATGCCACCACCGCATCTTCTGCACCCTGTGGTGGGACTCTGGAAGCGACAGCGATACCGGCATTTGTCACCTACATTGAAACAGTCCTAGCATACTGGGCGGATCAAGGCATCACAATCGACTTTATCTCTCCCATGAATGAGCCTGATGACTCATTCTTCAGCTGCGGACAGGAAGGGATGGCCGTGCCTCAGAGCATTCGCACTGCTGTATTCCAACAACTCCGAGCCGCTTTACTAGCTTCGACCTCAGCCGGCGCAAAAGCCGTGAAGATCATGGGCGACGAGACTAGTCAAATTGCCAGTCAGGCGCTTATGCATTACGAGAATTGGTTGCCAGAGACTCTCACAGGCCAATATATAGATGCCATTGCGGTACATATGTACGATTGGCCAGACGATGCTACACTCTTGAATTATGGGCAGCTTGTCAAAAATTCTTCAGTGGGAGGCTCTTCGCCACCAGTCAAGATGACGGAAATCTCATCCTTTCAATCCGCATCCGGTATGCATAGCGAATGGGGATGGACCGGGCCTTCGATCATGAGCGCACAGTATGATCCCACGATGTCCAGTGCGCTCGATATGGCACGCATGATATGGCAATGGTTGACCCTTGTCAATGCTGAGTCCTTCGACTGGTGGACAGCCGTCAGCACTATGATCCCCTGCTCTCCGAGTGCTGATGCCAGCTGCGCTACCACTATCGATAATGGCAATGGCTGGAATGACGCGCTCATCTACATCGATGCCGATTACCAAACAACGAAAGACTACAACTTCTACTTAACCAAGCGCTTCTGGGTCTTTCGCCACTTCACAAAATTCATCCGCCCGGGCTCTGTACGCTACGACATCCCTAATGAGGTGCTACCATATGGTACAGTCGCCGTGGCGTCTTTGGGTGCGAATAATGTGTGGCAAGCGACCTTCATCAATCGCAATAACACCGCTCAAGTCGTCACTATGAATTTACCTGGGGCAGGAGGAAAAATCCAGGGATTGATACAAACGACTGAGGATGTAGACTGGGGCAATGTGGAATGGCCGCAAGTGGCTTCGAACAACGATATTTCGCTGACGTTGCCTGCGCGTGGGGTCATGACGGTGCAGTTTAGTGTCTCCGGGCCATTGAGTGGAAGACAAGCCAAGGCTAATGGTGACGGCGTGCAGAATCGCCAATCCTTGAGGCCACATCGAAGGAGTAGATAAGGTAGACGAGATGACGGTTACAAGTTTAAAGCTTGAGTGGTTCCTTGAATAAAAGTTCGACCAGCAGTCTCTCTCCCTCTCTCCTGAAGCTTGCTGTCTAATCCTGAGTCGTACAACTGCTTTCTTTTGTATTCAGAGCAGCCGTTACATGCTGGCCTGCCGCTCACAATTATCTTGCATTTCCTCACAGTACGCTAGACTCTTTTTAACCTTCAGCAAGTAGTACGCCTGATTATTCATCTTGGGCTGCCGGTTAAGGCGGAGATCTTCCCCTTCCGTCACCATGACATCCTTCATCCAGAACCCTTCTAGCGCTATTGCAACCTCTTTGCTCCCCAACCCATTGATCTTCTTCCCGTTGCGCAATTTGAAATTACGGGGGTCTGTAATCTCTTGTTGTGCGTAATCCCTCTGACCGTCAAGGACGAGCATTATGCCGTTGGATTTCAAGCGAGAGAAACCAGAGTTTGGAAGCCTCCTGCAGTCCGGGAACACCGCAGTCGGGGCAGGCGAGGAAGTCAATTGCTCGTTTTCAGAGCATTGTCAGTCTCTCTCTCGAAATGTACGATGGGAACCGAAAGCACTCAAACTCATGGCCTAATAGAGCAGAACCTTGGTGGCGGTATCCTTCCTGATCATAATTTACTGCAACATGAAGCGCGATATGGTGCGTCGACATACCTGACTAAGGAACCCGGTACTGGCATAGTAACCTAGAGCCTTGATGCGGGTCCCCATTCACTCAAAGCCGCTGTGGTTTTCGACTAGCCCTTTCATCCATGCGGCGCGGGTAATTTCACCAAGGCTGGTTCCATATTCGCAGGCTAACGCGCTGCGTTTGTGTAAACATTAGGGTATGAGAAGAGAAACATCATGACATACTCGTTGCTGTTGAAGGTGCCATCGCTTTCTGTCGCGCTGGAATCATTATCTTGTCCTTTGTCTGAAGGACCAGTGTAGTAAGGAAGGCAAGATGGAGGAGAATCGGAGTTTATTGCGCGAGAGCGTCCGGAACAAGAAAAGTTTGGCAGAGCTGATGATTCCTGATGTAGAGAACCAACGAGCAGACAAATGGTGTGAGAAGCTCGGTTTTAAGGCGCTCAGTGACCCACGGGGGAAAATATCGAGGAGGAGCGGACCAAGGAGGCACCCCCTATCACAATCCCCTTGGTCCCTACAAAGACCATTTCCTGTCAAGTTGCAACATTACAGGGATACAGACCTGTGCCCCTGCACAATCAAGCTGAACGAAAGAAATGCGAACGCTTCAAGGGAGCCTTTCTTACGCCTCTTCACCGAACCGAGATGATAACTTATGCGCATCTACTCGGTCCTGATTGCCCAGCATGACTCAGACTGCATTTTGCCAGTGAGCGGCTCGCGCCCTGATTGCCAAGTGTATTTTGTGTCTTTGGGGAACTTTTGAAGCCGTGAGCTACTTTTGTATTTGGACAGTCCATCATTAGCGCACTAAACTTCGGGCCATGAAGGGTCTTTGGTATCTACTCCGACAGGTTTCCATGCTCCTCAGCGGCCGTTGATACAGGTATTCATGTCCTTGAAGCCCTCCATCCCTGATCTTGAGTGCTCTTTTACACCTTTGGCTCGTCATGCTCGCTGGCCACTATAAAACCGAAATCCTTTGAGCAAGGCGTGGGCAATATGGTGCTTCAAACCAGCATAAGACCATGGAAGTAATGTAGTGCCTGTGGGTTCGAATATTTTGAGGGATCACTCACAGGCATGAACGTTTTTGCTCTTCAGCCTCAGCTTCCTTGTCTTCCAAAAAGGCTGATATAATCGAAATCTCGTTGAGCGAAGACTGAATCATGCTTATGCAAAGCTGAAGAGATATTTAGGAGACTATCAGCATTTCTCAATTAAGGCAAGATCAGGCGAAGAAGCACAGTTTCTATATGTGTTGATGCTCTCTTTATTCTTAACCTTTCTGACAATACAACTCTGAGCATCGATAGCATCTTTCAAGACAAATGAATTAATTTTCTCACGCTTGACCTGCTGATATCAGGGCACGACGACTAAACGTAATATAGAGTCAATGTAGACTCTCTTTGACCACATATTATTATTCTTACCGAGTAGCTCGTAGAATACAAGATTCGATTTAGAATTGTATTAACCTGCAGTCCATGTGTGATGCCGAAACTTTTCGCTCTTCTTCGGGGAATTTCTCAACAATTTATATACTAACAATAGTACTGTTCGAGCTTTCGAATAAAACATAGCTTGCCCTATGAACCTTAGCTAAAATGATGTTCGTCAGAAAATCGAACGGAGTGCTAGTTCTTAGGCTTGAGGTAGAATCTACGAAAATTCTCACATTGAGATAATAGGACCACTAGGCACTACATTGTGAGTAACTAAGAGGAGTCCTGACTTAGAAATTTATTAACGAGCGTTTAAATAGTATGTCTGAAAGGCTTCAGGCTGTGATAGACGGTGACGGTCAAATGATAGGATATTAATGGAGGTGGGGGAAGATGGAAGGAACTATGGTGGGGGGAGGCGCTTGTCTCTATATAGTTAGGGTGTACGGGCTTTTTTTTAAGAATCTTGACGCGCCTGCTTATAAGGGCGGAACGACCGAAAGTGGGCCTGCCATGATTACCACTCATGGCGGCGCGCTCCGATGTCTTTACAACTCTCATCATTCATCATTCAGCCTATGTCATGAAAGTAACAATTAAAAGCATATCATCAGCTATCGCGAAGCCATGTATCCAGGCAATGCGCCCCTCACCAACGGACTCAACTTCATTGATCGACTGCCGCCAGAGGTCGCAGACACTGTCTGCTCTTACCTGCCTCGCGGTTCGGACATCGCAAACGTCCGCCTGGTTTCCAGATTCTGGGTCAACGTTGCTACGCCAAGACTGGTACCAAGGGTGCATCTGATCTTGTAAGTGGCTGTGTCTCCCGTTCTATTCATTGTTATACTAGAGTGTTCCCGCATCAATTCTCAGACCTGTGGCCGTTCAATTTGTTTTGAGCTATAGGGTAGATAGATGTTTGGTCTGAAGCAAATCCACCCTGTTCCTACACTCTGAGCAATAATGGGATCATTTACCTGTTGGTCCTGAAGCGCTGACACGGAGAATTTAAGCCACCCTGACAGCTTTGAGCGACTAGCTGCTATCTCGAGACATCCTGTCATCAGTCAATATGTAACGCACCTCTTCTACGAGCCTGATGCCCTAGCTCGTTATGAGTCTCAAGTGGAATGGGAAGATGCCGTTAGGAAGCGTGTATCTTGGGTAGAATTCGAGCGAGAATGCCGGGCGCATAACCAAGCTTGCGTAAAATTTACTCAAGACCCGCGCCATCAGCTCGATCGTGACAAAACAAACCAGGGTTTCATCGAAAATCAACGACTTTTCGCCGCACAAGAGCACTTGAGAGAACAGAATTACGGTGCTTCCGTCATCTCAGATGCGTTTAGCCGCGTCCCTTGGTTGCAGCCCTATGCCCCGTACCCCCTACTTGTCCAACGCATTCAAGACAAGCTTACAGTATCCATACGGAGATCAGTATCCATACGGAGATCTTGGTCACGGCCAACCAAGCGGCGTGCCTCAGCTGCGCTCGCTACTCCTGGGAAGTCACCACGCCGGAAGACAGCTCACAAGGCTTATCATCCGTGTTGTCAGTTGGCAATTCTTGCGAGACGAGGCAGAAAATATCAACATGATGAAGCAGTCGTTGCGCCAACTTCGCATACTCGATTTCACAATATCCACCGGATGCGCCATTGATGAGGATGAGAATGGCGCCAAGCCTCTGGAGTGCGAAGACTATCTCACCAACAACGCACTGTGCGACTTCATCAAGGCAGCACCAGATCTCGAGAGCCTTTCGATAGCGTTCAATTGCTACACGACAGAATGTACGACCGAACTAAAGCGCATTGTGTGCGACAACCATTGGACAAGTCTTAAGCGCATCGAATTTGAGAATATCGATGCGACCCCGGCGGATTTTGCGGCCTTCTTCACTCGCCACGTGTCTACTCTTAGGCATCTTAGCCTTAGAGCCATACGATTGCTCGAACAAGGAGAATAGGTGCCGACCCTGGAGAACATACAAAAGACACTGAGTCTAGAGACTGCTGAGTTTGGCGAAAGTCTCTACTGCGAAGATCCACCCCAGTATTGGCCTCTTGGCGCCACAGTCTATGAAGACGACGACGATGAAGACGCCCAAGGCAATAGAACCAGAGTGGCCCTTTCACACTATCTGGTTCATGGAGGAAGCTGCCCTTTGCTGGACGAGAAGAAGCACCCTAATCAGGGCGGCCCCTAATGGTAGGGCATCTACCAACAAGTAAGATGAGTATGACTGTACGTTCTCGAACATGTTCACTGACGTTGAAAAGTTTGGCCCATTTCCTCGAAGCTGTAGAGGAAAGATGTATTCCATCGGATTGGGGATCGTCTGTCGTTGAGCTGTGGCGGTTAGATGTTGGCGAAGGAAGCTTTGGCCGAAGATGCTGGTTTTGGAATCTCGTGGATGGGGCCTTAAGAAATATGCCTCCGTCTAGTAGGCTGGTCTGAAGCTTGAAAGAGAGAAGTGTCGACGACCAAAAAATTGCATCTCAGAAGTGTCAATACAGTCAATGTGCTCCGCCTATGCAATTCACGAAAGGCGTGATGTACATGTCGAGTATAATCTTCACGCACAATGACAAAGACTCCCACCCAAATCTCGGCCCTGTACTGCAAATGAAGTCATTTCTCGCGCCCTTCATCCCCGGCAAGGATTTTGTAAAAACGCAGAACACGCGTATCAGCTCACATTCGACTAGGAAAGTAGCCTCCAAACGTAGTAGGTCGCGAAAGTGTGGAATCGTTGGGACGAATATCGAACGACGCGGTTGTTAGCAATGATGTTGATTCCAAAGAGGATTCCGTGGAAAAAAGATGGTGCTTGGGGAGGTATTTGGCCGCCTTGATTATTTGTTCAGAAGTGCAAAGAGGCGCGCGAAGAGGCGTGTAGGTATGTATTGCGGAGTTGAACAGCAGGGTTTTGCTGACAAATTTATACTAGGATTGGACGAAGAGACTGCAAGGAAGTCTGAGGAGAAGGCCGAGTGTCATTCTTTGGGTGCAGGGCATCGGCGGACTAGACTTCAGTGAAAGCAGTCCTGGATTGAATTCTCGTACTCTTCCGCTACAGGTGCCTAATCTATTTCAATGGTGATAACACCGAGGCCTCTTAGTGCGGTAGGTCTTGGAAGTCTACTATGGTCACAAGGTTTGATAGAAGAAGATGCTTGATTCATTCTATTTGCTATTTTGCTCTTCAAACTCCACCGGATTGCCCATGGAACCCATCGGTTGCAACAAAGAAGCCGTATTGTGATGAGCTGTTTTCACCATGCCTTAGCTAGCAGGAAGCGATCAATGCTTCCAAATTGGTTGTGGCAGCTTTTTCATGCAGATAACCGCGGCAATGAACCGTCTGAGAAACAGGGTGTCCTCTTGGGAATATGTGTGTAGAGGGTCTTTGTCCGAACAGACGAGCAAGGCGTTGATGAACATGAAGTCTGCGAATCCGTGGTTTGCACCTGCCTGTGGTGCCTGTGGACATTTGAGCCACTTCACCTCCCAGGACATCTTTTCCGGCTGTCGATCTTTCTCTTCAATCCAAGGGCGTTCCTTTTGCGCCCGCTTGGTCGACTCGGGTCCCAGAGAATCGTAGACAGCAATCACATGCTTTTTCGGGAACGCCACGACAAGAATGCAATGTTGGTTATAGCCATTAATGACCGTAGGGAACAATAGCATATCGAGGTTCGCATTCACCTTTGCTGCGTTCTCCGCAACATCTTGAGGCGTTGCTGCAACCAACTCCAGACTGTCAGGCTGTATGAACTGGGCGCTGTTTCGCTTTTGCTGATTTCGCTGCGCAACGAGAATGCCAAACCATGGATCCATAATGGCGTTCGAGAGCATTCCTCTAGAGTCCGTGCTATCTGACGTAGGTAGGACTGAGTCAAGGCTGTATCTTGTAATGGGAAGACCGTAACCACTAGGAATGGGGAGGATGGCTCTGGCATCTGTGATCTGCATACACTCGTCCAGTCTATCCTCCCAAAGTTTTGGTAGACGACTGATACAACAGTCAGGTGTTCCGGATGCGGCGTCTTGGAAAGAAATCTCTGGCATAACCAGTAGCAATCTATACACCTGGTTGACGGCGAACCATTCCTTGAAGCACGTAGGTGGCCCATCGTCGCTAGGTAAGAAGTCCATGGTATCCTCCGTAGTATCACGCTCAATCAATCCTGGCCCCTTGTCGTCCGTGGTATTCAGGAACTTTCTGATTTCGGCAGCGTGCTTGTCACGGAGGACAAAGGTGGCTTGGTTAGCAGGATCCCAGCCATGCTTATGCTGTATGAACCAAGCATTGTACTTTCTTGCTCGAGAGTCCTCCTCCTTCGTCAGGTACACCACGGGCTGCTCCTGAATTTCACGATGATGTTTCGTCATGATGGCTTCCACCCAGTCTTCACCATCGCGGTCAAAGCCTTTTTTAAACTCTCGGATATCCTTGATAATCTGACGTAGGACGAGGGAGCTGAAAGCCCGGGAAGACATGAGTAGGGCGAGGTCTTTTAGAGAGGTAGGAGTGAGGTAGATAGTAGAAACCTTTGAACTGTGGAGTGGTTAAATGGGCGAGGAGCCTGCTCGTAGCTGGCAGGAGGAGGGCTTCTTAAGAGATATAAGGCTTGTGTGTTGTTACTCTGTGTTGACGATGACAACGATAATGTCGCTTCTTTGTTAGGTTGCAGAGCAACACATCAGAGGACTAGAAGCGAATAGTGGGCTGTAGACCCGAACTTTCCGAATATAAGAATTAAGCTTTCCGACTTGAGTTCTCAATGGTGCCTGTTGATAAACAAGAATAAGCAGAACTCGCTTGGCAGAGGCACCTTGTTACCTATGTAGACTAAGCTACGGAAGGTGGAAGGTGCAAAGAGAAGCCGAGGAATCACTAGAAGGAGCTATGCAGTCTGGTAGAGTCATTAGCGCATTTATTAGTCAGCCCGTGTGCAATTGATCTTGCTAGGAGTCTTGTGAAGTGAATAAGCCTTAGATAAACAAAACATCTATCAGAACCGACTCACACACACTTATAAAGTCTGCTGTTCCCTCTTTTCAAGAACAATCTCAGATAGCTCTAAATTCACCCGGCTTATATGTTTCTACGCGAGGCATGAAAGCTTGAACACCAAATATGCTCTAGAATTGCTCACACAACAGTAGCAGAACTTCCCAGTTCTCTAATAACCTTGAGGCTATGTTTTCCTCTTCTGCCCCTTCAAAGCGTTTAGAATTGAGAATTTGAACAAAGCTGGGTCTTTGATAAATTCAAAGCTATTCGTGTAAATGTAGCCATAGATGGGCTTTTCTCAATGATAAAAATGATAAACATGGTGACACAGGCTCGATAGGGTGGATTTTCTTAGAATGCCTTGGCATCTCCATTCCATTGCAGATTCAGCGTGTTCACTCGACAATTTTTCCACTACACTCATATTTGCAAGATCACAG
Organism: Pseudevernia furfuracea; assembly: GCA_022315425.1. Taxonomy (NCBI): domain Eukaryota; kingdom Fungi; phylum Ascomycota; class Lecanoromycetes; order Lecanorales; family Parmeliaceae; genus Pseudevernia; species Pseudevernia furfuracea. Next base: position 1,679,262 of record JAIUPT010000050.1, read on the forward strand.
TTACACATAGTCTGATCACCTAGAGCAAGGCTTCGCAGTACATGGAGAACCTTGATCAATCACTGGGCTGGTACCTTGTAACAGTTTAAGAACCGATGCAATCTGAGATCTTGCAGCTAGTTTTGAAAGACAATTTCCCTGCACAACTTATCATTGATGGTGCAAGTGTATGTCTCCTAGATAAGAAGGGGACACCCATTTTCTAAAGACTAATGCCTTGATCCTAGTGCGTCAACGAATTGGCCAAGACCTGACCTCCCAAATATCACGTGCAGGCTGGCTGAGCTGAAATTTGTCAAACGAAACAACACGCTTATGAGACGACCGAATACAGCTGTCCATGCACAGATGATGATGGCTTAGCACAAGTCTCCTGATCTCCCTATTCTACTCCATATCTGTCGTTATCAGCAATGCATTCCCTATTGTCTTTCGGAATCCCAGTGAGCTTCTTCTTATTTGTGGTTGTTCGACCATCTGGACTCGAGTGTTTACCTACACTAACTAGTAGAGCACCCTAACAATAGCCTTCAAGCGTCCAGCTTCACTACAAAATCTCTGAACATGTGACGAGAACAAGCTCCTAACCCTTCGTTGTATATCGATATCTTCATTTGCTTTAACGTAAACGAAGATAATGTGTCTACGTACCAACGCTAAAGTCTCATAAGAAGAAATAAAAGAAGTAATTCGAATGGCAATTGCCCTTGTGATACTCCGTGAGATATTTCAGTACACCAGTTCTAGCCGCCCAGGTTTACCGGGTGACCAAACGATTTGGAATTCAGTGAAGACTTTTATGGAGCCTACTGTGCTTGCTATGTCGAGAAGCCTATTAAATAGAGTGCTATGACAAGATTTCAGGTACGTAGCCAGAGTAGTATGTCGATTACCGCATCTTGTGCATACGCTAATACACTAGTGTAATCTATACCCACAAGAAAAAGTCTAAAGCGTACTCTTTCTTAATGCTTCAGATCGGCCAGGATTAGATGACACTTGGCATGCTGCTACCCTCGAACTAGTTTAGATACAGCCTGTATATTGAGACCCAACAGCCCTTTAGCATCTAAAAGCTTCGGCCTTCAAGCGGACACCTCCAACGCAAAAGCAGTAGGCGCTCCGATCGGAAACTGGTACGATTATACCAAGGTTGTAATGATATTCTCAGCTATTATTTCTGCCCATGTCGGCTATATCACTCCCCAAGAGACTTCCGAGATAGAATAATTCAAGGTTGAGAAGAACTCCTCAACACCGCCAAGCCTAAGGTAAGGTAAGGTACCTTACTCCGTACTATACAGTATACGCTTATAAATAACACGACGGAAGATTCCGTCTCTAACTTCCTACCAAATCATTTAGTCTTCATGCATTCCGTCTTTTCCGGCCAAGTTTTTCATTTTGCTGAGCAACCCCCTTGAACCAAAATCCTACTTCCTTCACCCCCAACTTCAGCACCCACAATGGTGTTGCCCAACTTCCTTCAATCAAGCTACCAGACCTACAAAGAAGACACCGACTTCATTGCCAAATGGCTTGCCGTCAAGGCAAAGCAATGCGGCTATCCTGCCGACCTTCTCTCCCCACCTGATCCGCCTACCTCTTTGCCTCAACTAGCTCGCCCCTCCCAAAGACTCAAGGGAGCCGCACGCAAGAAAGCCAAAAATGCGGCCAAAGAGAATTTAGCACCATCGACAGCTCCTGACAGCTCAGCAGATGTGCCCAAGTACACCATAAAAGTTAAAGACTTCACTGCTTTGGCTGAGTGTGTTGCTCGATTCACCAAGCCAGTGGTAAAAGTGCCCGTCGCCCTGGCCACGGTTCTCAACCGTGCCATAGAGCTTCGTCAGCAACATTACACCTGGTCTCGGGGCCAGGCAGAGTCCGAGCATAGCAACGAAAGCCATGCATATTTCCTCGGCGTCCTTGAGCGCACGCGCGAGATATTGAAGCCCCTTATGCCGTCTGAGATGATAGATGATTTCCTTTCAAAGCCATCGTCAAGGGTGAGTGGACAGGAAAAGTCAGACACACCGACCAATGCACAAATCAGCAACATGTTTGACAACTTGGACATCCAAGAACCGTCTCAAACGTTCCTTGATGCGCCCGACGTTGAGCTGGCAACAGATATTGAGGCTGTTGGGGAGCCCGATTATGAAGCGGAAAAGCTGCACAGCATAGAGGAACAATACATGGCCACCCACTGTCTATTCCAGGACGTGAAGAACATCCGTTCCTTCCTTCGCCAGCTATGGACAAGTTATAAAGATGGCGACTTGAGTCTTGTTGCGGTCTCTATAAGCACAAATACCGCCATCGATTTTGTCCGCAGTATGGAGCAGGATCTCTTGCAGCAATTTCCGGACAAATCTGACTACGAAAGCATCATGGGCATCTTCTATGTCGCTCAGTGCCTCCATCGCGGTCACAACCCAAGCACCAAGCAACGATCGGAGGACTCATTCAATTTCGAGGTTTATGATCTGGCAGAGGAGGTCATGGTGCCCACATACATCGTTCTTGAAAGTCTGCAAAGAATCATAACTCCAAACACTCTCCCGATTTACAAGCCGGGTTACTTCGGAGTTCGTAACACGAGAATCGATTGGGATAGAAAATCTGCCAGGGACAAAGTCCACGATGATCGCCTTGTTTTGATGGAAGCATTTCCCGACCTGATGCTGATGACTATGATCACTTCAAAGTCACCTTTAGCAGAGGATGAGCTGATACGAGGCATTCGACAAATGGCTCCAGGAAACACTATTCCACTTTGGCTTGTGTTCGCTGCTCAGTGCTTCCTTGACGCTCAACACGTTCTCGGTCAAGATATCGCCCGTGGGCATACACAACTTGTACGCATTGCCAACGCCATTAGCGCCTCTACCAAACTGAACCTGGATTTCCATCAATCACTCCGCATAGAGAACTGGCCCAGGCAGAATGACTTTCAATTTAGTGAGAGCCTCAGAGTAATTGACCAGTGGGTTCTGAACGATATGGTGGCCGATAAGCTGAAAGTGGTAAGAGTAAGAGCCCTTGGTAACCGATTTGGCAGACTGACACTTGGATAGATGAAAGAGGCCGCGACACTGCCCGCTCCGGAGCCTTTCCGACTCCTCAAACAGTATCCTCTACTCTGCGGCCTCTTCTCTTTTGCCATTCAAACAAGAGCACATGAGTTAGGAATTGATTTCGCTAACGCCTGGGGCTCAATCATGTACGCTGGTCACCTTTACAACGCTACCCGGCAGGAGAAGTTCTTATCGAAAGCCTGGAAAGACATGGAAATGCTTATCGCATTACAAAGTACTGAACAATTCTTCGTTGGTGATCCTCCAATAGACTTGGAGGGGTATCTCAAGCGCTTCCTCTTGAGCATGGGATACTCTGCTACTGCGTTTGCTAGTAATCGTAGACGAGGCGCCGCAAGAGCTTCTGTCAGAGGCCCAAGAGTTCTGTCCAAGTTGTGCCCCGCTGGTACGCTCTTCAAGGGGAGATATCTCAAAAATGATCGCGCAGTGACCTGGACGCCTGAAACCATCAAGTCGATAATAGAGGCAAAGATGGAGGACGATAGTGACAATGAGAATTTGGAGAAGAAGTCTACCAAAGTTAAGACCGCTGCATCTGGGTCGCTAATTCGCAAGCCCAAAAGAAACAGTAAATCGATACCAGCGACTGACTTTCTCGAAGACCTCGCTAATGCCCTACACGCCGAAACACTTGAACTCAGCGTCGACTATTTACGTGTGCATAAGTTCTGTTGGATGCTCTTACGCAATGTTAACAAGGCGTGCAAATCTCAGTTGCTCGAGATGTATGGTGCAGGCTACTTAGAAAAAGAGAATCAGCTGCCCTTCGTGGTTGGATATATTTTCATGGCAGCGACGCAGACGAGTCGAGTTGCTAACTTACTGCTGCCTAGACGTGCTGGTTTTCAGGTTTCAAGCCGTCTATTGGCCACGGCCGCGACAGAACTTGAGTGCATGATTGAGACTGGCGCTGGAGAAATTGAGAGTAAGATCATTGCGCAGCTGGTTGGGGTTGTGGAGATCGACTTCGGCGAGCTAGAAGCTATGGATGCTCAAGACTAAGTGTGATTGCCAATTTCTTGGTCTCATGCTCTATGTTGTTGATGCAGATAGGATGAACCTCCTTGACAGACATCTTTGAGGGGTCTGTAGCTCTAGTCAGAGTCCTCATCATTCACGCATGTACGCATATCCGTAGTCTCAAAGCCTCCGCAGCTATATGAATTGTCGCTAGCTATTAAAGCCACGAGCATTCTTTATAAAACGTGGGGATGCACTGCATTGGAAAGCCTCCTCTCTAACTTTCAAAGTGGCCTTCTCTAGCTCTCTTCTTATCGGTGCGAAGCTGTGGCTTATGGAAGTGTATTTCCCATGGACTTAAGACCTCGCAAACATTCATCTACATCTCCCGGGAGCGACCTTCTTGTTATTAGATGTGCTGTCGTTTAGTGGAGTACAACTCTATAGCCGCCGGAAGGGTTGTCGGAATAGAGCGCATAGCTGAGACCCTCCTACCATCTAGCCGCTGCACCGAGCTTCGCATTTCCTCCGATTCGAATAAATCAAGTCTTGATGGTGAAAGAACTTCTTTATTTGCCAAGACACTATGTGAAACTACCGAAGTCGGCCCCAGATGCGGCCGCCCGAGGGACATTTATCCAACTCTATTCTAAGGAAAATTGGCACAACGCGCATAATACATCAACCACTCATCCTATAGGCCCGAGGCTTGCAGTACAATCAGCTCATCATTAGGTATCTCCCCCTACTCTCCTGGGGCATTTCATTTAATCGCCGATTGGCGAAGCACGCAATATGCTAGCGCATGACAACACGCTCTAGAACCCTCTCGCTGTCTGTTTACCTTCTTTATGTCTTGCACGTCAAGTAAAGCTTTTGCAGATCCGTCTGATTTGCTGCCCCTTTTCATTAATCACATTTCAACATGATTCCAGTTCAGGAAGGATACGTGCTTCTTTGTCTGTTCGTCGTGCTACTTCCGAAGTCTTTGTCATCTTTCTGCACACCTTCATCCCCTTGCGGAGATTCAATGCCTCCACTACTCTCACAAGAGAGGCATCGCCTGTCTCGACCAAACGTCACCCCTGGCGGCTCAATTCCAGGAACCCCCTATGCCGAGGCTGGGCTACATCGGCTGGTGAAGCTAGCTCGAATAGTAAATTCAAACTTGCCATCTGTGCTCCAAATCGTTTGCGAAGATATGACACAATAAGCTAAAGCGTGTAAATACAGGTATACATGTCCTTCTAGGTTTAGGTATCGTATAACATCTTCCCTGGCTTTAGAGAGTCAGAGCACCGTGTGATCTTATACGGTGACGAATGAACACAGAGCTACTGAGCTGATATAGAGCGTAAAAAATGATATCCGCATTGCTTCCTTCCATGTGAATGGCAGCCAACCGCAATGACAAAAAGCCCGCATCCGAGCCGACCTCTTTACCGTGTACTTGCAGATGTCTCATACAAGCCAGCTGGAAATATTACCTGCTCTACTCCACCCATTCCCATCGGCGATCAACGAGAAAAGGGTTGCATCCCTTCTTGCAGTTTCACTTGTGATGTCAGGCCACTGCTGTGGTTCCAGGTATACTAATCTCCACGGCCCAAAGCTATGGTCTTTCCACACCGGGTTGATCTCATACAGCAGAGCATTCCCAAGTTCTCTGCATGGCCCCGAAGAGGTCATCGGCTGTCGCTCCCATCCACAAAAGCTTCCCTTCTACCAATGATTTTCTCCCTTCGTCCACGGATGCGAAATCAACACCGCACGAGGCTGATATAGTCATCAGCTGCTAACCATCTTCGTGAAAGGTCCAATATGCCGACTTTGCCGGGTAACCACTTCCTACCAAGCCACTGTTGATGTCACACAGCGTGCCGAAAGTTGTCAACCGGATCAGCTGCCACGAAGGATGCCGAGGACAAGCCATTGCCATCAAAAGAGTCAAAACCCCGCTTTGGTTTCCCAAAAAGGAATACAATTTTTGACGCTTTAAGGATGCCGGCAATGAGGAATGAGATTCCAAAGGCGTGCTTCCGTGTGACCGACTGTTTGCAACATATCCTGATACTACACATCCGGAACTTATCAGTCTCTATCATAGAAAGACACAGCCAAGTATCTGCACGGACATACCGCACCACCCTAAATACCTCTAAATAGCAGACACTAGACAAAAAGTCTCACATCCGGCATGAAGACGGTGTATCTTGCTTTAGGAGCGGGCCTCGTGGCCAGAGCTTTCGGAGGCTGTCCATTTGAAATGTTGAAACGCTCTGGAATGCTCACCGAAGCAGACCTTGCGAATTTGAGGCTGTCAAGCGGGACCCTAAAGCCGCCGAAGCACTTTTCCAAGCGCACAGACGTGAAGCTGCTCCAGCTCCAAGCCCAGCCGGCGTTGTTGGACCAGTCGTGAGTGGTGTTCTCGATCTACCCAACGGCGGAGGTCTTCGTAAGTCTCTCATACCTAAAGTTTTTCAACGCAATCGTTTGACGTATGGTGATAGTCAACGGAGTGCTTCAGAAACTTACTGGGGAACTACAAGCCGTCGATATACCTACTCCCCAGATCATTACCCTCGAACAAATCCCGGGGAACGATCCTGCACATCAATTCCAAGCCCCGGGCAAGACTGATGTACGGGGCATCTGCCCAACCTTGAATGCCCTCGCGAATCATGGTTACATTTCTCGCAACGGTATCACGAGCTTTGCAGAAGCAGCTAATGCTGTGCAAATAGATTATGGCTTCGACTACAGTCTTAGCGTCTTCCTCTCAGCTCTTGGACTCATGGCTGGCGGCGATCTTGTTTCGGGTAAATACACCATTGACGGCGCCGATGCCCGCGTTCCAAATACTATCGGTCCTGCTGGTGGTCTCGACAAGCATGGCGTCTTTGAGATCGATGGAAGCATCACCCGCGAAGACGTCCATTTCGGAAACAATGCCAATTTTCTCCTTCAACGACGGCAAGAATACTTCAACGAGACCTCCCAGACCGGTGGACTGTTCAATCAAAAATTGAATGCTATCGACAATGGGTACCGTTATGACATCTCCAGAGAAACAAACCCAGACTTTCTCGCTGGTGTCATCTGGTTCGCGGTCTCCCATGCAGAGCGCGTTTTCGTCTACGAGGGTCTAGCCAACGGCACCACAGGCATCCCCGACTACAACAGCGTTGCTCCATTCTTCCTCAACGAGACCTTCCCCCCCAATTGGTACCGTCGCGGTGTCCCATTCACCCTTGCCGGCGCTATGACCCAAGCCGTTGAAATGTTCCAGATGAATCCCCGCGAGGTTGGAGGAAACGAGGGGCTCGGCAATTTCGTCCCCCTTGGCCTAAACCAGACGAACCAGACGCCGCAGCAGGTGGGTTGTTTTATCTTGGAGAACATTCTTGATGTCGCCCCTGACCAGCTTGCTCCCGTCATCTATGACAACTTCGAGCTGTACACGAGCTTCATCAAAGGTACCTATTGTCCTCCCTACTCCGCATTGCCAGAAAATAAGGATCTGACATAAAGCAACCTGTCAGGAGTCATCGCCCCTTTCTTCATCGATGACGGCTATTTCAATTGCAACACCGCCTTGAATTTCGTCAAGCCCGGACAGAGCGCTGGAGAATCCGGCGGCAGCGTTAGCTCATCAGGCTCCCCGGTTTTTTTCCCACCTGCCACTCATTCCTACTGTCTTGAAAATCGCTGATAACTGAAAAAGGTCAATGGTGCCTACCCTGGCATTGGCGTCATCAAGCCAGACTCCGAGCCTAGTTAGATTAGATGTTGGGCGGCGCTTTTGAGGCTTATCGCGTAGTCGGTCTTCAACAGACGACTACTGGCGAAGGTACCTTGCTGAGCTTGAGAACAGCCTTTTCAACAATGGCTTGATTCATGCGTCAATTTGATCAACAGATGTCCATTTAGTTGAAACCTCTCTTGGAATAGGCCCCCGTTGCTCGAACTGCTTGATTTATAGAACCTAGTATGCTGCTTGACTAACGAAGACGACAAGTGATTCCCGAAGATCTGTTTCGAAACTCTTTCCCAACTCGCAACCCAGCTTTATATCCTCTCTCAAACGTTTTACCCCCTCCATCACCATTCCTTCCTCTTTCTTGCTCAGCCTTTTCAGCGGATTCGCAATCCTAGCAGCTCCATCTACCTGTTTGCGTAGTCAGCATTTTCCAATGATATCATTGTCTCGGCATAAGACTTTGGCTTTACTTGCCGCATATTTAACTGGGGCGGAGAAATAGTCCACTCCGATAGCCGATGCGATCTCGTTCCCTCCCCTCGATGTCAGGCATGTAAACGAAACTACATTCCCGCATCCCTTTTTCGCCTTTTAGCGCCCGGTATACTCGCTCTGCCATCCTGGTCGTACAATTAGCATGTTTGATTTACTATGTTTTTACAGGCAGACGGTGAAGAATACCGGAATGTAGCGTAGGCAGTCAATAATGTTACGCCGCTTTTCTTGTCCTTCGCCAAAAATACTTCCTCTTCAGGATTTCTGCGGCAAATGGTGTAACCGCGTTCACGGGGTTGAAGACAATCATGATGACGGCTTTTGGGCAAGTTTTCCCACAGCTGGAGATGAGAGAGCCGACGATATTGGCGCTGTACTTTAGGAGATCGTTTCGGCTTGTGAATACGGCGCCGGGAATGACTGAGCGGATTGGTTAATCATATTCACCCAACGCTTATGCGGGGTTCTTGGAGGGGTCTTACCCGAAGGACCAGCGGCGACGATGACCATATCAGCGCCTGTGAGGGCTTTTGTGAGGCCGTTGTCGATGGCTTTGTAGCCATTGATCACCTGGTCGTGCGCTGCTTAGTACATGGATTTGCAATCGAGGACCGTCTCACTCGGCCACATCTTCCTCGGACATATTTCTAACGCAGACGCCAGCCGAAAATGTGTCTCTTTAGCATCTCGAGGAATATAGGTTCCCCCTCCTACTAAACATCTTGTTCTCGTCATCGCTCTCTTAATTGTGTATTCTGTTTGATCTCTAGAACTTTTTGGAACTTTATATTAGGCAACTATCTACGATACTATTAATAGGATAATACACGCACTCGCGCTTCTCCGCTTTCGATAAAATATGCTTCAAATACCGAGGCATAGGCAATATTACACAAGTGTCACTCGCCAGCTCATTGACAGCTTGCTCTCAGATCGTACTTCATATCATTATGAGTGCAGCGTGTATGGATTATCAGGCTATCCACTATCTCAATAAATGCAAGCTTCATCTATTCGCTATCGTCGCACCCAACAAGCAAGATTAGTCGGGCTTAAAATCTCAAATCGCAAGCTAGTGCTAAAGGAGTGTTCCTGCAAAAAAATTCCAAAAATCCAAAAGGCCGTGTTTGTGAAAGGAGTGTGTCGGAAAATTCATGCGTGTATCCGTTTTCAATCTCCGTCCCTCGCTCCCAGCATCTTTCTCCTCCCACTGTCCTTCACAGTCTTCACGCGCGTCCTATCAATCTCAATGGCGAAGGCGTTTTGAGTCAGGCTTTTCCCTTCTTGCCACCCCGGGCTTTCCTGGTGATGGTGACTTCGAATTGGATTCTCGTGCTCTCCCTTTACCTTTTTTGTTCATGTCCTCGTCCTGAGCTTCTGTGGATTGACCTTCGTTGCCCGCCCAGTTCACCATTCTCATATAATCAACGTCTTGTCCTTCTGGTGACCCGAAACTAAGTTCTTCTGCCCTCTCTTTACCCTTGCCCTGAGCTTCCAAGGGTTCGGGGTCGTAGGCCCTCCAATCATTATCATCGTCTTGTCCTTCTGGTGACCCCAAACTAAGTTCCCGTGCCCTCTCCTTACCCTTGCCCTGAGATTCCGGGGGTTCGGGGTCGTAGACGCTCCAATCCGTCGGATCGATGATATTGTCAGAAGCCGTTGCTTGCAGTGATATTGCGGCCATATCTGCAGTTGTCGTTGATACGAAGTCGCTGAAATTTTCAGAAGCGGTTGCTTGAACGGGATCGCTGTTTGAATCGTAAGCATGACCTCCTCCCCGTCAATAGGACTTGGATCAACTCACATAGTGCTTCCCCCTGGCAAACACTGCTTCTGCAGTTCTTGAGCCTTTCCTCTGAAAAACCCTTTGTGCCGGGGCTCCAATATTGGACCAGCCACCAGCTTGGCAATCTCGAAATCCGGATTTCTTGTATTCGTGAAGAACCGATATGACGCCTCGGTATCATACCCGTAATATGTATTGACAAAATTTGCGGTATGATGACTGGCTATATCGTTACCTTCGCTGTCCTTGCACCAATTGGCGATAGCGTAAATAAGGTAGACTTGATCATCTCGCAATAACCGACTATTTATCTGCGGCCTATTTATCTGCGGCCTATTCCGGTGATGATCCCATGCCAAAGCTGTCAACCTGTCTATGCTGCAGGGAAAAAAATCGGCGAGTCAGCAACATTCCTGTTCACAGATCCGCATTTGAACTCACAATCCACTAAGACATCTACATACTTCGCTGACTACAGGATCCTCCAGGAGCCGAGCAAACGCGGATCCGACTAAATGTTTCAATATTTCTTTATCCTGATCGGTCAGATTTTCGAGGCAATCCTGAATCTTTTTCTCGGGCTTTTCCAATGTTCTGAGAAGAATTAATAGTGGCCTCCAGCTGATGCTCTCGTTGTAGAAAATGGACATCAAGCCTAGAAGCTCTTCTTTAACTAGTAGTCTTTCATCAACTTTGAACCACCAGTAGCCAGCGTAAGCTAAAGAGAACAAATGAACGGGCATGGGTCGTCCTAAGAATTTGGGCATAAGCTTTTTATCCAAACTGGTTTTTGGGCATTTGTTAATAAGCTCTTGGGCTATTTGAGACTCATTGCTTGGTCCTTCCCCTCTTGAACGCACTTCTTCCTCTGACGGGAGCTTCGGGGCGAGATTGCGCGGCATGTTTGGCAGAGATTCTTTTTGAATGAGACAGATGCAGTGTCCGTCTCCAGAAAGAGGTTCGGTGAAGGATGATGATGCTCCCAGGCCGGGGTGATTTTTAGAGATAGAACCGGCAGGGGAAGATCGGTACTGAGGTCGTCTTATGAGGAGTGCATGAGCAGATGAAAGAATCTGCTAGAGGTGTGACACAGGGAGAATAAGAACAAAAACAGCAGATGGAGGGAAGGAACCCAGCTTTTATAGAAAGTTCAGGCGTATGAGACGCTCAATGTTTTGAGTAAAGTATTCGGAGGCATAAGGGGTCGAACGTGAGATGTGCCGTGAGAGCCCGGATGCTACATTGTATTACACATTGAAGGAGTACATCTTGTTTGAGGTCTGTAGTAGAAACATAGCCAAAACGAAATTCATTAATCAAGGTGAAACGATTTACTTGTTCAATCGGATCTTATTAACTCTGTCTTCAGGTTGCGTTTCGAATCGTTGGCTGCTCGCTCGTTTCAACGGGAAATTGTTTCAAGCACGCCCTCCTCACAAATCTTGGCAAGTAGAGCATCACAGCCCACGGTTTTACCCACGATGTTTTTAATTGAAACAACCTTTGAGGCTAAATCGCAATCTTGACGCCGAGGTTCCGATGCATTTTTGAAATGGCTTCTTTGGGTGACAAAACTACTCCGGATACGCTATGATGCCCAACTTGTGTCTTCACATTGACGCCCGCGCCTGTCTCGTAAGAGATTCGATCACGGTGTCCGAAGCTCGAAAGCTCAAATGCAAGGAGCTGGTGTCCCACAACAATTCATCTCAAGGCGAAATTTCTAAAATAAGAGCGACCTTCGAGACTAAGCTTTTGCACAACGGGTCCTTGCGTCTTTGTTTGACATTGCTTATGTATCTTGTCACAGCATTAGCAGCCTGATATAAACTAAAGTTAGAAAATAAGTCTTGCTTATAAATGCGATCACGAGATCAGCCCTAAGTGAGCAAATAACAGGCAGTGATATGACCAAGAAGACCAATAGCGGACCGTCCCCGTATGTCGGGACAACCTTCACGGCAGGGTCTTGCACGCCTGAAACTTTATACACTTTTCAGACAGCATTTTCAACACTCAGACCCACTTCAGACTGAGAAATTCTCTTCGTCATTAATGACATGATCGCTCTTGTCGTCTAAACGATCGAGAAACGCTTCTGCAACGTCAGAGGCTCGAAGCTTTCGAATTTCAGGCGCTTATGCCCTGTAAGCGTCGTAGTCAATCGTATAAACGCCTTTGAGTTCGAGATAGGGCTGCCTTCGTGTTGCGCTCTGACTTAGAATCCCTATACTTGAAATATTGAGTAACAGCAGGGCGAAGAATGGCCGGGATGATAAGGCAGCAAGTCTGAATTTTCTGTAAATGCTGGGCTCCTGTTATTCATCTGCTATTTCTCTCTCTATACTCCTCATCACACAGCTTCAGCATAGCCTTTCACCGACTCACACAATTCCCATAAGACTTCATCAGCACACTTCATCAGCACACTCCTTCAGCATATTAACCCATCTGCTCACACAGTCATCATAAGATACACTCAGCACATTCTGCACTTCTGAGGCCTACCACGCAGTGCTAGCAAGGCAAACACGATCACCACGGTCCTTTTATCGCCAAATGACGAGGCAGCCAGCAACGCTTTTTGGCAAGTTGGTGCGGAAAGTGGGCTCACAGCGGCAACAATCGTTGTGCGCAAGTCTCGAAGTCGCAGGAACAGTCTCTGCTTCCGAGATTCGTCGTCAGGTTCGGGCATGAAGTCGAACAAGTCGTGCTGGCGCAGGGAGGCTGGTGACACAGTGCTTGAGCAGTTGCGGATGTTGAGACTCCCATGCACCAAATACGTCGTGACACGATACGCGGTCTTAATGTCAGTGAATTTCGAGAGATCAAAGGTTTGAATTGCATATGAGGCCGAAAAGAATATACTCGTGTTGAATTTGCCGGTATCTAGGACGCAGACTTTCAACTTATACTCGGTAGAATATATATTCTCGAGTCGCACTGTTAGCGTATGCAGAAAATGCTGAAACCCTTGACGCAAAAAAAAAAAGTTATCTTCTATATAGTCTCTATAGTTAAATTATTAATTATAATCTATGCGTAAAATATTTATATACGTAAATACGAAAACCCGATTATTCGTTCGCTACCCATGCCGCGAGTGAGCCTTTATCACATAACCTCGGGCAGTGAAGCTCATATGCTGAGATACGGTATAGCAACACACTCCAAAACTTCGGATTTTACTCCATCGACGAGACTCAATCGGATCGCCTGAACTTGTCTTTTCAAGCGACCGCGCAAGCCTTCAGCGTTCCCTTCAAGGATTTAATAACTTCATTCTAACAACAACCGCTAGAGCCAACGACTACTACCCCTCTAGAGATGTGCATAACGTGAGCCATCGCTTCACATGTACCGCGGGAGATCAATGCTGGTAGAAGATGTAGCTCACGCCATGCTTCCGCAGCTCGGGCAGGGCGCCGCATAGGCAATCGAAGACGGAGCTGCGCTGAGAATTCTACTTCAGGGCATCACAATAGAAGGGAGTGATAGAGAGGGAAGATATCTAGGCAAGACTGAAATCATTGAGGAGGTCCGAAGAGGCAAAATCACTGCAATCCAGGTACTGTCAGGGTTGCCTGTCGTTGGAGTTGGTTTAGTAGTTGTAATAGGTTCGATTCCTATTGGCGCTGGTACAATGGTGTTGCGGTGCTTTCCTTTTTCTCCTGTAGGCGAAGATGGCTACGAGACGGTGTGAGAGATGTAAGAGAAGTATCTTTCAGGGCACGGACATCCGAGTTGGTGGCCATCCCACGATCCCTTTTTTTCTGGAAGTATTTATAATGACTAAAACCACTTTCGGTGCGTGATGCAAAGCAGAAAAATGATGCTCATATGCTTTGCATGTCTTATAATGTTGTGAGAGAATACTCAGCACTATTAGATTATTCGTCTTGATGGTTATATTGATTTTGAGGGGGTGATAAGTTAGGTGATTCGTTCTACGACAGTAGAAGAATAATTTTCACGGGCAAAAGTCGTCCTCGCAGTTTCATGAACCGTTTTCAAGATCAAGGTTCTATGAATGGATTGGTTGTTAGAACTATTTTATACTGTCACGTCATGTAAAACCTATTCCGTCTACTTCATGTAACTAATTCATGTTTTAAAATATGTGTTAGCTTGCCTATCTTACAACTAGGGATAGAGAGTCCGCTGTGTTTAATGTACTCTTTATTCTCGAGGTTCTCACGTTAATAGGATGATATTGAGCGGGTGCTAGAATGCTTATGTTGTGTAAGGTGGGCAGTAGCTAGCTATGTGCAGAGCAATCGTAAAGTCGTGTTAGATGCACCAGGTTTAGCGTACTGATAATATAAGCCCGTCCTTAAGGGTTGCAGTATCAATTTCCATTGAAGTCTATAGGCTTTGCGGGTGTTGATGAGAATCTAAGGTCGACAAAAAACAAGGATTTGCTATATGGAAACCCACTTTTGGGCCGAACCAAATTCATCGCAAAGGAAAATACCCCAAATTTCCAAACTGTAAAAGACAATTCTCTCTTCGTTGTAGCCCTAATCAAATAATAATTAATCATGAACCAAGCTGATCATCTCTCACAGCTCTTAACAGCCATGAATATTTTCTTGAAACATCTTCTCACGCGACTTTACCTCTGGCATCGTCCCGTAGACCCTGTTAGGCTTGATGATCTTGTTCTCGACAGTTTTCTCCTCCGTAGTGTCGAAAATCAGCTTCAGATGCTCCCCATCGCTCTCTTCGTCACGGAAAGCTAATACACGGACAGGAATCTTGAATATTCCTAGTTCCGCTATACCAGCGCAGGTGTTCCGAAGCAAAGTCGTGGGCATCGAGTTCACGGCCAAAGCAGTAACTTCTTCAACAGAATCTCAGCAGGTGGCCGAGATATCAGAGACAGCCGCATAGAGAACGTGAGCTAGTACAAGAAGGCAGTAAGCAATAAGGAAACCGATAGCAATTTTTGGTGTTAAGCCGTGTGTATTGTAAGCATAGCCTTGGAAGACCGAGGACACATGAAACTTCACCCAATTCTGACTCTCGGTAGGATCGACGATGAACATGTTGCCTTTACCTGAGAACCAGTAATTGCCGTCGATACCGGTTGATCCGTCAGGCTTGGTAATCGTCCTTAAATCACCTTGTAGCTGGCTCGTTGAACCTATCCTGGAGAGTCCATTCGTTATCAGGCCTGCTATGATTATCTCTGCGGATATTGAAATATCCGGTATTGTCAGGTTTGAGGCCATGAGTGTGTTGAAGACTGTGGTATTTGCATATGAAAGCGATGGATTGAGATATGTAGCCCAGCTCTCGGTTAAAATGATGGGCCGTTGAGGGAATAGGGGAAGTTCGAAGGCGCCAAAGGAAATCAAATTAGCAATAGTTTCAGCATTTGAAGGTTCCACAGGGCCAGGCGTGAGACTCAAACTCCGAATCAAACCTCTCAAATCCTTGGCGGAAATCTTGCTCTGAACTGGTCCAGCTGACCCGCCGAATGAGGAAGTATTGAGCCAGGACGCTCCCCACCCGGCGCCTATGTTACATACTAAAATTTCTTGGGTGTCGTTATTCGAAGAGCGTGGAAGTAGAATTACAGCCCCCATAGCCGTACCGTTAAAAGGATCTTGTGGTAACTCGACCCATTTGAGGCGGTTCTCGCTGAGCGGGCCAGGTGTATCCAGTAATTGAGATCTAGAAATACCCAAAAAGTTAAAACCATAGACCGAAATTGTGGTATTTTCAAACTCCACTTTGTTCAGCATTTGTGCATCAGATCCTGGAAGCACGGGAAAAATAACAGGACGCTCATCTCTCTGCCCCTGGATGGTGTCATGCCCACAGAAAACAAGAGTATACGGCTGATAGTAGTCTGTCGTGATACTATGAATTGCGTCAAATTGGTCTAAAACAGAACCGTGGCCACTTGTAGTTACGTTATTCAACGCTGTACTCCACAAAGTTGAGGTAGATGATAAAGCATCGGCAACAGCTGCATGTTGTGACGATCCAAACGCTACGCGTTGCTCGTAGCTTGCCGCATAGCCAGGGGCGTAATGGAAGTCACGTATGGCCAGCTGTCGGATTGACTGCCGGCCTGTCACTTGCACCCCAGACGGACTTTCTGGGACTGAATATATTTGATATTCGTTGGGAACCCAGCTGTTGGTATGGTCCAGAAACGTCTGTATGGCCTGCCATTCGTTGGAGGGACAGTCGTCATTCGTAGACAAAGCATTAGGGACCAAGCAAGTTGGTGCCACGAGAGAAGTTATAGTTAGCATTTGGAGAGATCGTGATATCCAACAGTGGATAGACAGACCTGTTTGGCCACAAATATTGTGTCGTTATGTTCAACCAGATATCTGTGCTCCCTGCGGGCCAATAGTCTAGTCTTGGGATTAAGAGAATAGCACTTGATGGTCCAACTGCCGCAGTCAATATAAAAGCGCAGGTGATTATCATAGCTATCCCTATCCTTCTGCTCGTGGGGAGGTGTTTCGAGCAAATCGAGCCTCAAATTCCATGGAATATAGATAACTAAGCCGAGAAACTTGAAGTCCCGAGAAGAGAGCCCCAAATGGCAATCCTTGACCCAGAGACATTTCATATCTCACATAGGAGAACACTATGGCAGTGATCGAAGCCTGTGCTGTGATCTCGTGGAACTTGGCTCCAAATTGATAGACGGCTTGATTCAGAGGCGCTGAGCCCAAGTAGTATGTGTTCCAGTTGATGATGATTTCCCACAAGGCCACAGCAAATGGAATCAGGTGGATAAGAGCTCGAAGTAGGGCTACCCTTCGACTTTTCCGAATAGCAACTTTTGTTTGCTCATCAAAGCCCTTACCAACAGCAAGTCGCTTCACATCTTGGAGACCGGAGGCAATCAAGTATAAGCCCAAGGCGCGGAGGAGGGTGTCGGCAGTATTCTGTACGTTTGCCTGCTGTCCTCTCCAGATCTTCATCTTGGGGGTCTTCACGGCTGGGAAATTGTGATGTCCTGGTCGGATGAAACTAGCATAGATTGATCGCTTGTTTCATCTGAAAGATTCTTTATGAATGCGAAAATCCAGCGCCCGCCAAATGATTGAGTAGCAAAGATAAAGTGATGGCTGGGTGCAAGCTATTTATCAATTCCGTGGAGACCGAAGCACCTAGAAATACAACGAGGCTTTCGTAGGAACGATGCAGATAGACAGAATAGGCATGCGCAGAGCCAGTCTCACGCAAAGAGCTGAGTCGGGTAGCCCAACCAGCGTGCTTACTTGAATACGCAACGTATGCGGCTCGCGAAATGAACCTTTCTCAGCGAATCAGAGAGTTGAAAAGGTCTCAGCCTCAAGGCTCTGCATGCAGTGCATAGGGGTAAATAGTTGCTGACGATGATCTTTACCAATATTTTGAAAATGAGATGTTACATCCTGATGCATGCACCGCTTAATGCACACACCTCGCCTCAATGTTCGCCGATCAATCTGCGTAGATTAATGCGCAACGCATGTCAAGATTTTAGGTATATGGCAAGAATAATGTATAAATTGCTTGAATTATTCTACCTCAGAACCTCCTGGGGGACGTCTTTTACCCCATAGAAATTTGGTGATATAGCCGACATGCGCAGAGGTCATAGCTGAGAACCCAAATTTTGACAACGCAACCAACTCAGCTTCGAACAGTCACTCACTCACAGTAGCTTGAGGATTTCGTCGAAATCCGCGAGAAGATCGATTTTGAACCAGGATTTACAACAGCTTAGCCTCGCTTAGCCTCGGGCCTAGGGCTGAGACGAGTGCGACCTTTCTTTCGGGCTATCAGGTCGGCGGGGATCAAAAAAACCTCGGCAGGGGTCAGCATAACGGAAGTATATGCGGATGCAGAGGGTGAAACAGATGTACTTAGCATATGCAAATATCTCATCGAGGGTAAAAGTATGCACATCCATCCTAATGCATGCACCTCTTAATGCATATACCTCGCCTCAATGTTCGCCGATCAATAGGCGTAGATTAATGCGTAACGCAAATAACTTAGTTTCGAATAGTCACTCACTTATAGTAACTTAAAAGTTTCGTCGAAATTTAGAAGAAGATTAATATCGAATCGCTTTATAAAGATCTATATTAGAATTTATAATAATTTAGTCTCGCTTAATCTCGAGTCTAAGACTAACAAGAGAGCGATCTTTCTTTCGAACTATTAGATTAACGAAAATAAAATAAAACTCGATAGAGATTAATATAACGAGAGTATATACGAATATAGAGAGTAAAATAGACATACTTAATATATATAATAATATAAATATCTTATCGAGAATAAAAAAGTTTTTTTCTCAAATTAAAAAAAGTCTCGTTATTTTATATAACTTAAAGTATATATTAAATATATATTTAATATAATAATAAAAATTAATAAAAATTAATATCTAAATTTATTATTATTATTAATTATTAAAGATAATTACGATCTTATAAAAGTTAATATTATTTATAAATATATTAAATATAACTTTACTATATACTTTAAGTCGTTTAAAATAAAGAGACTTTTTTAATTAAGAAGAGTTTGTTAAGAATAAAACGAATATATTAGTTTATAAAAAAAAGTAAAAGACGATTTTAAGTATAAGATTTATATATATAAACATATAATAAGAGTATTCGAGAGATTAAACGAGTTAATAAAGCGAGTCTAATTAAAAAGCGTAGATCTATCGATATTTATATTAACTATATTATTATTATAACAAACGAATCTTTAAGTCTCTTAAGTAATTTATAATTTAATTAAAATAAAATAAATAAAGCGAGATTAATAAAGACTAGTATACTTAATATTATTAGATAGAGCTAAGTTAAAAAATCTTAATTATATATATAATTATACACTACGCAATAAGACGAGATAAGACGAGATTTTAAGTATCGCATCTCGTCTCGACGCTAAGACGAGATTTGATTGAGATAAGACGAGATAAGATAATTTATTCTTAACGAGATAACGAATTTATCTCGATATCTCTTTTAATTAAAAAGACTTAATTACGCTATTTAGAGAATTAAGAATTATTAAAATCGATCTTATAATTACTAACAAGTTTTAATTTAAAACTTTTTTATCTTAAAGAGTTCTCGAAGCAAATCTTCTCGAGAATACGTCGTTCGAAATCAACTCTCGAAATTCAAGAACAAGTTTACGAATTTAATTCGTGAGTGTCATGGTGTGACACCAGTCAAGTTACCAGCCTAGTCAGCTATGCGATAGCCGACAGGCGACAACCCCTGAATCCCTTAAGGATCTGACGATGCCCACATTCTTTCTGATTTCCTCATCTTTCGTCTTGGCCTTTACCTTAGTCCTAGTCATAGAGAATGAGATTCCTCTTACCAAGCCTCGTTCCCTAACAGTGAGCCTACAACAGACTTTTCGCTTAATTAATAGCCACCCGCACGCACTTTCTACCACTATAAACTACTTTCTACTATTATTCAATAACCACTTGACTAAATGACTTCAAATTTGAGACAGTAGTTATTTATATAGTAGTGTACAAGTTCTAGCCATGAAAATCATTGTCGCCTTTCGTATCCTTCACACGCTCCATTCTTGTACATAATTTCCCATATCACTTGCCCACCCTTTTCATATTCAGATTTTTTTATTCATCGTCTCAGATCTTAATTGTACGTTCCTTAGTTGTCGAAGCGTATAATCGCTTAGAAACCTTACGCTTTATATGATATCAACATGACTCAATTTGATTCAAATTCGAAGAATTTGCAGGTTACGAAAGCACGATGAGATACGAAATTCTAAGAAGTTTCTCTTGTTGTCACGCATTATAACTTGATGTATCGTTCTAAATCAGAAAACATTCTCTATACTTGACAATCACTTCATGAATAAATGAAATTAATCGAGGCAATAACACGTATATTTAATATCGATATCAATTAATGTCTTCTTTAAAGTTTTTATTTCTCTTAAGCAGTATCTCTTTAGACTTCGAAATACGTTTAAGACGTCTACTTTTGAATTTCTTAGCTTGCTTCGCTAGAAAATGTTCCTTGATAATCTGTTATTGAGTCAGATAGTCCGCATTTCGATCATTGAGATCCTTCTGAGCTTCGTGTCGTTCTGAAGCGATCTCTTTACTGAATATGAAGCTGAGATCAGGCAATTCTGAGATGTAACAGCCTTAGAACATCATTTCCGTATAGTCACGATATCGTACATTCAAACAGTCCTTGTGATATGCCTCTTTCTTGAGTCGTATAACCCAGATCTACTCTCGAGTTTCCCTAACTCGAATAAATGTCTCGTCACTATATATCACCATGTGTTCCTTTCCCCGAAGCTTCTCCAGCCATTCAATAGCAAATTGTAGTCGCTCTAGTTTCTGTTCCGAAGACAGCGAAGACTTGTATCTAGGCGAATATCTATCATAACCCTCTCTTTTGAATGCTGCATTGATGACTGTTGCGGAGATCATGCACCCAATCTCACGTGCAATTGTAATCCATTTCTTGCGACGTTGAAATTGATTCTTTGTCGCATGTCTGATTAGACGTCGTCGAAGTCTGATATTGATTGTCAAAGATCGTTCGGACTGACAGCGTCGTTGATGTGCTTTAGAAGATAATGAATCAATGTTTTCTTTCTCCGCGTCTTCAGCGCGATTTAAGACATTTCGCACTGTTTCTTTGTCACAGTTATACTTCTTCGCAAGCTGTCGATTGAAGATATTGAAATTGTTCTTGAGTTCTATTAGGGCTTCGCGTTTGGCCTCTGAAAGGTCTACTGCGCCTTTGATACGTCCCATGATAATGTAGGTGTTTTGATAATTTTGATAAAAAAACGCGTTCTTCGCGTTTTTCGAATAGGACTGAAGTGACTATTAATTAAACGAAAAGTCTGTTGTATATTTGTATTAAAATAAGCGAAGAATATAAGCGAGATAGCTTGATATAGATATGAAGATCTTTTAATTAAATACTTAAATAATAATTACTTAAACGTTAAATCACTCGATACTACTCGATAGTCTCGAGTTTAATAAAATATATCGTTATAAAACGAATCGTTTCTTTTTGTCATGGATCCAGGTCCGCAGTCCGATACTGTGATCTAATATCATTGCCACCAAGTTCAGCCCTATGACTCAGCCCTACATTAGCGTGTCAAGCCACGGCCTTCTACTTCTACGAATACATGCATGCACTTGTACATAGAATTCCCATAGTTAGAATTCTATTCAAACCACATTCAAATACTATTTCAGTTCTACATGTAGTCCCTGACACTTTTATATAGAATTCAGAGTAATAAATATAAAAAGAGTTTTTGATCTCTCACAGCCATATACTGAAGATCAATGAAGATCTAAAGTGGCTTCAGTGCCGTTAGAAGAAGCGCGATATGATCGTCGCTGTGGTGTAGAGAACATCGGAAATGTCGAGCTTCAAGGATCTCTCCGTCTGACAGACATGAACGCCCTCGCGACCCCTGCAGGCTTGGCGCCCTGCCTCCCCCAAGCAGCTTGAAAGGTGGACAACACTTCCATAGGCAGTACCGATCATAGCCATCTTTACGTCGTCTTTGAGAGACACAGTGCAAGAATAAAGCGACTTAAGACTTCAAGAAATCGAAATCGCAATAGAATGGAGGCCTGACGATGCGAGTTTGCCGCGTCACGCAGCTGTTGGCCACGGTTTATGCGCAACGTTCCGCCTGCTATTAGGTCCGACAAAGTTTGTTGGACGTCTAGTCTCTCGTTGCCAGACGCTCAGTGCGTGGTTGTTCGTATCTGCACGATTCGCAAAATCAATCATACCTTGACAAAGAGCTGGTATTCTCTCGAGAGAAATCACAAAAATGTCAACGACAGATCCCACAATGATCAGCAAGTACGGCTCGAATGTTGGAGCGCACTGAAGACCGTTCTTACTCTCGGGATTTGATAAACACCATGACTTAACAGACTCTCTAGGTGAGTTGCTGAAACCTGTGATGCTGTGGAGTTAACTCTTTGTCTCGAATAGGCGGATACCTGCAGCACTTTTCTTTCGCGAATAAGAAAGCAAAGCCTTTCTCCCCATAACCGTCTCGGTTCAGATTCATCTACCCTCAATGGATGGGATTCGGGATGATGCTCGTGGAGATCAAGAAGATTAAGATCAGCAGACGTACGCCTCGACGCCTTTAATCATGGCTTGAAATTGAGGAATATGCCGAGATGTACCAGTCTTGAGCTCGAGGAAAGGCGAAGGTTCCGAAGACCATAGCGGCCGTCGACGCCTGCGAGAAGAGGTATACTACAAGACTCTTTAGCATCTAAAAGTGAATATCTCCCGAAATTGGCCTTGCGTATGGGTCTAAAGATCAGTGTTGGTTACTAGAACAAGCAATGCCACGACACTTCGACGAGATGCTTGAGGGCTATGCGAGGTCTACACCCTAAGCTCCGAAACAAGCTCTAAAGAATTGGCCATGAATAAGGTCATGCGTAGTTAAAGAATGAACTATTCGTGGCCGGTTGGAATACTTGAATTTATCTACGCTGAAGCTAATGCTCAAGATAGATGCGGTAAGCTTCAATGTCTGATGTGATCGTAATTATGCTTCATTAAGAACTGAGCAGTTGGTGAACAGACGACACGACCAATCATCTTGGTCTCGCATAGCCTCGGGGGGCTTGTCTGTGCGAATGTATGCATTCAATCACCTTTGATACTTAGGTGGCTCATCACGAAATATAGAGTCTTGTGGATGCGGTCAGCGGTTCTGAGAGTACCAAAGGCCTTTCCAACTGCTTTCGCCGCATTGCCTTCCTTGGAACACCTCATCAAGGCTCCGATAAGGCACGAGGGGCAGAAACGGCTAGGAAATCGTCTTCTCGCAGGGCTTGATGTCAACGCTCAGGGTGGGTATTATGGCAACGCTCTGTAGCCAGCGTTAGAAGGAGGTCATAACCAAGTGGTGCAGATGCTGCTCGACAAAGGGGCTGATGTCAACGCTCAGGGTGAAAGGTATGGCAACGCTCTGCAGGCAGCGTCATCTGAAGGTCATGATCAAGTGGTGCAGACAGCGAAACTGACAAGCCTCTCTTGAATGCGGTTGATTTCGTGGAGCTGCTGCGTTGCCATTGGGTGACGGACACCGAAACCTTCCCTCACGAACGGCAACGGGTTCAGCTGGCAACGATCCTGCTGGTCGCCGCGTTCACTGGATCCCGACCCGGAGCCCTTCTCGGAATCACCTACTTATATATTGATAACTTACGTAAAATACCTTGAAAATAAAATCTTAGTCTAGAATAATACTCAAAGAAGGTATTTTAGAGATACGAAAGTGATCGAGTAAGTGTACAAATTGACGTAATATGTTGAATATTACGAGTTTTGATAGCTTAGTTGCAGATCATGATCCATTTATTTTGCGACAAACAAGCAACATTCGACAACCATTACAAGCGGACCCAAAAGACTCGACCTCGCCGAAGTGTCCAAGTCATTTGCCCCTCAAGTTGTTGACTCCCCTGCTGCACCAGTGCTCTTCAATGAGAAAAACGAAAACCACCTCACCGTCTCCGATGAAGAGCCAGCGTGTACGTCCGCTGGCTCTGGGAGAGGTCCCGATGGCGAAGAATACCCCATTTCTCTCTCACCAACCTCGGCAGCGCCAAGGGGATGTTGTGTTGATGACCCCAGGGCACGTCCGTAACAAGACTCACAATTCGTCTGTGTCTTCGACGAGCCAGTGTAAACCGCGACCAGTTGACCGCCGATGATTGGATTACGGCCTACAGGCGACCCTAAACCGCCAGCAGTCGTCACGTATAATATATCATTGTCCAACAGAGTCCTACCGAACTGTGCCGACGTCGGCTCCCCGATTTCCGTTGAGCCCGGCTGACCAGCTATGACCGTCTGGACTCCATTGCTGTCGACCGTGGAGACAGTGTCGGTCGGGCCATTGACTAAGAAAGCTTCGCCCTTCGAATTGATCGCGAAGTCGTCAAAATCCGTTTTATTTGCCTGCGCCACGGTGACGCCGGGTCCAGCGGCCGTTCCATCTGGATTCATTGGGATTTTGCCAAAGATCCTTTGGAAGCTGTTAGTGAAGTAGAGCGCGTCTCCGAAGACTTGAAGCCCGTTGAGACCTGGTAATGGGGAACTCCCGTTGTGCCACAAGAGGGTATCGTTCATTAAGATGGAGGAGCTACCGGTCAGGACGTTGACGGCCCAAACCACGCCCAGGAGGGTGTCGGCCGCGAGAACGTGTGTGGTGTTGAGCGTCGTGAGTCCGTTCACTAACTTCGCATCCCAGAGAGTGGCGGCAAGACTGACTTGTGCACCGAAGGGAGAATTTGGGTCGGGGAAGGAGATGCGGAAGAGACGGACTGATCCTGAGGGTGCGGGTTCCATCTTGGCAATTGTGAAGTTTGCCACAGCGACGTAGAAGGTGTCCGGCGTGGTCTCGGTAATGCCACCGGTGACCCAGGCATCGGGGAATTGATGGATAAGAATTGACTCTGGCTTCGGTGCGTGAGGGTCGACAAGCCACACATCGTTATGGGTGAGGCTAGTGATAAGGATGGACCCAGCAGGGCGCACTACCAAGTTCTCGCACCAGGTATTATTAGGATATTCATAGATAAGCTTGGTAGGCGAAAGCGCGACGCACAAGAGAGGGCAGACAAGCAAACACAATGATACTGGAAACCGATGCATGACTGTCTAGCCGAGATCAATGTTCTTGGGAAATATCGAGTCTTAACATGGGGAGAGATGAAAGGACATGACGAGTCGTCAGGTTATGTACCTTCTTTGTCCCGCCATTTAGGGTGATCTTGTGCAGGCTTGCCAGCCACGGTTCGTGGTCCTTCCATCGGGTATTCGTCCTTCTCTATCCCGTTAGACCGAGAAGGACATGCTCGGTGAGATTGAATTAAAGTGGGTACTGCACAACTAGCAACTAGTGAAGAGAAGAGAACGACTGGGTTGGGACAGTATGGAGCGTTACCTTTCGAGCGCGTGCATACGCATAGATGCACATACAGACGAAGAGTATCGATTTGCTCAACCACATACAGCAGGCGCGGGTGGCGTAAGACACGTCATCTCCCCCGCACACTCGCATGGATCAACGATATCTATCACGCAGCTACACATGAATTGACCAACATCTGATACGCATAAACCAACGAGTCCAAGGTCTAGACGCAAAAGAAAGACATGATTAGCGGAGACAAAAGGACGGCTTGGGTAAGGTGATATGAAGCGTACCACCAGCACAGAAGATCGGTTTGCTTAACCATATACACGACACGTTAACAACGCATGATACAATTTCTCTCCCACATGCTTACTTACATTAGTGATACCCATCAATACCTTTGATGAATGTATTAGACCAAGCGCAAAATTTGTTTTTTGATTACTTCTCTTTGCAAAACCCTTGACGGAAGCGTCCCGCTGACACCCTACCTCGCAAATTTTTGCTGGGACCACCGCCAAATGCAAGCAGAAGATATTTTAGTGATACATAGATGTAGAATCATTTAGATCTGAGGTCGTATATAGTTTATTGATCGTAAAAGTCGGTGTAGCTTTCTTATAGACCCTCAAAGTTTTACACGTCGCTGTCGCTGTCGTCGTCGTCATGTCATCGCCCATATCAGAGCCAATTCGGGCCCAGTATAGCCATTGCAGTTCATTGTGGTCATGAGATTCCAGCCATTGCAGTCTATTGCAGCCATGTAGCCACTGCAGTTCATTGCAGTTAGAAAGGCCACGATAGTCAAATATGTACTTGACTGCAATGGCTACATGGCTGCAATGAACTGCAATGAACTGCAATGCAGTGACTGCAGTGGCTGCAATGGAGTGCAATGGACTGCAATGAACTGCAATGCACTGCAATGAACTGCAATGACTGGAATTTCATGACTGCAATGAACTGCAATGAACTGCAATGGCTGGAATTTCATAACCGCAATGGACTGCAGTGACTGCAGTGGCTGCATTGGAGTGCATTGGACTGCAATGGCTGGAATATCATGATCGCAATGGACTGCAGTGGCTACATGGCTGCAATGGCTGGAATTTCATGACTCGAACCTGTGGGACTGGGGGTTACTCGTGGATATGCACCATCCTGGCAAATGCACCACCTTAAATCCGATAAATCCGCCCCGCAATTTCAAATCCTTCTTTCCCCCAAATACAGCCCAAATAGTCACCCTCAGCCCTTCATGCAGAATATATGTATAGACATGTCATATATAGTCTTCGAGCATCCTCTAGAAATAGATTCGAGTATTCTTAATCTCAGAGTCCTTTCTCTGTAGCTACGCTGCGCAACGGGGCGGGGCGCCCCGACGGGGTTTCGCGTTGGGTCGGGTTCGAGGTGGGGTACCGGGGCGGGTTTTCGAATTTTCTGAAAACCCCACCCCACCCCGCCCCAGCGCCGGTTTATTCGGGGTCACCCCGTTACCCCGGTGGACCCTGAATACCCCTGAGCGACCCCCTTAAAATTTTAATATTGCGCATCAAAGTAGGACAATATAGAGCGAAGAATATGATATCTTAATTGAAATTAGAATACGGCGTATGGTTGCTTAGAAAGATGATTAGAAATATACGCGACATAATGTTTAGGGGGTCGTTGCGGGGGCAACGGCCCCGGGCTAATCTAATTGATAGGCTTGGCGGGGTACCGGGGTAACCCCGTTATCCCGGTGAAAATAAACCGCCCCACCCCGCCCCACCCCGCCCCACCCCAATCAAACCCCGCCCCAGCGCCAGGGCGGGGTGCGACACTCAAAACCCCGCCCCACCTGGCCCCATTGCGCAGCTTATATTATATTAATGAATCGCTTTAAGACGAGAATAATAGTAATATTATCGCAATTAATAAGTTAAATATATAAACTTAATAAAATTTAATATATCTCTTCTCGAGTATTTATTTAACGAATACTTTATCTACTTAAGTTATATCTTTCGTTTATAATTAACTAAGTATTATTTAAAATTAATTTGACGTTAATCTTCGTCGCGACATTTTAAAATCTCGTCTTAGTATTATTATTAATTAATTCTTAAATCAAGTGAATTCTAAGATAAGTATTTAATTAAAGTTATTTTGATGATAGTCGTAACGTTAATAATAGCGATAATAATATAACAAATCTACTCTTTAAAATTCTATTTAAAGTCGTTATATAAATAAATAAAGAGATATCTCTTTTTAATAACTTTTATAA
This sequence comes from Pseudevernia furfuracea, assembly GCA_022315425.1. NCBI lineage: Eukaryota > Fungi > Ascomycota > Lecanoromycetes > Lecanorales > Parmeliaceae > Pseudevernia > Pseudevernia furfuracea. Next base: position 1,706,621 of record JAIUPT010000050.1, read on the forward strand.
TAGTCTTAGTAGATAAAAGAAGAAAGATTCTTATTAAGACTTTTAATTAATAATAATAAATCTCACGCATATTTAACTAACGTTACTTCGAATAATTATAATATTTACGAGAACGACAATAAAATAAATTAGAAAAGAATTTGATTAATTAATAATATTTAATTATAAGAATAACATCTTTTTACTTCTTTTATAAGTATATTATTATAATATATTAAGATTTTTACTTAATTAGTCTTAGCGCGACTTAACTTCGTATATTTCTATTTACGAATATATAAAATAATATTATTCTTTTTAATATATATAAATATATAATTTATAATTATATATTTCTTGATACGAGACGAAATATAATATCTTAAACTTCGTCTTATCTCGTCTTATTACGTAACGTAACTTAGAATTCTTATATATTATTTTAAAGTCTTTAATAATATCTTTAATAAAATTAAATAATTTATAAAAGTAGTTTTAAGAGTAATATTTAAATCTAATTATAATATTTTATAACTTTATATTAAAAAATTTATTAAAATAAATTTTTAATTAATAAAATAACGTTTTTCGAATCGATCGCTAACGAACGACTTTATATTATAAATTCGTTCGAGACAATAATAATTAACGACGTTTATTATAAAGATTAGTATATAGTCTTCGTCGTTAAGCTATTTTAAATACTAATCGAAAAGATATAAGATAATATTAAAATATAGACGTCTTATCTCATATTATAATATAATATAATACAAGTATAGACTTACGAATTAAATTCGTGATACGATATTAAAATTAATTTAAATTAACTTAAGACTTAAGTCGTAAAAAATAGAAAAAAGTCTTTAAGAAAATATTAAATTTGATTAATATTTTAAATAGCTTTTTTTCTGCTTTTTTTTTTAAGATTATTATAATACGATTTACGATTTAATTTAATTAATTAATTAATTTTTTTTATTTTTTATTTTTTTGACGTAGCTCGAATTCGAATTCTAATTATAATATTCTCGAGCTTTGCACTGCAAAACTCATTCGAATAAATTTTTTATTAATAAAACAACGTTTTTCGAATCGATCGCTAGCGATAGATTTTACAGTGCAAAGTCTACCTTAATAATAATCGTCAGCGACGTTCATCATAAACATTTGCATGTAGTTTTCCTCGCTAAGCTATTTTAAGACATAATCGAAGTTATCGTCGCCTCTTTATACAGTCTAAAAAGACTTTAAAATATTTTTAATCGACACGATTATTTGATGAGAAAAGCGTGCGACGAAGCGCCAAGCCCTCGATAAGACTAAGTCTGAATTTTCTTGATATGTCTAATTCTATTTAGAACTTCTTATATCTAAGCATTTAAATATCTACTTTGAGATCGTCGATTGAATACTACATATAGACTAAACGAGTGAAGAGTGCTTATAAGCTTGAATTCTTAAAATAATATAATTAAAGATTGATAATAAACGAGAGAAGAATAGACGATTTTAGTCACATATAACTAATAGTCAATTTAGATGAAACGCGAATATGCAGTTAAGATCGTTTTATTGATTTTATTTTATACTAATTCTATTTTATGCTACTTTTAAGAAATAGCTCTGCTTATATAATTATATATAAATCTATTAACTCGCTCTCTTATTTTATCGCTTATTACGTTCGAAAGAGATCGCTCGCAGACACACAATAAGAATCGAATAACAGCACACGCACACGTAGCGTATCTTAGTTACATTAATTATATATAATTTCTTGAGATTTCGTCGCTCAGCTCAACTCACGAAGAGATCGTTTAAATCGATATATTATTAATCGCGCGTAGAGTCAGAGTCAAAGAATCTAACTTCTCGCGAAGTAAAGACAGAAATAGAGACGAGAACTCTGAGTCTGATAGAGATAATCGAAACGTACGTATTCAATTCGGGCACGAGCAGTGACATTATGTGCGTCTTAATCTTATCGTCGATTATTCTTTAAAATCTAATCATATAATCGATCTTCTTATATTTGCAAGCAGTCTTTAAGCGATTATAATTATTATTTATTATTATATGATCGTTAGACGACTTCTTGAAGATGCGTCTGTTTATGCGATTTCTGATATCGTGCGATTCATAGATAATATTTGACGTGATCGCGAACAGTTCGCTTCACTTTCATGTCTTGAGTAGAATCTCTCGCGAGTCGAATCGTTTTCTCGAAGACGTGACGAGATTAATAACATAGTCTGATTGACGACTAATAGAGATAAATAAAGCACTGTTAACAGTGAAAGAGACACTAAGATAAGAACGAGCTTTAAAATCGACGAAAGACTTAGACGTAGACTTCGTAATGTTATTCTTCTCGTCGAAATCAAAAACGAAGAAATCATGTCATGAGCTCTAATCGCGCGTCTTATTCGTGTTATTATTCTTTTCGTTATTATCGAAAAAGAAGAAATTATGTTAAAAGCTCTAATCGATCGTCTTATCGCTCGCAAAGTCTTGATTGCGTGTGATATTCGTCTCGCGAATATCGTATTTATTCTCGACGACATAGAGATTCTCTGATATTATATATAGTTTTAGAATTAGTTTACTCGCATAAAAAGAAGATAAAAAAGACTCACGACGCACGTTTTCTTCTGCTGCGACGAATATATTTGACGAATCGAAATTCGCAAAGAAATTTCAGATCTGTTAACTCTTAAGTCTTCATTTGATCTGAAGATTAACAAGTTTTTTCTGATTCAATCTTCATAAGATATTCTTGATCGTGTTCACTTGACTTCATATTGATATCTCGAAGTCTTGAGTTCTACTATTTACACTGTCGCGTTCAAATATATATAACATTAATGTCTTACGAAAGTATAAGATTAGAGCGCTATGACTAAGTTCTCGTTCGTTTATAAAAAGTTTAAAGACTTCGAAAATATCTAGATTAATCTCTCTCTTCGTTAGTTGTTACGTATAATACGCGCCGTTTGAGTTAACTATAGAAAACGTTATATTATTAATTAATAATGAGAAGAAAGAGTTTAAAGTGAGAATTTAAGTGATCTTAATCTTACTTGCTAACAGTCTAGCTCTTTTAAATTTAGCGTATCTCTTAATTAATAGTTTATATAACATTAAACTTTAGCTTTACAATTTCAGATATATTATATGCGATTAAGATACGAATTCGAAAGAGATAAAATAGAGAATTTCGAGATGCTTAGAATTAAGTCAGTCTTAGTTAAACTAGAGTTATCGACTTCGACGTTTAGATTAAATCTGAAAATACGTATAGTCTGCGCGTAAAGTCTTTTTTTCTTAAATTCATAATACTATTATTATTTAGAGATAGATATCTAAACTAATATTATCTAAAATGAATTTAGTCTAAATTTCACGTCAAGCATTTGAAATCTCGCTTAATATATGTTACGTTATTTTACTTAGAGTTCAAAGCAGTTAAATTGTCGTTCGCTCTTATTTTCTTCGATTCTTTTAAATTTTAACTCTATATAGTCTTTATAGATGCTACGTCACTTAGAATTTAAAGTAGTTTAATTATTGTTCTCTCTTTTTTCTCTTCTTTAGATTTTAATCGACTATATATAATTATCGAGCGAAGATTCAAAATTCGAGCTACTCTATATACGTATCGCAGCTTTATAATAAAAGTTTATAATCTTTAATATCTTTCTCTCTATGAGATAATTCTTTGTCGTGATTATAATTACTATCTTCGACGCGATAAATACGAAAAATATCTTCGATATCTTTATGCAGCTCGAAATAGCTTATTAAAGCGTGTTATTATAAAAATTCGAGATCTTTCTTAACTTCATAAATCTAAGAACATTTAGAATTCTACTTCTAAGAAAGCTTCTATATCTGAGTTAATTATTGTCAACGATCTTTAATGCGTGATTGATGATTATAACTTTATCACATTATCTATTAAGAATATATAAAGACATTAATCTAAACTATATGAATTAGTCGAATTCAAAAATACTTATTAACACACTGAAGATATGACAACGAGAATCTCTTATTAATTCTTTTTCTTTAAGTCTTTTTTTCGACCCTTTGTTGTCGATAATCTTTATATATCTTAACAATTCTTAGAGAAGTTCTTTACAACTCGCTCTTCGATATCTATTAGCAGAGAGACGATATATAGTTTCAATTCACATAAAGATAAAGTATCTTTGAAGAATTATTACGTACGCAGTTAATAGAAGTGACAGAGCAGCTTTGTATTCTTTGAATAATCGATTAATGCTTATGAGAGTCAAACGTCTTCTTGACTAAATATCATCGATATCGCTGCGTTTATTCGAAGACTGAATTTGATAAAGAAGAAGATTTTCAAGTTAATTCGATTAGAAGAAAACGATATATAGATAGATCTTTATTTTAGATTTTCTATTTTTGTAACTGTATATAGTCTTCAGCTAACGAAATATTCATTAGAATCGAAGCATTCGATCGCTAGTTATCTTGTTTAACAATGTGTTCTATATCGTCTGATTTAATATCGACGTATGTGTCTAGCAGATAGTTTCAAAAACATCGTTAATCGCTCTATACTTCGAGTTCTAAATATCTTCGAGCTCGATAGAGTGCATATCACGCCCTTCATCGATGTATAGAAGCTCGCGACGCTGAAGTAGTATAACAACAACTGAGGACGCTTACTTCTATTTCTAACCCTAGTATTCTCGGGCTTTGCCTGGCAAAACCCATCCGGATAAATTTTTCATTGGTGGAACAACGTTTTCCGGATCGACCGCTAGCGGCAGGTTTTGCCAGGCAAAGCCTACCTTGGCAATGACCGCCAGCGACGTCCACCATAAAGATTTGCATGCAGTCTTCGTCGCTGAGAGCATTATTAACTAGAATAGTGATGCTGAGAGTATTATAGACTGGAATAATGACTAAAATAGTGATGTTGAAAATTGCGACACTCAATGGGACACTCAATGGGACACTCAATGCGACACTCAATGGCAGTGGTCTCAGCAGTGGTCTCAGCATTGGTCTTAGCGATATTCTCAGCAGTATTCTCAGCGGTATTGATCTCAGCGGTATTGGTCTCAGCGGTATTCTCAGCGCTGGTCTCAGCAGGCAGTATTCTCAGCGGTATTCTCAGCGCTGGTCTCAGCAGTGGTCTCAGCAGGCAGTATTCTCAGCAGTATTCTCAGCAATGGTCTCAGCATTGGTCTCAGCATTGGTCTCAGCGGTATTCTCAGCAGTATTCTCAGCGATGTTCTCAGCAGTATTCTCAGCATTGGTCTCAGCGGTATTGGTCTCAGCGGTATTGGTCTCAGCAGTGGTCTCAGCAGGTAGTATTCTCAGCGGTATTCTCAGCGATGGTCTCAGCGGTATTGGTCTCAGCGGTATTCTCAGCGATATTGGTCTCAGCGGTATTCTCAGCAGTATTCTCAGCAGGTAGTATTCTCAGCGATGTTCTCAACAGACAGTATTCTCAGCAATAATCTCAGCACTAATCTCAGCATTGATCTCAGCAGTGACAGGAACAGTAACAGTAATAATAACAATAATAATAATAACAATAATAATAATAATAATAATAATAACAATAATAATAATAATAATAATAAATTAATCTTAGTTTTACTATTCTAGTTAATCGCGATCTTTATAATATTATTTTAGTTATTATTTTAATTAATAATACTCTGAATCTTACTATTTTAATTATTGTTTTAATTAATAATACTTATAATATAAGTTATAATTAATTATAATAAGTTAAAACTAGTTAAAACTTATTATAACTAGTTATAACTACGTGTAGTATTAATTACTATTAATTAAAAAGTTATTTAAATATCTTATTTAATTAATATAATATAATTTAACTATATGTAGTTCGACTATATAAGTTATAATTAATAAAGAACTAGTTCTAACTACGTATAGTATTAATTAATTATTAATTAAAAAGTAATATTAATAGTTATAGATTTAAAACATATAAAGAATTAATAATATTATTTTAAATATTTCACTTAGTTAATATAATATAGTTTAACTATATGTAGTTCGACTATATATAGTTATAACTACGTATATATTAATTACTTTTATTATTAATTAAAAAGTAATATTAATAATTATAAGTTTAGAGTATATATAATAATAATAATACTAACCCTAGTATTCTCGGGCTTTGCCTGGCAAA